>JAKFHU010001333.1:0-324984 GCA_023783475.1 Daubentonia madagascariensis
GGCTGACCCACTGGGGCGGGGCCAAGGTGGGTCTGCGGGAGCCTGACGCAGAGTCACCACGAAGCACCCTTTGAATTTTCCTCTGCTACGTCTCAGACACGAGGAGGCCTGCAGAGACGGGGCATTTGACAGCAGGCTGTGTCAGGCTTTACACGGACAGGGGGGTCCTGGCTGTCGTCTGGTTCCAGCCCTGGCACACCTGAGGTCTCCAGCCCGGCGACAGCCAACAAAAGCCACCCCCACCCCCACCCTCCCTCGGAGTGTGGGCTGCCACTCCTGCTGTCTCCTCGGTGTCTGTGTGTGTTCTGCAGGAACACTTTTCCTGTTACAAAATGTGCTCTGGGGCACGGCTGCGTGGTGCCTGGTATCTCACCACTGCATGCACAGTTGAACTGCTTGATGTTTCATTTTCCCCGTAGTTTTCTACTGTGAAGGATGCTGAAACGAACACTGCTGTTGCCACGATCCTTCGGACACATTTGGCTCCCCCCTCGGGGAAGATTCAAAAACAAAAACAAAAACAAAAACACCTGCATGCAGACATTCATCGCAGCTTTGGTCGTAATTGCCAACACCTGGGAGCAACCAGGATGCGCTTAGGTAGGCGAATGGATAGACAAACTGTGCTACATCTGTTCGATGGACAGTTCAGCACTAAAAAGAAACGGCTGGCGACCCACAAAACGGCATGGAGGAACCTGAAACACATATTGCTGAGTGAAAGGAACCATCTGCAAAGGCTGCATTTGTATGAGTTTAACTGCAGGGCACGTGGGAAAAGGCAAAGCAATGCAGGCGGAGGGCTGTAGGAAAGGTCGGAGGGCTGTAGGCAGTGAACCTGCTCTGTGTGATGCTGAAGTGGTGGACACATGTCATTACATGTTTGTCCAGGCCCACAGAGAACTTCAGGGAGTGAACCTGGTATGTATGATGCTAAACTGGTGGACACAGGTTATTATATGTTTGTCCAGGGGGCTGAAGGTAGTGAACCTTCTCTGTGTGATGCTAAAGTGTTGAACAAATGCCATTATATATTTGTCTGTACACACAAGGGATGTAGGGAGTGAACCTGCTCTGTGTGATGCTGAAGTGGTAGACAAGTCACATTATATGTTTATCCAGAATCTGTTGGATGGAGGGATGAGTAGGCAGGGCTCAGAGGTCTGTGGGGAGTGAAATTGCTCTGTGTGATGCTGAAGTAGTGGACGTGGGTTATTATATATTTATTCAGATCCACAGAGGACTATAGAGATTGAACCTACCCTGTGTGACACTGAATTGGTGAATATGTGTCATTAAACATTTGTCTAGACCCACACAAGACAGTAGAGAGTAAAAATCCTCCATGTGATGCACATGGGGTGGACAATTGACATTATAACTTTATTATACACTCAGAGGACTGTAGGCATGGTCCTATTCTGTGTGATGCTGATGTGCTAATATGTGTCATTACAAGTTTGTCCAGGAGCTGGAGGAGGGAGTGGTGACTACACTGACCTCAGAGGACTGTAGTGAGTGTACCTACTCCATGTGATACTGAAAGGAGGGGTAAGCAAGAAGAGCTCAGAGGAGTGTGGGGAGTGAATCTGGTCCATATGATGCTGAAGTGGTGGACACATTTTATTATACATTTGTACACACCCACAGAGGTCTTTAGGGGGTGAACCTGCTGTGTGTTATGACACTTGTCATTTTATAGATGTCCAATTCCACAGAGGGCTGTAGGAATTGAACCTGCTCTATGTAATACTTAAGTGGTGGATATGTCTTTGTATGTTTGTCCATAAGCTGGCGGAGGGGCAGAGCTCAGATGGCTGTAGGGAGTGAACCAGCATGTGTGGTTATGTGCCATCGTACATTTGCTCTTGAGGTAGCAGAGGGAGTGGTGAGTGGGCAGAGCTCAGAGGACTGCAGAGAATAAAACTGCTCTGTGTGAAGTTGAAGTCTTGGATGTGTGTCATTATACAAATGTCCTCTTAACAAAATGGGAGAAAATACTGATCAATTATGGTCCTCATTTTTCTAATTGGTCATATGGTCATACCTAGTATTTATAACTACCTTCTTCTACTACCTGTTCTGTATTTCTTTTTTGTTCAGAAAGCATTTCGACTGGTCTTAGGTCTTTACCTAGTAGAGTGAGCCAAACCTTCATTCCTGAAGGATCTGGTCCATATGGGAAGTAACATTCACTGGGTGTTCGGAAGGTGGGAGGGGGAGGAAGGGATGGGTAAATTCACACCTAAAGGATGTGGTGGGCATTGTCTGGGGGTTAGGCATGCTTGTAGTACTGACTCAGGTGGTGCCAAAGGCAATTTATGTGGCCAAAGTATTTGTGTCCCCATAATACTGTGAAATAAAAAAATAATAAAAATAAAATAAAATAATATAATATAATAAAAATAAAGGTCAAGTAAGAATATTGGTAGGCGTCCCATCTGCTTTACTTCTAGAAACATCATGATTAATTAGCCCACACCATAGGCCTATAGAAGTCATATTATTCTGATTTTTTTCTTTGCCTCTGCTGTTTATTAAAGTAACTATGCTCACCTTGTCTTTGGTGGTTGAGTGTCATCACTTGGTGCCTACATCCCAGGATCAAATTATTTCCATTGCATTTAAGTTTACCAATTGATTGACTGCAGTTCTCACTGTCAGGTCTGGAATAAAGAAAAGAACAATCACAGAGTTCTCCAAGAATGCTGGTGTTCTCACAAATATATTTCTCAAAATATTAGTAAAACATGTATATTCTGGGTCCTCTCAAAGTGGGTGAGTAGGTTTATGTGACAAATTTATTGTAGTCTTCCAACCTCTCTAAGCCTTTGAATCTCTTCCTCTGCATTGAACCAAGAGATGGGGAGGTCAGGCATCTCCAGCTCACTCACTGTCAGCCATCTTTTGATTCATGTTTAATACAATCAATCAAACACACTATTGGCACATTTTTAAAATCCTGAACCTACAAAAGTAAATGGAGAATCTCCACTTAGGGGGCGTACAGCAATAAATTTAGCCTGATTCAACTTTATATTTTTTCCACCATTATTCCACATACTTATTGACATTTCCAGACATGTTTCCTGACTTCTGCTTGTATAAATTAGAAAACTCCAATAGTTCTTGGACCTCCTAGTGTGTCACACTTTGTACCTCACTTTTAGGGGCCTGCTTTGACTTGAGTCTACTTATAAATCTAGAGGTAAAAAAGGGTTTGGGGATGCGTGTCTGACTAGAACCTGCAGATTGTCTTCTAGTCTAACCTTCAGATGATCATTAAGTTTCTCAGGCAATGCAAAAGTTAAACTTCTGAGGACTAAGTGGAAAAGGCTAGTAACACTGCTGACGGTGCACAATGACTAATTAGGGAGGAGCCCAGTTTTACAACTCAAAAAGATCCAGAATTGACTAATGTTCCCAGTTTTATCAAGTCCTTCTTACATGTACCTAACAAAACTTTTCAGATTACATTCTTCATCCAATAATGTCCCTTCTAATTACAGCATTAAGGAAGAATTACTCAATAAAAATCTCGAACTAATGAAAGTTTGGTCTTAATTCAGCAATTACTACCCATGGTCAACCATCATGAAGATCTTTCAGAAAACTGAGAAACATTTTTGGCTATTTATTGTTTGAGCTGAGGCATTGATCTGAACTCATAATCTTAAATCTTTGTCAGCAAGTTAGGAGCAAAAAACACATCAATATTATTTTGTTTTCCCAAATGTTTGAAATATCATGTATATTAGATCACTAAACTTGCTTTTTATAATGGTAAAGTATTATAAATGAAGCAGAAATTTGCAACTTAAAATATTCATGCCCAGAACTATCAGGCCTCTGTACTATGAAGTAGAAATTTTTAGCATTTTAAACCAAATAAGATACAGAGCAGTTTCAAAAATGCCAACAGCAATTAAGAAAATTAATTCTTACAATTCTATAAACTCAACCTTAACCCTAATGCTAACGCTTGTACTAAATCTGTAGTAGTCAGTAACTCCAAGGGAAAACAATAAGGAATATATTGAAGGAAATTTGGAGGAATTGGCTCACATAATCACAAAGCCGAAGTCTTATGACAGGCCAAATGCAAGATAGAGAATAAAATAATCAGAGGTGGACAAGAACTTGTAGCAGGCTCAAGTGTGAAAATTTCAAATCAAGGAAGCCAATTGTGAAGCTCCCAATCACAGGCTAACATTCAGAGAGCCCTTGGGAGGACAGTAGTGAAGTCGTAGAGTCTCAAGGTCTAAGAACCTGGTATCTGATGTCCAATGGCAGGAAGAGAAAAAGGCATCCTGCTCTGGAGGATAAGGGGGCGGGAGAGAGAGAGAGAAAGTGAGAGAGAAAGAATACACTAAGCAAGCTGAATGTCTCCACATCTTCCACCTACTTTGTCTAAGCCATGCCCCCAGCCAATTGGATGGTGCCTAATCACATTAAGAATAGGTATTCCTGGAGAGAAAAACGGCGATCTGGTAGAGGTCTCCTACCTCACCGCTCCCAGGAAAGAAGGTGAAGATTGCAGACGGCTGCCTATGGGTGGATCGCTCACTCCAAGAACAGCATTGTGAATATGCAGAGAAGCAGCATGGGACACTCAGTGCAAGAAAAAAGGTGACAGGGAGATAAAGATCATAAAGATCGAAGAGCACGGGGAATACAATATAGTATAGAACGTGAGAAGGACATGATTGCCATGTCAGCTCAGTAGTGCTCCAACCTACAGGTGGACACTTACCATGCCAACAACCCTCCCATATACTCAGACAGGGTCAAGTCTGGAGTTGGTGCAAAGTCATTGCATGAGACAGTAGGCTCTGTGGAGAGCAAACAATAGTGGGAGCCTTACTGAACTCTTGGGTGCACTGCACTGGGACTGCTCCTGGCTGAGGAGGGACTGGGCTGAGATACAGCTTCCCGGGACGCTACACTGGAATTTGGAGATGGGCACCTTGTCCCTGGAAGTCAGCAGGACCAGGGCACAGGAGTTTAACAGAGAGCAACAGGCTATGCCCTTGGTGGCTGCTGGAAGTTGCCTCTGCAGGATAAAGATTGCTGTGCCATAGTGAGTCATTTTGCATAAGTACTGGTTCCCATGGCAACTGAATGCCCCAGGTGCCATAGGATGAACCAGAGCAGCTGCCCACACCCCTACTCACTTTAATAGGGACTTCTGCTTCATCCAAGAGTTCCTTCTGCTGCCACTATTCCCCCTGGTGGGAGCATCCACATGGTGGAGACTTCTGGGGATAGAAAGGCCCACTCACCTCACCTTGGGGTCTAGTGGCAGAAAAGGGGTGCACAATTGGAGATCACCCTATAAGCCAATGACATGCAGAGATGCACATCAGAGGGCTAGACACCCAAACTGTGGGGAAGCTTGAGAACCTGTCCTGAATGCAGAGGAAACACAAGTGGTCTGATCAGAAAGGAAAGTGCCTGAGCTTGTGGCCAGGGAAGGAAATACCTGTCTAGAAACCTCAGCAATTGCACCCATTGGTACCTCCCATCAGGAGCAGCCCTCCAAGCATGGAAAGAGAGAGAGAGCTCTCAACGCCATAACAGCAGCCTTCCCTAGTGGCAGGATAAGCAACCTCTGAGCTCCATATAAGCTCACTCACCCAGGCTTTTGCACTGCAGCTGCAAGCTATCTTGCTCCTCCCCACAACTCAGAGGGAGCAGGGTCCAAGTAACCCCTGAGAGATACAAGGCCCTTCCAAAGCTTGGGGCTTTCATATAACCCACCTAGGGGACCAGAGCCTGCCATGGGCACAACTGACTACTTAGGTAACTGGTTCCTCCAAACAAACTACAATCAATGACAGTGGGAACAGCCCCATATCTAAACATATTTCCTTCCATCTTAAGCTATTAGGGAGCAGTGAATTTGTGCCCACAAGTACAATCCACCAGCTTGGAGCTTAAGCTGTGGGAACAAAGTCACTACATTTCACTGAGAAGAGGTGAAGACAACAGGTCAGAGGTAACCCAAAATGTCCATCAAACCTGCTAAAATATATCCAAGGCAATACAGGACCAACACTCCTCTCCCTGGCTTTGTCAAAGAATGATCCTTGGGGTCTTGGAGATGGGGCCATAAACTACCCGTAGCACCCCCAGCTCTTGACCAAGAGGCCAGATGAGAAAGAATCAGCAAAAGAACACAGGAATCATGAAAATCAGATCAAAAAGTCACTCCCAAAAGAAATCATTAGCTCCTCAGCAATGGACAACAACTTAAATGAAATGGATAAAATGACAGAGGAAGAAATTTGATTTTGGACTGTAAGAAAGATCAATGAAAATCAAGAGAAAATAGAAACCCAAAACAAAGAAGACACAAGAACAATGCAAGAAATGAATGAAAAATTCTCTAAAGAAATCAAAGTATTTATGGAAAAACCAAACAGAAATATTGGAAATGAAAGAGGCATTCAAGTGTCTACAAAACACAGTGAAAAGCCTTAAGAATAGGCTGGATCATGCAGAAGAAAGACTTTCATAACTGGAAGATAACTCATGTGCTAAACAAATCAGTATAAGAGAAAGAACACAGAAGCAAGAGACATGAACAAAGCATGTAAGAAATGTGGGATTATGTAAAGAGGTAAAACGTAAGAATCATAGGCATCCCTGAGGGTGAAGAAGAATATACACAAGCCTGGAAAAATCTATTTGAAGGAATAATAGAGGAAAGTTTCCATGGCATAACTAGAAATCTCGATATCCACATACAAGAAGCACACAGGACACCTGGAAGACTCAATGTGAAAAGGCAATCACAAGTCATCAAAAAAGTTATAAAAATCTGTGGGATATAGCAAAAGCAGTCCTGAGAGGAAAACTCATCTCTCTAAATGCCCACATCCAAAAGACAGAAATATCACAAATCAACAAACTAATGAATCATCTCAAAGACTAGAAAAGGAAGAACAAACAAATGCTAAACCCAGCAGAAATAAAGAAATAACCAACATCAGAGCAGAACTAAATGAAATGCAGAACAAAGGAACTATACAGAAGATTAATAAAACAAAAAGTAGGTTACTTGAAAGATAAATAAAATAGACAGGCCTCTTGCTAGATTGTCTAAAAGCAGAAAGAAAGGATTCTAATAAGCTTAATTCAAAATGAAAAAGGTGAGGTCACAACTTTTATCACAGAGGTATAAACTCTCATCTTTGAATACTATAAAAATCTCTATGCCCAAAAACATGAAAATATGGAGGAAGTGGACAAATTCTTAGAAACACATGAACTGCCTAGGGTCAATCAGGAAGAAATAGAATTCCTGAACAGATCAATATCACGCACCAAAATTGAAGCAGTAATAAAAAATCTTCCAGTAAAAAAAAGTCCCAGACCACATAAGTTCACACCTGACTTCAACCAAAACTACAGAGAAGAACTGGTACCTACACTGCAGAAATTGTTCCAAAACATTGAGAAGGATGGTATCCTCCCCAACTCATTCTATGAAACCAGTGTCACCTGTCAAAGCCAGGAAGGGACACAGCAAAAAAAAAAAAAAAAAGAAAGAAAAAATATCCTTGAGAATATGCATGTAAAAGTTCTCAATAAAATCTTAGCAAGCTGAATTCAACTGCACACAAAAAAATAATTCATCATTACCAGGTCGGCTTCATCCCAGAGATTCAGGGATAGTTCAACATATGCAAATCTATAAATGTAATTCACCAAATACATAAAAGCAAGAACAAAGGCTATGTGATCATCTTGATAGATGCAAAAAAGGATTTTGACAAAATTCAGCATGACTTTATAATAAGAACTCTTAATAAGATAGGCATAAATGGCTCATACCTCAAAATTATTAAACCCATATACAATAAACACACAGCCAATATCATACTGAATGGGGAAAAATTGGAAGCATTCCCAATCAAAACTGGAATCAGACAAGGTTGCCCACTATCTCCAGTTCTATTCAACATAGTGTTGGCCAGAGCAGTCAGACAAGAGAGAGGAATCAGGTATCGAAATTGGGCCAGAAGAGATCAAACTTCCACTCTTTGCTGATGATATGATATATCTGGAAAATACCAAAGATTCAACCAAGGGATTCCTGGAATTGATAACTGAATTCAGCAAAGTCTCAGGATACAAAATCAATTCACACAAATCAGTAGCCTTCATATATTCCAGTAACAGTCAACCTGAGAATCAAATATAAGATGCTGTAACTTGCACAATAGCACCCAAGAAAATTAAATATTTAGGAACATATTTCACTAAGGATGTGAGAGACCTATACAGGGAGAACTAGGAAACAGTGAGGAAAGACAATGCAGAGGATGTAAAAACAGGGAAAACACTACCATACTCTTGGATTGGTAGAATCAACATTGTTAAAATGCCTATCTTACCTAAAGTGATTTACATAATCAATGTAAGTCCCTATCAAATGCAGTCCCTATCAATGCAGTCCCTATCAAAATACCAACATAATTTTTCACAGATCTAGAAAAAATAATTCTCTGTTTCCTATGGATTCAGAGAAGATCCTGTATGGCCAAAACCACCTTAAGCAAAAAGAAAAAAATTGGGAGACATCAATCTACCAGACTTCAAACTGTACTGCAAGGCTATAGTAAACAAAACAGCATGGCACTGGCAGAAGAACAGAGACACAGACCAATGGAACAGGACTGAGAACCCAGATATAAAACCATCCTCATATTCTCATCTGATCTTTGATAAGGTACACAAAAACATACCTGGGGGAAAATAATTCCTATTAAATAAATGGTGCTGGGAAAATTGGATAGCCACATGTAGAAGACTGAAACTAGATCCTCACCTCTGACCTCTCACAAAAATTAACTCATGATGAATAACAGACTTAAACCTAAGACGTGAAACCATGAGAATTCTAGAAGAAAATATTGTAAAAACTCTTACAGACATCAGCCTAGACAAAGAATTTATGAAGAAGACCCCCAAATCAATCACAGCAGCAAGAAAAATAAATAAATGGGACCTGATCAAATGAAAAAGCTTCTGCACGGCCAAGAAAAGTATAATTAGAGTGAACAGACTACCTACAGAATGGGAGAAAATATTTGCCATTTGTGTTAGACACATCTAACAAATGGCTGTTAACCAGAATCTATACAGAACATAGGAAAATCAACAAGAAAAAAATCAAACAACCCATTAAAAAGTGGGCAAAAGTCATGAACAGAAACTTTTCAAAAGAAGAGAGTAATGGCTGACAAACACATAAGAAATTGCTCAACTTCTCTAATCATCTGGGAAATGCAAATCAAAACCACAATGAGATATCACTAGACTCCAGTGAGAATGGCTTTTATCAAAAAGTCCCAAAACAACAAATGTTGGCAGGGATGAGGACAGATAGGAACACTCATACACTGCTGGTGGGACTGCAAATTAGTACACCTCTATGGAAAGTAATATGGAGATACCTCAAAGAACGAAAAGTTGAGCAACCATTTGATCCACCAATCCCATTACTAGTTATTTTCCCAAGGAAACAAAATACGTTCTATAATAAAGACATCTGCATGTGAATGTTTATAGGAGCACAATTCATAATTATAAGGATGAGGAAAGAACCCAAGTACCCATCAATACAAGTCGATTAATAATATGTGGTATCTATATACTACAGAATACTACTCATCCATAAATACAATGGTGTATTAATACCGATGGTATTAGTCTGGATGGAGCTAGAGCACATTCTTCAAAGCAAAGTATCACAAGAATGTAAAACAAGCACCATTTATACTCACCATCAAATTGGTACTAACTGATCAATACTTACATGCACGCATGGAAATAATATCCATCAGGTGTTGGGCAGGTGGGTGGGGGATAGAGTGGATGGTAAATTCACACCTAATGGGTGCTGGGTGCAGTATCTGGGGGATGGGCACACTTGTAGTTCTGACTTGGGCAGTGCATAGGCAATATATGTAACCAAAGCATTTGTACCACCATAATATTTCTTTAAAATAAAATAATAAAATAAAATAAAATAAGAATAGGTATTCCTCCAAGTGCCCAACAACATATGAGTGGATTAATATAATGTGGTATATGTACACCATGGAGTACTACTCAGCCACAAAAAATGGTGAAGTAACACCTCTTGTATTACCTCGGATTGAGCTGCAGCCCATTCTTCTAAGTGAAGTATCACAAGAAGGGAAAAACCAACACCATATAAACTCACATTAAATTGGTACTGATTGATCAACACCTATGTGCACATATGGAAATAACATTTATTGGGAATCAAGCAGGTTGGATGAGGGAGGAGGTGATAGTGTACAATGCACACTATCTTGGAGATGAGCACACTTATAACTTTCACTCTAATGGTAATCAAAATGTTTGTACCCCCATAATATTCTCAAATTAAAAAAAGAAAGAATAGGGGGCCTGAGTCCATTTCTGGTAGTGGGGAGTGCACACCTGGTGAGCCTAACTCTTACGGGGTGGCTGTGGAGAGGAGGAGGACAGACAAGTTTTTGTTCCCCACACTGAGAGAAGTGCAGGAAGACAGTGATAGCATAGCAGCCACTGGAGAACTCTGTTCTGAGTGGCCCCCTTTCAGCACAGGGGGTACGTCTCTGCCCCAAGCCAGCAGAGCAGTGCTCCGTGAGCCTGGCTGTGGAAGGTGTAAACAGTGGGGTGTGGAGACTTAGAGCAGAGGTCACGGATTCAGGATCAGGTTGGGGAGTGAGATTCTGTTTCCAGCAGAAGGATTGTGGAGGTGCACAGGAGAGTAGGGATCTCTAAGTGCTCCCGCTTGGAGAACAACCATACCAGAGTTTGCTGAACTAGACCCTTTCCTGAGAACCCTCATATTGAACTTTGATGAATCAGCCCATCTCTCAGATAAACACCAGATTTGAGCTTGATGAACTTAGGAGACTCAATTTGCATAAGTACAGGTTCCCATAGCAACCAAATGCCTCTGGTGCCACAGGCTGAATTGAAGCCACAGCCCCCACCAGCATGCACTTTAAAAGGGAGGTCATCTTGATCCTAGAGTTTCTTGAGGTGACAATATTCCCCTAGGGATAGAGTCCCCTGGAAGAGTTTCCTGGGGATAGAGAGCAGGCTCTCTGGTTGAGTGGGGCCACAGCAACCCCTCCCAGACAACTAAATCCAGAGACAAAGAACTGACCTTCAACCCCTGCATATCCCTTAAGAACATCTGAGGAGCCTGAGGGCAGGCTCACCCAACCTAACCCTGCCCAATCTCATTCCCCCACCTGCATGTGCTGTGGTGGTGAATAAAGGACTCACCTGAAAGTCCCACGTCCCCACCCACTACCAGGGGCATCAGAGTCCTTCCTGTTGAGGAACTAGAGCTGATCACAGGACACAAAAACAACACTGCAGCTTGTTCCTTCTGGGAAGTGCCACCTAGTGACAGGGAGGTCAAATTGCATGCCATTTTACTACCCTTACTGACTCATCACACAGGGTATGGTCAATTCTCACCCATCCATGGGCTCTGAGATTAAACAGGGTGTGTCATTATCTAAGCAAAAGAAAATCAAAAAGTAAGAAGCAACACCTCTTTCAGATGAGAAGGGACAAGTGAAAGAACTCTTCAATCAGCCCAAAAGTTCATCCCCAAAAGGGAACACCAGTTCCCTAGCAACAGATACCATTTAAAAGCATAATATAGAAATGGCAGATGAGGAATTTCAAGCACGTATTGTAAGGAAATTTCAAGCACGGATTGTGTTAATGAAATACATGACAAAATAGAAATCCAACCGAAAGAAACCACAAAAACAATACACAAAGTGAATGAAAAATTCACTGAAGAAATTGAAGTATTAGAGCAAAATCAAACAGAACTTCCGGAAATGAAAATTCTTTCAAGGAGTTACAAAACACAGTGGAAAGCCGCAAGAACAGGTTGGATCAGAAGACAGAATCTCAGAACTTGAAGATAACACCCTCTAATTAAACAGATCAGTCACAGAGATAGAGCACAGAAGCAAGAGGAATGGGCAAAGAAATGTCAGACTATGTAAAAAGGCCTAACATAAGAATCATAGGCTTCCCTGAGGGTGAAGAAAAAAATACACAAAAGATGGAAAATCTATTTGAGGGAATAATTGAAGAAAATTTCCCTGGTCTTGCTAGGAATTTAGATATACAGCTCATAGGACTTCTGGAAGACTCAACACAAAGAAGCCTATACCATGACATATAGTCATAAGACTTGCTAAAATAAATATGAAGGAAATGTTCTTATGAGCTGTGAAATGAAAGCAATAGGTAACTTATAAAGAAAAACCCATCAGACTAACAGCAGATTTCTCAATTGAGACCCTCCAAGCAAGAAGGGATTGGGGCCCTATCATCAGTCCCTATCATCAGAATAATTCCCAGACTAGAATTTTGTATCCTGCAAAACTAAGTTTCATATATGAAGAGGAAATTAAGTCTTTCCCAGACAGGCAAACACTGAGGGAATTCATCAAGACAAGACCTGGAAGTTCTCAGAACTGCATTATTCACAGAGCATCACAAGAATCACTCACCAGTGTAACATTACCCAAAAGTCAAAGATTGATGGCCAGAAGCCACAATGGCTCAAGAGATAAAACAAAACAACAAAGTTAAACTTAACAGGATGAACAAAAATCCACCCCACTTATCAATTCTCTCAATAAATGTGAATGGCTTGAACTGCCTGCTGAAGAAACACAGACTGGCCAAATGGATAAAACATACACAAGCCAAGTATCTGCTGTCTTCAGGAATCACACCTAACCCACAAGGACGCATACAGACTCAAGATTGATGGGATGGAATACAATATTCCATGCTAATGGAAAGCAAAAGGAAGTGGAAGTAGCAATTCTCATAGCACACAACTTAATCTTCAAATAACAAAAGTAATGAAAGACAAAGATGGTCACTATATAATGGTAAAGGGAACAATTCAACAAGAAGACATAATAATCTTAAATATTTTTACACCTAATACAGGAGGGCCCAGATTGATAAAGGAAATCCTTCTTGACCTAAACAAAATGACAGACAGCAGTACCATAATAGCCGGGGACTTCAACATCCTGCTGATGTAACTGGACAGGTCCACCAAAGAGAAAATAAACAAAGAAACAAGGGACTGAAATAAAACTCTAGAACACATGGGACTAACAGACATTTACAGAATATTCTACCCCAAAACCACCAAATATACTTTATCTCATCAGTCCATGGGACATTCTCTAAGATTGATCACATCCTAAGGCACAAAACATGTCTCAACAAATTTAAAAAATATTGAAATTATCCCATGAATCTTTTCAGACCACAGTGGAATAAAATTAGAAATGAACTGCAACAGAAACACTCATCTCTACACAAAGTCATAGAAATTAAACCTACTGCTGAATGACTTTCAGATCAAGGAGGAAATTAGAATGGAAAACAAAAGATTCTTTGAAGTAAATGATAATGAGGACACAAGTTACCAAAATCTGTGGGACACAGCTAAAGAAGTCCTGAGAAGAAAATGTACGTAGCCATAAATACCTACATCCAAAAGATGGAAAGATCACAAATCAACAATCTAATGAATCATCTCAAAGACCTGGAAAAGGATGAGCAAATCAATCCCAAATCCAGCAGCAGAAAACAAATAACCAAGATCAGAGCAGAAGTACATGAAATAGACAATGAAATATCTATATGGATGCTTAATAAAACCAAAAGTTGGTTCTTTGAAAAGATTAAAAAATTGACACACCTCTCACTAACCAGAAGGAGAAAAAAAAGGACTCTAATGGGCTCCATTAGCAATGAGGAAGGAGAAATTACAACTGATACCACAGAGATACAAAATATCATCTCTGAATAATATAAAAATCTCTATGCACACAAACTTGAAAACATGGAGGAAATGGACAAATTCTTAGAAACACACAGCCTCCCTAAGCTCAACATGGAAGATGTAGGTTTTCTGAACAGACCAATATCAAGTACCAAAATTGAAGCTGTAAAAAAAAAAGTCCTGGACCAGATGGTTTCACAACAGAATTCTACCAGACCTACAAAGAAGATCTGGTGCCTATCCTGCAGGAATTATTCCACAACATCAAGGAGGAAGGAATCCTCCCTAAATACATTTTAGAAAGCCAACATCATCTGCATACCAAAGCCAGGTAAGGCCCAAACAAGAAAAGGAAAGTACATACCAAAATCCCTTATGAATATAGATGCAAAAATTTTATATAAAATACTAGCAAATTGAATTTAGCTGCTCATCAAAAAAATAATCCATCATGACTAAGTGGGCTTCATCTGAGATGCAGGGGTGTTTCAACATAAGCAAATCTAAACATAATCCATCACATAAACAAAAATAAAAGCAAAAACCATACGATCCTCTCAATAGACAAAGAAAGGCAGCAGAAAAGGATGTCCTCTGTCACTGCTTCTATTCAACATAGTGATGGAAATCCTAGACAGAGCAATCAGACAAGAAAAGGAAATCAACGGTATCCAAATCAGACCAGAAGATGTTAAATATCACTGTTTGCAGATGATATGTTCTTATATCCAGAAAGCCTCAAAGACTCTGCCATAAGACTACTGAAATTGATAAATAAGTTCAGAAAATTCTCAAGATATAAAATCAACATACATAAATCAGTAGCATTCATATACATCAACAATAGTCAAACTGAGAACAAAATCAAAGACTCGATACAATTTACAATAGCAACAAAGAAAGTAAAATACCTAGGAATATATTTAACTAAGGAGGGGATGGATCTCTACAGGGAGAACTACAAAACACTGAAGAAGGAAATAGCAAAGGATGCCAACAGATGGAAAACAGGTCTATGCTCATGGATTGGCAGAATCAATATTGTTAAAATGTCTATACTACCTAAAGTGATCTACAGATTCAATGCAATCCCTACCAAAATACCAACAGCAATTTTCACAGATCTAGAAAAAATAATTCTATGCTTTGTATGGAATGAGAGAAGACCCCATATAGCCAAAAACACCTTAAGCAAAAAGAAAAAATTGGGAGGCATCAATCTATCAACTTCAAACTATACAAGAAGGCTATAGTAACCAAAACAACATGGTACTGGCACAAGAACAGAGACATAGACCAATAGAACAGGATTGAGAACCCAGACATAAAACCATCCTCATATAGCCATCTGATTTTTGACAAATCACACAAAAACATACACTGGGGGATGAAAACCCCATTCAATAAATGGTGCTGAGAAAACTGGATAGACATGTCAAAGACTGAAACAGGATCTGAACTTCTCATCTGTCACAAAAATCAGCTCACAATGGACAAGAGATTTAAACCTAAGAAGTTAAACCATAAGAATTCTAGAGGAAAACATTGAAAAAACTCTTATAGACATCAGCCTAAGCATAGAATTAATGAAGAAGATCCCCAAAGCACTCACAGCAGCAACAAAAATAAAAATATGGGACCTGATCAAATTAAAAAGCTTCTGCACAGCCAAAGAAACTGTATCACTGGAGTGAACAGACAACCTACAGAATGGGAGAAAGAATTTGCACGCTACACACCTGGTGAAGGGCTGATTACCAGAATCTATGCATAATTTAGGAAAATCAACAAAAAAAAGCAAAGAACTCCATTAAAAAGGGGGCACAAGACATGAACAGAAACTTTTCAAATGAAGACAGAATAACAGTCAAAAACATATAAAAAACTGCTCATCTTCTCTAATAATCAGGGAAATGCAAATCAAAATCAAAATGAGATACCACTTGATTCCAGTGAGAATGGCTTTTATCAAAAAGTCCCAAAACAACCAATGTTGGCATGGATGCCAACAGACAGGAACACTCATACACTGCTGGTGGGACTGCAAACTAGTACAACCTCTGTGGAAAGTAGTATGGAGATATCTCAAAGAACTAAAAGTAGAACTACCACTTGATCCATCAATCCCACTACTGGGTATTTATCCAAAGGAAAAAAGACATTCTATAATAAAGACATCTGCACTTAAATGTTTATAGCAGCACAATTCACAATTGAAATGATGTGGAAACAACCCAGTGCCCATCAATACATGAGTGGACTAATAAAATCTGGCATATGTAAACCAGGGAGTACTACTCAACTACAAAAAACAATGATGAACTAATACTTCTTGTATTATCCTGGGTGGAACTAGAACCCACTATTTTAAGTGAAGTATCTCAAGAAAGGAAAAACAAGCACCACATGTACTCACCATGAAATTGATACTAATTGATCAACTTTTATGTGCACATATGGAAGTAACATTCATCAGGTGTCAGCCAGGTGGTAAGGGGGAGGAGCTGATGAGTAAATTCACAAGGTAGATGCAGAACACACTCTCTGGGAGATAGGCACACTTGGAGCTCTGACTTGGGCAGAGTAAAGGCAATACATATAACGTAAATGTCTGTACACCTGTAATACTCTGAAATAAATTAAAAAAAGAAAAAAACAAAAAGGATAGGTATTCCTCTCTTATTCCCTTGACTCACACATCAATCTACTCTGAATTCACCTTCACAGAGGTATCTAGTAACAACGCTTTACCCAACATCTAGGCATTTCTCAATCCAGTGAAGTTTATTCCTAATATTAATCATCACACAGCCAGGGGAGAAAAAAATTAAAAAAAAAGAAAGCTTATGAGATATATGGACAACATCCAAAGAGCAAAGTATGAGTCATTGGTGTTCTAGATGGAGTAAGATAAAAGAGTAGAACATTTATTTAAAGAAATAACAGGAGAATATTTTGCAAGTGTGGAGGAAGATATAAATATTCAGCAATGGGAAGGTAAAAAGTGTGCAATCAAATTCAATATAAATAAGACTACTCCAAGACATATTATAACCAAATTGTCAAAGATCAAAGACAAAGAGAGAAAGCTATCCTTCAGGAATGAAAGAGGGACAAAAAGCTTTATCAGACAAAAAGCTAAGGGAGTTTATCACCATAATATATGTTTCCAAGAAATTTTTAACAAAATTCTTCAATCTAAAAAAAGGATGCAGCATAAAGCCAACTGAAAATATAAAGCTCCCTGATAAAAATAAGTCCACAGTCATATTCAGAATATTCTAATACTGTAACAATGATAGGTAAATCACTTATATTTCAGTGTAAAATTTAAAACATGGACTTTTAAAAATAATAATAGCTGCAATAATTGAGGTTCCAAGTTTTCTAGGACTCCAAGTGGTCTCATATATTATCTTCTGTTTCTATGCATATATTTAAACTGATGGGCAAATTACATCAAGAAAATTTCAGAGGTCAAATGGTTAACCTGCCACTATAGAGTTAAAAGGTAGTTTGTTAAGCTCCCTGTCTATCTCTCTATACTTGTGAACCTCAGTTGCTAAGTTACTAGTATTTAGATAAAACTAATTCAAGGTCAATTGGAGCAGCCAGTTAACAGGAATGTGAACACTGCAAACTCATTTGGAACTGATGGGAAAAAAAAGGTTAAAGAGGACTTGTAAAGAAAAACTCAAACTTCCATAAAATCTGCTTCACCCAAAACTTTGGTTCATAGTTTTCACTATATTACCTATTGGGGCAACTAAACTTTGGCCATGTGAAGAAGTTCCAACTTTGTCAAAAATAATTTGATCCAACCATCTTTTACAAACTGGCCTGAATATGGCTATTAACCTATAAAAATGGTATATTTTGTAATACTACCTAGCCCCAGCACTCTCTTGGGTCTGGAAACACATGGCCCCTTAATGGATCCTTTAGCTACAATACTATTCTCCAATTAGATTTGTTTTGTCACTGTGTTGCAAAATGGAATAAAGTCCCTTATGGACAGTCTTTTATGCTTCTGTATCATAACAAGCCAGATCAAATTAAATGTAAGACTCTAATACACAGGATAGAAGCCTTCCAGAAGGTTGGGGAACAAAATGTAAACCCCATCTTGCCATCAGAAGGAAACTCCAATGTTGAAGAAAACCTTTGGGCAGCCATAGTGGCAGCTCCAGCTATGGCAGCACTGGCTCAGGCTCAAGCTATGTTTGAGGCGCTGGTGGCAGCTTTGGCACCAGCGGCAGCTGCAGCTTTGGTTGCAGCTCCAATTTCTTTCAGAGATCCCTCTCCTAACTCTTCTGCCCCCTCAATGAGTCTGGACCCCTTTCTTCACCCCCACTCACTCCTCCAGCCATCTATCCTTCACTTTCTTAATTCTCTGAGAATACTCATGGGAAGCAAGGGGACACAGTCTCTCCTTCACATACCTGACAGGGTACACAATTTGGTTAGGGTCCTCCCTCCTTCCCAACAGGGCAATTTCCTTTGGGACACACCCCTACAGGAGGAATAAATGAGAATAGACAGCCCTCTGAATTGATGTGGATTTATAACCCATTTACCATTTCTGATTTGTACAATTGGAAACAGAATAATCCTGCCTACAGGGATGACCCAAAGCATGTAACTGATCTGTTTAAATCTATTTTCACCACACATCACCCCACATGGGCAGACGTCCAGAGCCTGCTTAATATACTGCTAACCTTCCAGGGGCATCACATTGTCCTGGAAAAGGCTCGAGAAGAAGCTGACCGATTGCATGCAGAAGACATAACTAACCAAGGTGAGAACTGGAGCTAATTGAGCCATCCCAATGCATGACCCCAACTGGGACCCAAACAACAGAGAAGAAGGTAAGACTCAACATTTTTGAGACTGTGTCCTGGCTTGGCTTAGGAAAGGGGCCCCTAAAACTAAAAGCCTGAACAAGGTCCAGGAAATACAATAGGAAATAAATCAAAATCCATCAACCTTCCTAGAGAGGGTTATGGCGGCCTTATTGGAAATATACTATAATAAATATAATATAAATCCAGAAAGTTCTGATAATTCAAGGTTAATTAACATGGACTTTTTTGGCCAGAGCATACCTGATATCCAGGAAAAGCTACAAAAATTAGAGGGGGTTCTTACTTTGCCCATATCTCATTTGGTTGAAGTGGCTTATAAGGTCTTTAAAAGGTGTGAACATATTAAAGAACAGCAAAAGGAGAAAAAGGAATGTATATGAAATGAAACAACAGGGAAAACTTTTGGCAGTGGTTCTGACAAATAAGTCTAAGGGGTCTACTTAACAGGCACCACCACCCCACAGAGGAAAAAGAGCCTCCTACTTGGACAGGAAAATGTCAAAAGGTTATTATTATTTTTTTATTATTATAGAAAAACTTATGACTGTCCCTGCACTGGGCCTCCAAGACTTATGGAAGCTTTTTGATTTGTTCACCCAAGAAAAAACAAGAGATTGGACTGGGAGTATTAACTCAAACTTTGGGGCCTCATAAGCAACCTGTGGCTTATTTATCAAACAATTAGATACAGTAACAAAAGGATGTCTCACTGGTTTGACAGCAGTTGCCACTACTTGTTATTTTACAAGAAGCTGAAAAGTTTATGTTGGACAGCTGGTAAATGTTCATACCACGCATTATGTGTTACCACTACTAGAACAGAAGGGGGCTATTGGTTGATGGCTGGCTGGTTGGGAAAATATCAGACTACTCTGCTAGATAATCCCAGTGTAACTGCAAAGGCAGTGGCCACCTTAAATCCTGCCAGCTTGTTGCCTATGTGTTCTCATTCCTCAGTTTATGACTGTATTCAAATTATTGACCAAATATATTCCAGCTACCCAGATTTGACTGATCAACCTTGTCAGACCCAGATGAAGACTTCTTCACAGACAGAAACAGCTGCATGGATTACAGACAATACAAAGCTGGATATGCTATGGTTACCAGTCAATAGGCAATTGAGTCACAAGCCCACCCTCTGGTACATCCACCCAAAAAGTGGAATTGATTGCATTGCCCTATATTATGGGCATATATATAGAGCCCTATATTATGGGAAAGATAAACATATCAATATTTGTAAAGACTGTAAATATGCCTTTATGGTGATGCACGTTCATGGAGCTATTGGAAGGAGTGAGGATATATTACTCCTGAAAATAAAGAAATTAAATGTGGGCCTCAGATTCTTGAATTATTAAAAGCAGTTTTACTGCCTAAGGAGATGGCCATCATGCACTGCCAGGGACAACAGAAAACAGACATTTATATTACAAAAGGAAATACAATGGCAGATTTAATGGCAAAAAGGGAAGCCAGACAAATGAATGCTCAATTGACTCTAATTCCCTTTCTTCAACTGGATAAACATCACTCCTGATATTCTGAAGAGGATCTAGAAGGACTTAAATAATGGGGGTTCTCAAAGTATAATGAGCAAAATTGGCTCACAAACATGGAAGGGAAGGTCCTCCTTCCTGAAACTCTTGTCAACCCAGTACTTGAACAGATTCATCAGAGTACCCATTTTGGAGAAAATTTCCTCTTACAATGAATACAGCCTCATGTGGCTGGGCCCAGCTTACACAGAACAGTAATCCACAGTGCCCTATATGCTTCAAAAATTTCCCAAAGCTTCCTGAAACCTCACAGCCCCCTTAAAGGAAGGAACACAATGAAAAGGGAGTTTCCCAGGAGAAGACTGGCAGGTAGACTTTACCATGATGCCATGAGTTCCTGAGAAAATTTGATATTTGCTGGTCTTTGTTGATACTTTCTCAGGATGGGTTGAAGTTTACCCCACCAGGACTGAATGGGTATCAGAATTCACTAAGGCCCTTTAAAGAAATTATTCCTAGGTTTGGACTTCCATCAAGTCACCAATGTGATAATGGAGCAGGCTTTGTTGCCAAAATCACCCAAGAAATACCAAGGATTTTAGAAATCAATTGGAAACTGCATTCATCATGGAGACACCAGTCTTCAGGAAAAACTGAACGAATGAATAGAACCTCGAAAAAAGATTCCAAAATTTGTCAAGAGAACAATTTAACTAGAAACAATGTGTTATCCCTTGCCCTGCTGAGAATTTGGGTGGCCCCCAGAAGTAAGCTGGCACTTGGGCCCTTTGAAATTTTATACAGGAGACCATTCCTAAGAGCTTCCAGCCAGGGCTCACCCAGTAATTGTCTGCCCCCAGGGATAGAGGCTCGCTCATATGTGAAATACCTTGGTAATATGCTAACTAGTGTTTCTGAGTTTTCTTCCAACAGGCTCCAGTTTCCAACAGACTTGCTCCTTCATTCCATAAAGCCAGGAGACAAGGAGTTACTGAAAACCTGGAGAAACCAGTATCCTGAAGATCAACCACAGCCACAGTGGATCGGCCCATTTGAGGTGCTCCTGACAACTCACTCATCAGATAAACTTTCAGGAGTTAAGCTGTGGATTTATCACACTCAAATAAAAGAGGCACCTCTACCAAAGACCCCACACCTCCAGGACTCATCACCTTCTGAGAGACTGGAGAAGCAGTGGGCTTGTGAGCCCTTAGAGGACCTAAAGTTATTCTTCCACAGAAAGAGACAAGTAACATGATGTTAACATACTCTATACATCTTATTTGTTCCATGGGGAATTTTGTTTTCTTGGTGAGAAAACTCTAGTTAGAATTTCTCAAACTATTGCCTTCTCTGCTAACCTGTCTTTTGGCTGAGTTTGTCATCTTAAACCCCCTTCGGTGTAAGACAATTCTGTACCTATAGTTGTCCCTGTATACTGTTTAACTTATGTGCCCTCCTGTACATTGAACTTACAGAAGTCGGTCTCTGAAACACCCACAGGGTATGACTAGTAACTTGGCACTTAGAGGTCTGATGTTTCTTTCTTGCCAAGCCCCCTGTCCGACATTATATGAAAAGTGACAGTAGGGACCCATATTCTCACAAGTATATTTTGTATGGGGCAAGCAGTCTATCTAGATTGACCACCTATTTTAAAAACTCAGCTATTACAGTTTTTTCCACACTACCCTATTTGGATTATCTTGTTAACAAATGTTTTAACTCCCTGGATAAATCCCTCAGATAAGCAGGTATTTTAGTATTATAATGAGCTAGGGGTTAATATTTGTCATCCTTTCAGCCTTGTGGACAGGCACAGTAGATCCTTGAGCATGATCTATGGTGGCATATTGCTTACCTTGTCTTCCCTGGACAAACAGGTGGTGTGAGGCTTTGTAGTTATCTCTGACTGCAAGGAGGCTCCACCATTCCTGGGAAAGAAACTGAAAAGGGAATGCATCAGTGCAACAAAAAGTTACAAAGTTGGTGTCAGCAAATCTTACTGGCCTGGGAACTTGAAACATAAGAGAACTACCAAAAAAAAAAAAAAACTATAAAAGTTTTCTTGCTTATGGAGCTAGTTACAGCATGGCCTCTGGGCCCATCCTTATGCGAAGGCAGGGCCCTTCCCTCTTTCCGCATAGAACTGCAGCATTGCTGCCATAGAGTGCAGAACCAGAGAGCTATGTGTTTGAGCCTGTCAGAGGAGGTATCATACTACAGTCACTACCAGAGAGCACAGAGATACAGTGTTGAGCAGTGGGGCTGGCATCAGTGTGGGTCTTGGCCTCATTACAGACTAGAAATAAACAGCAATGTCTAACTAAACTGGATATTCTGAATACAAAGACAGGTATTTGACAGGGAACCACACCACATTCTGGCCTCTGGAGGCACCACTATATGGAGACCTCAGCACATTTGGCCAGGGGTATGATAACATCCCTGCCACCACCAACAGGGCTAATGCTTGTGCCTGCTATTTGAAGGCCTGAGTACAGGCTTGCACAGTCCAGCTTGGCTCAGTTTTGCCCTCATCCAAAGCTGAACATGGACCCAGAATATTGAAAATCCCACACACCACCCGATTTCCTGGAAGAACATCTTTCCCTGGTAAACAAAGATCAATCGTAAACCCTACTCTGACTACCACAGCCAGCTCTTTCCACCATATGATACCTACTTCCTGGTAGGTCAACATGAACACCCAATATAAAAACTACTGAAAAAAGTGCCCAGTACTTGGTAATGAGGCAAGCTTTTCTTGATGTCCACCTGCTCATATTATAAGGAGGCCATAAGCCTGTTCACCTGTTGTGTACACCACTACCAGAACCAGAACTTGAGGAAACCACCATGCTAGGACTACCTAAAGCCATAAAATTCTTACAGACTCTTGACCACTGAAAGTACCCAGAAACAAAGCCAAATGGCCCCATTAAACATACATTAGAGTCACATCATAAAGAAGAGAATAAAAAATTGTGTTAAAAAGAAAGTAAATTCAAAAATAAAAAGTTACGCTTTCTATATGCAAATAAGTCAGCATAACAATGCTAGATATATGCAAAAGTAAGGTGTGAAAACAGTTCCCCAAAATCACAATAACTTTCTAGCAATGATTTCCAAAAAAATAAAATTTGTAAAATGCCTGACAAAGAATTCAAAATATTTATTTTCAAGATGCTCAATGTGATCAAACAGAAATATGAAATCAATACAAAAACATCAGAAAATAAATTCAGAATATGAGAAAGAAATTTAGCAGGCAGATAGATAATTTTAAGAAAAATCAAAGAGAACTTCTGGAAATAAAAAACTCATTGAAGCAATTATAAAAAACTGTTTACAGCTTCAACAACAGATTAGGCCAAGCAGAAGAAAGAATCTTAGAAGTTCAAGAGAAGTCTTTTGAATTAATCCAGTCAGTTAAAATTTAAAACAACAAATAGAATTTTAAACAATCTTGCCCAAAGTGCGAGATTATAGATTCAATGAAATCCTTAGAAAAATACCAGTGTCATATTTCACAGATCAGAAAAATATATTTTAAGCTTCATTTGAAACAAACAAAAAAAAAACCCCAAATAGCCAACGCAATCTTAAAAAAAAAAAAAAAAAAAATCTGGTGTCATCACATTACCAGACTTCAAGCTACACTATGGTAGCCATAACAGCATGGTACTGGTACAAACCTAGAGATACAGACCAATGGAACAGAACAGAGAACCCAGATATAAAACCTACTTACAACCAACTGACATTCAACAAAGCAGACAACAATATACACTGAGGAAAGTGTGCCCTATTCAATAAACGGTCCTGGAAAAATTGGCTAGCCATATGCAGAGCAATGAAACAGTATCCCTATCTTTGGTCATATATAAAAATTAATTCAAGATGGATAAAAGTCTTAAATGCAAAGAATGAAACCATAAAAAATCTAGCATGCAATGTAGGAAAAATTCTTTTAGACATTGGCCTAGGCAACGAATTTTTGATTAAGACCCAAAAGACATAGTGACAACAAAAATAAATAAGTGAGACTTGATTAAATTAACCTGCACAGCAAAGGAAACAGTCAACAGAGTAAATAGACAACCTACAGAATGGGAGAAAATATTGAAAAACTGTACATCCAACAAAATGCTCACATCCAGAATCTACGAAGAATTCAAAAAAATCAACAAGAAAAAAATTGACAACCCCATGAAAAAGTAGATAAAAGACATGAACGGAAGTTTTTAAAAAGAAGATAGACAAATGGTCTACAAATAAATGAAAAAAAAATTATCAACATTATTAATCATCAGAGAAATGCAAATTAAAACCATGGTGAGATCCTATGCTACCCCTATCAGAATGGCCAGTATTAAAGAGTCAAAAAAATAGTAGATGCTAGTGTGGATGTAGAGAGATAGGAACACTCATACACTGCTGGTGGGACTGAAAATTAGTTCAACCTCTATGGAAAATAGTATGGAGATTCCTCAAAGAACTAAAAGTAGAACTACCATTTGACCCAGCATTCTCACTACTGGGTATGTACCCAAAGGAAAAGAAGTCATTTTATCACAAAAACACTTGCACTTGAATTTTTACTGCAGCACGATTCACAATTTCACAGATATGGAATGAATCCAAGTGCCCATAAAAAGGAATGAAATAATGCCATTTGCAGCAACTTGAATGGAACTAGAGACCATTACCCTTATGAAATACCTCTGGAATGGAAAACCAAATACCATATATTCTAACTAAAAAATGAGAGCTAAACAGTGGATACCCATGGTCACAAAGCAATAAAAAGGGCCAGAAAAACCAAGAAAGGGGGAGGAGGGCAGGGTTTGTGGGATAAAAACTTACCTATTGGGTACAATAAACACTATTCTGGTAATGGAAACATCAAAAGCCCTGACTTAGCATTATGCATAACATCCATGTAATGGAAACACTTGTACCCCCTTAATTAACATTTTGAAATAAAAAGGAGATTAAAGAGGAATGGCAACTTCAAAAAGAGAGAAAATGTGGTACATCCACACACGCGCGCACACACACACACACACACACACACACACACACACCATGGAGCACTACTCAGCCATAAAAAGAATGAAACAATGTCTTTTGCAGCAACTTGGATGGAACTGGAGACCATTATCCTAAGTGAAGTATCTCAGGAATGAAACAAACACCACATGTTCTCTCTTACAACTGGGAACTAAATGAGGGGCACACAAGGGCACAAAGAGACATAAAGACCATTGGAGGCCAAGAAGAGGGAGTGTAAAAGTAGATGAGAGGTTAAAACTTATTGGTTACAATGAGCACTAGTCTGGATATACGCACACTAAGAGTAACAACAAGCATTATACAAGCTATCCATGTAACAAAAATATTCGAACCCCTTAATATACAATTTCTTTTTTAAAGAAATGAAAAATTTTTGTAAAATCAGTGCATTGTGTCAATGTCAACATCCTAGTTGTGATGATTTATTACAGTTTTGCAAGATGTTATTAACAAACTCACAAGGGGGGTTCTCTGTTGCTCACCACATAGAAAGCCAATTACTGAGACAACAAGGATTGTCAAAGAAGAAAGAATTTGTTGCAGGTGATGCATCTACTGGACTGAAGGGGAGGTATGGACTGCCTCAAATCTGCCTCCCTGACCAACAACATCATGGAATTTCTAGAGGTGAAATGAATAATGCATGAGTGGAATGAGCATCATTATGTGTTTGGGACGGAGTGTAGGGCATGCAAGTGCAGTGAGAAGTCATGCTAGTACATTTTTCATCTTATGTATGTACAGATAGTTAAACCCCATCTTCTGTCACTTGCAGGCCAAAGTAAGTCCAAAGCTGCCAGGGGTGTGTGTGTGTGTGTGTGTGTGTGCATGCACATATGTGAATATTGTGTGCGTGAGTTTATGAGTATGCATGTGTGTACACATGTGCATTTGTATTCTTGTGTGTATGTGTGTATATATGTATGCATGAATTCATGTGTATAAGTGTGCATACACATGTTGGATTGGTGTACAAATATGTGTGCACATATGTGTATGGATATGCTCTGTGTAGGTGTGCATGTGCATACATGTGCATACATGTGAATATGTGCATGTGTTTTGCGTGTGTATGTGCCTGCATGTTTATGTGTACATCTGTATGTCTGTGTGTATTTTTGTGTGTATACACACATGCGGGCATATGTGTGCACATTTGTGTGTGTCTGTATGTGGGTATTAGTGTGTCTGTACCTGTGCACATGTACCTGTGTGATGTATCTGCAGCAGGTAGTGTTCACAAAACCACACAGCAGTTGCTATGCCCTTGCCTGCCCTTCCCTTGCCTCTTCCCTCCTCCCATCCCCTCCCTCCTCCCATTTGTCCCCCTCTCCCACTTGGCCCATCCCCTGCTCCTTCCACTTGGCACCCCCACTCCCCCCATGCCTGCCCCTTCCTCTGCCTGCCCTTACCCTTCCTGTCCCCTCCCCCTCCTTCTCCTCCCCCATTTGGCCTCCTCCTCCCACCTGCTCCCCTCTGCCCCTGGGCTCTTTCTTCCACTTTCCCCCCAACTCCCCCATGCCTGCCCTCTTCTCTGCCTGCCCCTTCCCTCACTTGCCCCTCCCTCCTCCCTCTCCTTCCTTGGGGCACCCCTTTCCTGTGATCTGGGTGGGATATCCACAGGGAGGAGCAGGTCCCTTAGAGCACAGAGGTTGCTGTCCATTAGAATGTGGGAGGAAAAGATGAGAATCTCTGCTTCTGTTTGTGTTTTCATCTCCTTCTAAAGTGAAAATGCATAAAGTGTATACAAGGCAGGAGCATGGGTGTGCCTCCTGTGCAAGTAATTGATTCACAGGAGAGCACATGTGTGATGTTCGTTACCTTCCTCCCTCCTTCCCCCTCCTTCCCTCTACCTCAGTTCCTCTCCTCCCTCTCCTCCCCGTCCCTTGTCTTTCCCACCCTCCCCAACTGTCTTTGATACTCTGTCCTGGACACTCTGTCCTCTGCACACTTGGTCACTGGCATCTCATCCCCGGGATGTTGTATCACATGGGTGCCTATCTAGTGCAAGCTTTTCCCTAGTCCCCAGTCCCCCAGCAGAAACCCCTCTTGGCTCCCTGAAGCCCTGTTGTGCTCTGGGCCATGGGTTCTGGACTGCCAGGAGCACAGGAAGGTGGTTCTCAGATCATGGACACTGCTGTACTTCTAAGGGCAGGTGTCCTGTGGTCCTCCTAGCCTTTGCAGCCAGCAAAGGGCCAGGACACAGTCAAATGGAGCCAAGAGGAAGATCATGAGGGATGTGGTGCAGTGACCTTAGGGAGAGATGGCTCTACCACAGGGGAAAGATCCCACTGTGGGGAGACCCCAGTGGGGCTGCTGCTGTCCACATCTCCACCACCTGGGGCCAGGATGTCAGAAGGTCTCAGAGTCCCGAGAGTGGCAGCTGGATGCAGGAGGTGAGAGGACATGCTCTGCCCTCCACCCTGGGGATATGTGGCAAACACAAGACCTTCCATACTTCCCTGAACCCTGAACCAGTGTAGTAGAGAAGCCCTCCCATTCATCCAACAGTGACCAAGTCTGAAGGGAAAAGTTGTGAGAGTGGCTTAGATTCATCCTGAGCGAAGGGTCCCATGGACACTCTCCTGAGGGCTGATGAAGTCACAGGAGAGGATGGCTCTTGTGGGGACAGAGGATCTGAGAGGAGACTTGGGGTGCAGAGGTGACTTCCCAGCATGGCTGGGACATGTGCCAGGCAGAAAATCCAGGGGAATGCTCCTGGTGGAGTGTCAAACAGGCTTGTAACACCATTCACCCCCAGGCAACATGGTGAAGTGAGGTTGAATCTGTCAGGTTATACCTGGGCAGAGAAGTTCAAAAACAAGCCTGCATCTGCCAAGCAAGGACCTGGAAGGCAAGCATGTGTGTGTGTATTCATGCCCTGTAAGGATAAAAATTCAAGTCTGTGCATCCCCAGGACACCCTTACAGGAGCCCACATTTCAGAGGTTGAGAACAAAACCTCTGACTTAGGTTTGGACATGGAGTCAAGTACTAGAACAATGATGACAGGAGTGTCAAAGTGCTCAACACCTTGTGAGATACATACTGACCTCAGGTGTCTCTGGGCATTAACCGCATACTGACCTTGGGGGTCTATGGGCATTAACCCACATAGTGACTTCAGGGGTCTCTGGGCATTAACCTGTGTACTGACTTTGGGGATCTCTGATCAACCTGTGCTTAGGGCATTAACCCATGTTATGACCTCAGGGGTCTTTGGGCATTAACCCTGTACTGACCACAGGGGTCTCTGGACAGCTTGTACTTAGGGTATTAACCCATGTACCCAGACCTTGGTGGGTCTGTGGGTCTGTGGCCAGCCTGTCCTTATCATATTGACCCATGCAGGTCTCAGAGGAAACTGTTAAGACCCCACTCACATCTGCCCTCAAACGCTCATGTTGGGGTGCATGTTTGTTGCAATTGATAATCTAGGATTGATACGTGGTCATTAACTAATATCTGTCAGTTATACTGGGCTAACTCAAGATATTGCATGTTTCGTGGGTCTTGACAAATGTATAATGACATGTATACACCACTTCAGCATCACATAGAGCAGGTTCACTCCCTACACTCATCTGTGGGTTTGAAAAAATATATAATGACATGTGTCCACCACATAAGCATTACACAGAGGAGGTTCACACACCACAGCCTACTGTGGGTCTGGAAAAATGTATAATGATACATGTCCACCACTTCAATGTCACCTGAAGCAGGTTCACTCCCTCCAGCCTTCTGAGCCCTGCCTTCTCACTCTCCCTCCGTCAGCTGCTAGACAAATGTATGATGACATGTGTCCACCACTTCTGCTTCACACGGATCATGTTCACTACCTACAACCCTCTGCGGGTCTGGAAAAATGTATAATGACACATGTCCACCAGTTCAGCATCACACCAAGCAGGTGCACTCCCTACAGTCCTCTGTGGGACTGGACATAAGTATACTGGCATGTGTACACAACTTCAGCAGAGCAGGTTAATTCCCTAAGGTCTTCTGTGGATCAGAACAAATGTATAATGACACCCGTCCACCACTTTAGCATGACACAAAGAAGTTTCACTTCCTACAGTCCTCTGTGTTTCTGGGCAAAGGTATCATGATATGTGTTCAACACTTCAGTATCCCACAGAGATGGATATCTCTCTACACTCCTCTGAGATCTGCTTGCTCACCTTTCTCTCTGTAAGTTCCTGGACAAATACACAATGACTTCTGTGCACCACTTCAGAATCATATGGAGCAGGTTCACTCAATATAGCCCTCTGTGGGTCTGAACAAACGTATAATGACACATGTCCACCACTTTCAGAATGACACAGAGGAGGTTCACTCCCTGCAGTCCTCTAAGCACTGCTTTTTTAACCCTTCCTCTGCCAACTCAAGAACAAATGTATGATGGCACATTTCCACCACTTCAGCATCACAAAGAGCAGGGTCACTTCCTAGAGCCCTCTGTGGGTCTGGACAAAGTTATAATAACATGGCTCCACCACTTCAGCATCACACAGGGTATCTTCACACCCTACACAATTCAGTGGGTCTAAAAAACACATAAAATAAGTGTCCACCATTTCAGCACCACACAGAGCAGGTTAACTCCCTTTAGCCCTCTACATTCTGCCTGTTCACCCCACCCTCACTACCTCCTGCTAAAAGGTATAATGACAGCATCACACACAGCAGGTTCACTCCTTGCAGTCCTTTGTGGGCCTGGACAAATGTATAACAATAGGGGTCTTCAACTTCATCATCACACAGAGTACGATCATTCTCTATAGCCCTCTCTGGGTCTGGAAAATGTATAATGACACATGTCCACCATCAACCTCACACACAGCAAGTTCTTTCTCTACAGTCCTCTGTGAGTCATATGTGCATGCCTAGTTGACAAGGGGTGTACTTGTCATAGCTAGTATTAAGTGACAACTTGACTGGTTTAAAGGATGCCTAGATGGCTGATGAAGCATTTTTTAGGTGTGTCCAGAGTGCTTCCATTGGACTGAGAAAGCATCCAATGTGGGCACACAATCAGCTTGGGGCATGGCCAGGATAAAGTAGATGGAAGAAAGGGGACATTCATCTTGCTTTGCTTCCTTTCTCTCTCTCTTTTCCCCATGCACACTCCTCACTTCCAGAACAGGGTACATTTTTTTTTTCCTTTTTCCCTTGGACATCAGATTCCAGGATCTTCAGCCTTTGGTCTCTAGGGCTTGCCCTGACATTCTCCCCTCAGAATAAGAGTTATAATGTCAGCTCCCTTGGTTTTGATATTTTCAGACTTGGATTGAGCCATGCTATCAGTTTTTCTGGGAGCTACACTAGTGGCCTCTCTGGGAGATACATGACCAGATTTCCCAGGAGCTATGCTACTAGCTTTTCTCATTCTCCAGCTTGCAGATAGCCTATTATGGAACTTTGTATTTGTGAATATGTGAGCCGATTTACGTTTAATAAATTCACTTTCATATATGTTCAATTTGTTCTGTCCCTGTGGAGAAACCTGGCTAATACATATTGTGTAATTTCAAATAACTTATTTCATGTTCACAGATTATTCTGTTTGATGAATTTTGCTGTTGATCTTATCTATTGCATTCATGTTGTTTATTGTACTTTTAAGCTCCATAATTTTGGTTTGATTTTTAGAATTAGAATTTCAATATTTTTGTTCATTTTCTCATTCTGGTTACTTACTGTTTTCATTGATTTTTGTGTTTTTTAAAACTGTGTTAAGCTTTCTTAAAAGAGTCTTTTGAATTCTTTGTCAGGATGTTCACACATATCCATATTTTTAGGGTCAGTTATTGCTACCTTATTTTGTCTAGTTGGTGATTTTACTTAATTTTTCTTTATCCTGTGATTATGCATTGATGCTTGCACATTGAAGAAGTGGATATTTATTCCATTCTTCACAATCTGGCTTTGTCTGGGAAGATCTTTCAACATTATGCTTGTCTAGTGATTTTGGGCAAATTATCTTGTGTGGTCCCCAAACTTGTGACCTCTGCAGCCATTACAGTGCTAATGTGTGCCCTAAGCCCAGGGCTGCTGCAACCTGGAATCCCATAGCTACTGATGCTGATGTAGCACTGGTGGACACTGAAAGCCCTTGGCCACAGAAGGCTGTCTTCCCCTACAAATTATTCGAAGTCCAAGGAAACTATAACGGTCTGGGACAGATGCAGGTCAAAACTTGAGTCTGTCTGGTAGGGATTAAATATTTCCATTTCGGGCTAGTGCAGGTCTACAGGATCAGTCCACAGGTACTGGCCTGGAGTCAGAAGTTATGAGGGTCTCTCTGGTGCAGAAAATTACTTACAATGGTGGGCCCAGTACTGGGGTCCAAGGCAAAGTTCCTTGTTCAAGTCTTTCTCTTTTTCCCCACAAAGATTCTCTGGGGTTTGGAAGAGGTTATGCATGTAATATAAAACTCTCCTTTTGACCCTCTTCAATGTATATTTTCTAATTATTCTATAATCAGGTACTTTGATATTCCACTCAATTTCCTTAGCTCTTGGAAGGTATTTTTGTGCATAGGTAGTTGTTTAGAACTATCCCATAGGTAGTTTTCTGTGGGAAGACTATTGCTGGTGAGTCTTATTCTGGTATTTTGATTTACCCTCCTTGAGAAAATATTTTTGAAAGAAAACTTCAATAACATAGTTTGATTATTTGATTTATCTTTAAAAAGTGGAGTAAACATATTTAGTTGATCAAAATTTTTATTTACTGAAAGTGTTTTTTAATCAGGATCTATGATGTCTTATGTAAAGGAATTGATTTCTTGTCCAAATCATAATTTATTGACTATATGTTTTGCTTTATAAAATTTTCTTTAGGTATCATAATTTCTACCTTCTCAAGTGTCCTGGGTCAAGTGATGCATATCAAAATGTTTTACAGAGGTGAGAGATGGTAATGATCTAATGTGGGCTATGCCATGATTCTTTGGGTGGACCCTCTGAATGTAGATTTACTTTACTATCAGGGGATTGTTGAATGACATATGATGACTGCATTTTTTTCCACCTTTTTCAATCTCCTCAAGCACAAAACCTGAATCCTACAAATTCAGAAAGAAACTGCCCATGGCAGGTCACAGATCTATCATGCAATTGTTTTTAGACAATTTCATTTGTGGCTACACTTCAGGTAAGATGGTTTGATGGTAAAAGTGGAGCATCCACATCCCTGGAGTGAATTATTCTAGCCCTTGGTTCCCATGACAACCAAATACCTTGGGTGTGTGAGCTGAACAGTAGCAGCAGCCCCTCCCCCACTCATTACAATAGGGAGAGTGGCTTGAGCAAAGAAACTCATGAGTGGCAGCTTCTCTCCAGTGGGAGCATGGCCCTGGCTGAGGCCCCCACAGAGAGGCCAACCTCTCTCCCTTTGGTGTCTTCTGTTGGAATAGGGTACACAATTGCTGGCCCCTACTCACCAGCGTACAGCTGAGATGCATGCTAGTGGGTCAGACACTTGGACAGAGGGATACCTTGAGAGCTGGTCTCAGGCAGTGAGCTCATGTGGACTGATCTGATGGGAGAGTGCTGTGTGATTATAGGGAGTGGCAAATAGGGAGGGCACCCAACCATCCTACAGAGAAACCACACCAGTGGACAAAAGTGGAAAGAGTCTGATCCCAAGCCTTGGCTCTAAATACATTGGGCCCCCCCCCTCAGGAATAGCCTACTGGCTTGGAGAGAATGCCCTGGACATCATACCAGGGGCTCCTACTAGTGGTGGAATAAGCAACCCCTGAGACCTGCCAAAGCCTGCAAAGCCTCTCTGGCTCTCACAATCCAGCCATGATTTGTCTTACTCCTCCTCCCACCAGAGGGGTAGTAGAGATCAACCAGATCACTGGGAGCTACAGGGTTCCTTCTAAAGCTTGGGGAACTTGGGTGCCCCACCTGGGGGACCAGAGCTTACCACAGGCACAAAAGACCACCTTGGCATCTGGCTCTTCTACTCAAACATCAATGATGGAGGAACAACGCCATAGCTAAACATAACACCGTCCAACTGAAGCAAACAGGGAGTGGCTCATACATACTCGTAAGTATCATTAACCATATTGGAGATTAAGCTGGGGGACCTAACTCACCAGACACTATTGGGAAGAGGTGAAGACACCAGGTCAGAGGTAACCTGAGAGTTTCATCAAACCTGCTAGAACACCTCATAGGCAAATCAGGGGCAGCACTGATCTTTCTGGCACAGTCAGGGACCAAACTTCAGGGACCTGGAGAAAGGCCAGTAAGCCAGCCCTAGCAGCCCCAGATCTCTATCGAGAGGAGAGGTGACAAGGAATCAGTGAAAGAACTCTGGAAACAAGAAAAATCACAGTGAAAGAACAACCCAAAATAAAACAATAACTGTTTTCCATTGGATACCAAGCAAAATGAAAAGATTAAAATGACCGATCAAGAATTACAAACATGGATTTTAAAGAAGCTCAATGAAACACAAAAGAAAAGAGAAACTCTACACAAAGAAAACACAAAAATAGAAAAAAATGGCAGTCTGATAGAGTCCTCCCACCACACCGCTCCCAGGGAAGGAGATGAAAAATGCCAGCAGCTACCTGCGAGCATGGACCACTCACTCCAAAAACAGCATTGTGAATTACAGAGAAACAACGCCAAACACCAGCCCAAAAAAACAGGTACATAATTTTCACAAATATCAGAGAGTGCACGAAGCACGATAGAGCCCAGAGCGCAGGAAGGACACATGCACCAGGTCCGCGCGGTGCTACCTGACCCCCAGGTGGTTACGCACCTCCCCATCCACTCAGTCAGGGACAAGCCCAGAGTTGGGGCAAAGCGGTGCCATGAGGCAGCAGACCCTGTGGAGAGGAGGCAATTGTGAGAGTCAAACACAACTCTCAGCTGTAATATACAGAGACCGCGCAGGGCTGGGGAGGAATTGGGCAGAGACTGAGTGGAGATACAGCTTCCCGGGACAGTGCATGGGAACCCACAGGCCAGCACTGCACCACTAGAAGTCAGTGGGACTGGGCCCAGGAGTTTAACCGAGAGCAGGACACGCCCTTAGAGGTTGCCAACAACTGCTGGCAGAGAAAAACTGCGCTCCTGGTGCAACCAGAGCCCAGCTGTATGCCAGGCTGGCAGCAACAGTCATATTTAAAGCCACCCACCCAGAGCTGTGAGCCGGGTCTCTAGCTCCTCCCCGCCCCGGCCCAGGGCTCTGCCTTTGGTGGCCAGGGACAGCTGCATCCGTGGGTTCCAGGTGGGATGAGATCCTGGAACTGTAGCAGCAGGACCTTTGTGTATTGGAAACAGTTTTCAGCTCGTCCATCTTGTCCTGCTACCCTGGCTCTGGCCTCTGACAAGTCCGCTATGTGCTGGTCCTAGTGCCTGCCCTTCAAGTCCCAGCCCTCCTGTACACCAGAGATCGGTCATTTTGAAGGTTGCTGGCTATAGTGACTCATTTGGTATAGCTGCTGGTTCTCATGACAACCAAATACCTCAAGAGCCACAGGGTGAACCAGAGCAGCTCCCCATAACCCTGACCACTCCATTAGAGAATTTCACACCATCCAAGAGTGCTTCCAGTGGCCACTATTCCCCCCCTCCCCATGGGAACATACCCTTGATGGAGACTGCTGGGGATAGAGACAGCCACCTGCCTTGCCTTGGGGTCTAGTGGAGGAAAAGGTATGCATAATTGGAGATCCCCCTATCAACCAGTATCATGTGGAGACGCACATCAGAAAGGCAGACACACGCAGCTGGATAAGCAACCTCTGAGCTGTGTAGAATTTTCCCAATTCAGCTCTCACACTGCAGCCCAAAGAAATTGTGTTTCTACCTGCACCTCAGGAGGAGCAGGGTCAAAGTAAGCCCTTGGAGCTACAAGGTCCCTCCTAAAGCTTGGGGCTTTCGCATACCCCAACTGTGGGATCAGAGTCTGCCACGGACATAACAGAATACCTAGCTAATAGGGAGCTGTGGACTCATATCCTCAAGTATTATTCACTAGCTTAGAGCCCAAGCTGGGAGGTCATTCTCACCACACTCCACCGGGAAGAGGAGAAGACAATAGGCCAGAGATAACTCAAGATCCACCAAACTTGCTAAAATACACCTAAGGCAATATAGGCCACTACTTCTCTCCCTGGCTCTGCCAAGGAATGAAAATTGTGGGCCTGGAGACAGGGCCATAAACTAGCCCTGACCCCCCCAGCTCTTGACCAAGAGGCCAGATGAGAAAAAACCAGCGAAAGAACTCAGGGAACATGAAAAATCAGAGAGAAAAGTCACCCCCAAAAGAAACCATCAGTTCCTCAGCAATTGATACCAACTCAAATGAAATGGGTAGAATTACAGAAGAGGAATTTTGTTTATGGATTATAAGAAAGCTCAATGAAATTCAATAGAAAATTGAATCCCAGCACAAAGAAACCCCAAGAAAAATGCAAGAAATGAATGAAAAATTCTCCAAAGAAATAGAAATATTATGGAAAAATCAAATAGAAATCCTAGAAATGAAAGAAGCATTCAAGGATCTACAAAACACAGTGGAAAGACTTAAGAATAGGCTGGACCATGCAGAGGAAAGAATTTCAGAGCTAGAAGACAACTCCTATGCGCTAAATAAAATGGTCGAAGAGACACAAAACAAAATACATGAAAAAAGCATACAAGAAATGTGGGATTATGTAAAAAGGCCAAACATAAGGATCATAGGTATCCCTAAGGGAGAGGAAGAAAATTCACGTGGGCTGGAAAATCTATTTGAAGAAATAGTAGAGGAAAATTTCCATGGCTTAGCCAGAAATCTCAATATCCAAGTACAAGAAGCACACAGGACTCCTGGGAGACTCAACATAAAAAGGCATTCACCACGCCACATAATTATTAGACTGACCAAAGTAAACACAAAAGAGGCACTCCTCAGAGCTGTAAGACGAAAACAGCAGGTAACCTATAAAGGGAAACCGATCAGATTAACTGCAGATTTCTCAGCTGAAACCTTACAAGCCAGAAGAGAATGGGGAGACACCATCAGTCTCCTAAAACAAAACAAAGGCCAACCCAGAATTCTGTATCCTGCCAAACTAAGCTTCTTATACGAGGGAGAAATAAAGACGTTTCCAGATAACCAATCACTGACAGAATTTGTGAAATCCAGACAGGTCTTGCAAGAAGTGCTTAGACCTACATTATACACTAAACAGGGAAACAGACACTCACCTATGTAAACCTATGCAAAAGCTAAAACCCCAGAAACCAGATTCCACAATGACACAAGAGGTAAAACAAAAGACACCACCCAATAGAATAAGCAGAAATTTACCCCAAATATCAATTCTTTCAATAAATGTAAATGGCTTGAATTGCCCATTGAAGAGACATAGGCTGGCTGAATGGATTAAAAAATACAAGCCAAGTACCTGTTGTCTTTAGGAAACGCACCTTACACACAAAGATGCATTCAGATTCAAGGTGAAAGGATGGAATACAATTTTCCAGGCTAATGGAAACCAAAAGAAATCTGGAGTAGCCATCCTTATTTCAGATGATATAAACTTTAAAGCAACAAAAGTAAAGAAGGACAAAAATGGAGACTATATAGTGGTGAAGGGAAAAATCTTACAAGAGGTTTTAACAATCCTAAACATTTATGCACCCAACACAGGAGCGCCCAGGTACATAAAGCAAATACTGCTAGATCTAGACAACATAATAAACAGCAATGCCATAATAGCAGGGGACTTCAACACCCCACTGACGGAACTGGACAGATCCTCCAAACAAAAATTAAATAATGAAACAAAAGACCTAAACAGGACTCTAGAACATTTGGGCCTAACAGATATCTACAGAACACTTCACCCAAATAACACTGAATATACATTCTTCTCATCAGCTCATAGAACTTTCTCTAAAATTGGCCACATCCTAGGCCACAAAACAGATCTAAACAAATTCAAAAAAATAGAAATCATACCATGTATCTTTTCAGACCACAGCGGAATAAATTTATAATTCAATTCCAACAGAAACTCACATCTTCATCCCAAAACATGGAAACTAAACAATCTGTTGCTGAAAGACTATTGGGTCAAGGAGGAGATTCAAATGGAAATCAAAAGATTCTTCAAACTAAATGATAATGGGGGCACAAGTTATCAAAATCTATGGGATACAGCAAAAGTAGTCCTGAGAGGAAAACTTATCACCTTAAAGGCCCACATCCAAAAGACAGAAAGGTCACAAATCAGTAAACTAATGAATCATCTTAAGGAAATGGAAAAGGAAAAGCAAAGCAATCCTAAAGCCAGCAGAAGAAAAGAAATAACCAAGATCAGAGCAGAATTAAATGAAATCGAGAACAAAAGAACAATACAGAAGATTAATAAAATGAAAAGTTGGTTCTTTGAAAAGATAAACAAAATAGACAGGCCACTTGCCAGGTTGACCAGAAGCAGAAAGGAAAGGACTCTAATAAGCTCAATTAGAAATGAGAAAGGAGAAGTCACAACTGATACCATGGAAATACAAAACATCATCTTTGAATACTACAAAAACCTCTATGCCCACAAACACGAAAACGTGGAGGAAATAGACAAATTCTTAGAAACATATTACCTCCCTAGGCTCAACCAGCAAGAAACAGAATTTCTAAACAGACCAATATCAAGCACCAAAATCGAACCAATAATAAAAAATCTTCCCACCAGAAAAAGTCCTGGACCAGATGGCTTCACACCTGAATTCTTCCTACAAGAAGAACTGGTGCCTATACTGCAGAAATTATTTGAAAATATCCAGAAGGATGGAGTACTCCCAAACTCATTCTACAAAGCCAATATCACCTTGATACCAAAGCCAGAAAAGGACACAACAAAAAAAGAAAACTACAAACCAATATCCCTTGTGAATATAGATGCAACAATTCTCAATAAAATCCTTGCAAACCAAATTCAAATGAACATCAAAAAAATAATTCATCACAATCAGGTGGGCTTCATTCCCAAGATGCAGGGATGGTTCAACATATGCAAATCTATAAATGTAATTCACCATATAAATAAAAGCAAGAACAAAGATTATATGATCCTTTCCATAGATGCAGAAAAGGCTTTTGACAAAATCCAGTATCCTTTTATGATAAGAACTCTTAACAATATAGGCATAGATGGCTCATACCTCGAAACTATTAAAGCCATATACAATAAACCCACAGCCAATATTGTACTGAATGGGGAAAAATTGAAAGCATTCCCCCTTAAAACTGGTACCAGACTATCTCCACTTCTTTTCAACATAGTGCTGGAAGTCCTGGCCTCAGCAATCAGACAAAACAGAGGAATCAGGGTCATCCAGATGGGGGCAGAAAAGGTCAATCTTTCACTATTCGCAGACGATATGATATTATACATAGAAAACCCCAAAGATTCAACCAAGAGACTACTGGAATTGATAAATGTATTCAGCAAAGTCTCAGGATACAAAATTAATACACACAAATCCATAGCCTTCATATATGCTAATAACAATCAAGCCGAGAAACAAATTAAAGATGCAATACCTTTCACAATAGCACCAAAGAAAATTAAATATTTAGGAACATATCTAACTAAGGAAGTCAAAGACCTATATAGAGAGAATTACGAAACACTGAGAAAAGAAATTGCAGAGGATGTAAACAGATGGAAAACCCTACCATGCTCTTGGATAGGCAGAGTCAACATAGTAAAAATGGCTTTGCTACCTAAACTGATTTACAAAATCAATGCAGTCCCTATCAAAATACCAACATCATTTATTGCCGATCTAGAAAAAATAATTCTACGCTTCGTGTGCAACCAGAAAAGACCCCGTCTAGCCAAAGCAATCTTAAGCAAAAAGAACAAATTGGGAGGCATCTATCTACCAGACTTCAAACTATACTACCCAAAACAGCATGGTATTGGCACAAGAACAGAGACGTAGACCAATGGAACAGGACTGAGAACCCAAATATAAAACCAACCTCATACAGTCACCTGATCTTTGACAAATTCCAAAAAAACCTACACTGGGGAAAAGATTCCCTATTCAACAAATGGTGCTGGGAAAACTGGATGGCCATATGTAGAAGACTGAAACTGGACCCACACCTCTCATCTCTCACAAAAATCAACTCACAATGGATAACAGATCTAAACCTAAGACATGAAACCATAAGAATTCTCAAAGAAAATGTTGGAAAAACTCTCATGGACATTGGCCTAGGCAAAGAATTTATGAAGAAACCCCCAAAGCAATCACAGCAGCAACCAAAATAAATACATGGGACCTGATCAAATTATAAAGCTTCTGCACAGCCAAGGAAACTATCACTAGAGTGAACAGACAACCTACAGAATGGGAGAAAATATTTGCATGCTACGCCTCTGATAAAGGGCTGATAACCAGAATCTATACAGAACTTAGGAAAATCAACAAGAAAAAATCAAACAACCCTATTAAAAAATGGGCAAAGGACATGAACAAAAACTTTTCCAAAGAAGACAGAATAATGGCCAGCAAACATATAAAAAAGTGCTCAACTTCTCTAATCATCAGGGAAATGCAAATCAAAACCACAATGAGATATCACTTAACTCCAGTGAGATTGGCTCATATCAAAAAATCCCCAAACAACAAATGTTGGCGGGGATGTGGACAGATAGGAACACTCATACACTGCTGGTGGGACTGCAAATTAGTACAACCTCTATGGAAAAGAATATGGAGATACCTCAAAGAATTAAAAGTAGAATTACCATTTGACCCAGCAATCCCACTACTGGGTATTTATCCAAAGGAAAAAAAGACATTTTGTAATAAAGACATCTGCTCACGAATGTTCATAGCAGCACAATTCACAATTGCAAAGTTGTGGAAACAACCCAGGTGCCCATCAATACACGAGTGGATCAATAAAATGTGGTATATGTATACCATGGATTATTACTCAGCAATAAGGAACAATAGTGAATTAACACATCTGGTATTATCCTGGTTGGAGCTAGAACCCATTCTTCGAAGCGAAGTGTCACAGGAATGGAAAAACAAGCACCACTGGTACTCACCATCAAATTGGTACTAACTGATCAACACTTACATCACACAGGGCAATAATATTCATCAGGGGGTGGGCAGGAGGGAGGGGGGTGGAGGGGATGGGAAAACTCTCACTGAATGGATGTGGGGAGCACAATTTGGGGGATGACCACGATTGTGGCTCTGACACGGGCAGTGCATAGGCAATATACATAGCCAAATTGTTGTACCCCCATAATATTCTGAAATTTAAAAAAAAAAAAACCACAAAAATAATGTAGGAAATGAATGAAAAATTCACTAAAGAAATTGAATTATTGAAAAATAATCAAACAGAACTCCTATAAATGAAAAATTCATTCAAGGGAATACTAAATAGTGTTTTAATTCTTAAAAATAGGCTAGATTATGCAGAAGAAAGAAACTCAAGCTTGAAGACAACATCTTTGAATTAAATAAGTCAGTCAAAGAGAAAGAACAGGGAAATAACAGGAATGAACAAAGCCTACAAGTAATATGTGTTTATTTAAAAAGGCCTAAAATAAGATTCTCAAGCATCCCCTTGGGTGAAGAAGAAAATACACAAGGGTTGGATAATCTATTTGAGGAAATAATTGAGGAAAATTTCCCTGGTCTTACTAGAAATCTATATATCCAGGTACAAGAAGCTCAGTGGATTCCTGGGAAATTCATCAAAAGGAAGCAAACATCACAACATGCAGTCATCAGACTGTCCAAAGTAAACAAGAAAGAGGAGCTCCTATAAGCCATAAGGCAAAAGTACCAGGTAATTTATAAAGGAAAACCCATCAGACTAACTGCAGATTTCTCAGCTGAGACCTTATAAGACAGAAGCGACTGGGGCCCTATTCTCAGTCTTCTCAAACAGAGTAATGCCCAGCCTAGAATTTTGTATCCTGCAAAACTAAGTTTCTTATATGAGGGAGAAATAAAGACTTTCTCAGACAACCAAACAGTGAGGGAATTTGTCAAGACCAGACCCGCCCTTCAGGAAGTACTCAGAACTGCATTATGTGTGGATCAACACAATAAACACCCAACAGTGTCAAATCACCCAATAGATAAAGGCCAAAGCCCAGATACCACAATGGCTCAAGAGGTAAAACAGAACAATAAAGTTCTATTCAACAGGATGAACAGAAATCCACCCCACTTATAAATTCTCTCAATAAATGTAAATGGCTTGAACTATCCAGTCAAAAGACATCGGGTGACTGAATGGATTAAAAAAAATATGTCAAGTATCTGCTATCTCCAGGAAACACATTTAACCCGCAAGCACTCATTCAGACTCAAGGCGAAGGGATGAAAAACAATAATATTCCATGCAAATGGAAACCAAAGGAAAGCTGGTGTAGCCATCCTTGTATCAGATAATGTGGACTTCAAATCAGCAAAAATAAATAAAGACAAAGATAGTCATTATATTATGGTGAAGAGAACAATTCAACAAGAAGACATAATAGTCCTAAATGTTTATTCACCTAACACAGGTCCACCCAGACTCACAAAGCACATCGTACTTGATCTAAACAAAATGATAAACAGAAGCATTGTAATAGCCAGGACTTCAACACTCCATTGACAGGACTGGATGGATCATCCAAGCAGGTGGTGGAGGAAAAAAAGGAAAGAAAAAATGAACTTAAATGGGACTCTAATTACTAGCTAATTTCCTTTCATACTTAGCACACATATGCATTTGGGACAACAGGAAATCATAATTAAAACAAAATCCTTCTGCCACACAGTTTATTCCTAAATTAAATAAAAACAATCTGGCATCCTTAATAGAAAAATGAGCTATACTGTGGAGTTTTCTTTTTATTAAGTAGAGCTCTGTGTGTGTGTGTGTGTGTGTGTGTGTGTGTGTGTGTGTGTGTGTGTGGTGTAGGCATGCTGCAGTGTCTGCTTCTGTTTTGGTTTCTTTACATATCTCTTTTTTCTTTTAAACTGAGTTCTACTACTCATTGAAGTACAGGCCAATAGTACTGATTAAAGCCCAGGAGAGGCTACTGCACACATTCCTTCTCTGGGTCTGTACACATTCTTCTTGCCTTTTTTTTTTCCTACCACACCCCCTGAGTCTTAACTTGTAAGCGTTTTGGTGGTTTGTGTTGATGCCTGGTGATTAACAAAGAAGCCCCATTGTTAGACGGATATCAAATTCATAACAATTTTTGGACCCTGCTTTTCCATTCTTCAGTTTTACTAAGTCTACTGTTTTTAGGTGACAATTTGTTACATGCATCCTTCCATTTGATTTCCACACAGAGCTTTGTATGTTGTATGGCTCCGGGCTTGAGTTTGACTTTACACTGCCTCAGGCTCCACATACAACAGAGACTAGGAAAAGAGTATTGTCTACTATACCACAACCAATCAGCCCTCCTGTTAGGTTTGTCTGTGTAGATGTTTCCTGGTCCCCTAGTGCACAGTGTCAAGAGTGAGTACTGGTACCAAGTTGAGCCAATGATGGAGTGATCATAGACACAGAGCAATTTTATGCAAACAGTTTATCACATAAAAGAAAGAATGAAAGGAAGGAAGGAAGCTACACAAAGTGAAAATACATTCCAGAGAGAAAGGAATGGGTCCGTCCCTGGGAGTGGAGAAAGATGGTGGAGGTTGTGCACATGCTACCTTTTATAAGCTCACTAGTTTGTCCTGCCTTTCCCCTGGCAGGATTGGTTGTCATTTCCCACCTTTGGGGTGATTGACAGGTTGTGGTTGTATAACAGATCACATGACAGGTTACATAACAGATTGGTTATGTAACAATTTCCCTTTCTGTGCATGCGTCTTTTCTAGAATATTCCATGAAGCCCCACCCATGTCATACTAATGCTCTAGGTCAGTTAAAGGTCACTAGGAAATTTTTAACATGTACATTCCCACCAGGGAATTTGGGTCCTGGCACAATTTGGTTCCTAGCTACAATTTAGCTCCTGCTCTCCACCCTTAGCCACCTCCTTGACACCTGTTTACCCTGCATCATACCTAACACTCTTGATATTTAGAGACCTGATAGGAATAACATTTAGTTTCAGACCTCTGCTGTGCTTATAACTGTGCATATCCACCAGGGCCAATTCCTTTGAAAGTTTTGGTACAAACATGGTATGAAAGATATAGGAACTAGGTTGACTGTCCATAAGCAAGGATGAAGGAGGTGATGCAATTTTCAAAAAAGCAGATATAATTTTAGGATACATTAAAACAGGCATATTTTTAATCAAATGAGAAGTGAACGCTACCTGGATTAGTTTGTTCTGCTGGTCAGAATATCGTAGACAGTTCTGTTTCACTCTGAAAACTTCACTTCTAGATGAACTCAGATAAAATACAGCGTATTAAAAAAAGATTGACCAGGATGGGGAGAGTTTTTAAAACCAGATACCCAAAGAAGAGTTGAAGGAATTGGTGATGGTTAGTCTGAGTAAGACAGGACTTTTGGGGAGATGGGGTAATGTGAAACAACAATCTATAAATATTCAAACAGCTGTATTGTCTTGACTTGATCAGCTTGATACTAGATCAAACATATCTCCTTGGACTTTCTTTATCCTCATTAGTGGAAGAAAAAACTCCCCAGGAATCAATGCTTAATCTGGCCATCTTTTAAGAAAATTGTTTAAGCAGAGTTTGGACCACCTCTTGGTTGAGGAAGATGAGTAGCTTCACTAGATGATTATTACTTCTCCTTCTGACCAGTAGTTTATATGATAGTAATTGTTTGGGAACCATCCTTTATATTAATATAATATCAACTTTCCAATATTATTGTTTCATTATAGTTGTGGCAAGGTATTGTGGATAGTAGCTCATCAACAGTAAGACTCAGACTGTCAGCTATTTGCACAGAGAAGCATCAAGCAAATTGTGGTTTGATCACTGACAGCTAAGCTACCTGAAATCAATGGAAGTTGCTGCTAGGTTCTATTTATTCTAACTTTCCATTTAGTGCTTAATGCACAGCTGCAAATAATTTTGGCTTACCATTTAGAATTTGGCAGAGTAAGATAATCTACAGGAGTGTGACAGAAGGTTAGAGCATCTTGCTTTTGGTTCCTGGAATGTATAAATGACCTTTCTTAAGGCCCTGGCCAAATCCATACTACTCCAAATAATATTTTGAAAAATCTATACTTATCCTCGATTTTTCAGAAACATTAAAGAACCTAACTTTACTCACTAGTTACATTGTGCCATTAATTTCACCGTCAATATCTTCCCCCCAAAATTAAGCAAGCTGATGAATATAAACTACTTTTTATAAAGAATGTTAACAAACGTTCAACACTGTGACTTTAAGGCACTAAACTCCAGATTTAGTATCACATACTCCTTCCAAAAGTCAATAGTTCTCTCAACTCCACAGATGGGTTTGTCTTCCCCTACACGTAAGTGCATCCTGGTTAAAAGGGATACCTGCTTAATGAAAGTGTGGTTCCTAAAAGCCACACTTTGACATCCTATGGGAGCTAAAACCAGTGGATGCACTTATAAGAGAAGGCCTGCTTTCAGAAGTCTCTTGCACACAAAATCCATTTCCTTTATCATAAATTGTGAATTTATTGTAATACATTAATCCTTAAATCAGTTTAAAGTGAAAAAGAAATAATTCATTTTAAAGCATAGTAATTATGGAAGTTACCTGTGGCATGAGTTGTACTTACCCTAAACATTGTTAAACAAACGCAAATGAGGTTGGAGCTCAGCAGAACAATCCCTTATGGGTACTTGCCTTGGAGGAAAGATCTCCCAGCAAAACCAAACTCCAAGCCCTTGCTTATATCTGTAGCCTGGACAACTGCCTATGTATGTGAAGAATTTGTCAAACCATCTATTTTCAGATGGAATGTTTATTAGTATGGCTCCTGCCACTCCTTGCTCAACAAATGAGAAATCAAAAATGAAAAAGTTACAAAGTTTCTAAACCACTACTGATTGGTTTATAGGAACCAATAGGAACCAAACAAAGGTTTGTATTGTTGTATATAAATACAACTTTCAAAATATACGTACTTATGCAGAGACTCTTACATGCAGGCATGAACACATGAATACACAGTCTTTCCACATTTCTTTGGGTGAAAAAACAGTACTTCATTATCCTCCAACTAAAAACCACAAAGAAGAGTTCATTATCATAGTCTTTGTCAAAAATGTAAGGAAATATGAAGAAAATTGTAACGGTATGCAGGAGATAATTTTCAATTTTAATACTCCTGTTCTCTTTCCTGGAATAACATCCATAGAATGCCTGTCACACAATTTTAGAAGACATTAAAGTTTCAAACTATACATAAGAAACGTGGAAACTGTAAAGAACCTCCTTAAGTTTCCACAAAATACAGATGTACGTAATACTAAGACTAAATAAGTTCTTTTTATAACTTTAGGGAAAAAAAGAGAGTGCTAATAAGCTGCTTATAAATGAAGTTCCTTTGTTTTTACTAATCTTTAACAATACACAGGTCTGGAGTTGTGTGTGAGTAACTTACAGCTTTGTCTTAAAATTCTCAACAATGTGTTGTTTTCTTTTAAAACCATGGAGGTTATAAACATATATAACAAAAGCAAATCTCCTAAGAATTTTTAATTGGACCTTTTAAAATTATATATATATTTGTCTAGGTTAAAACCAGTTGTACAGGGGCTTCAAGACCATTTTTATTACTTTTAGCCCACAGGCTGCTCTGCCTATGCAGAGATTGAGAATTTCATGGAGTGGCTTCCATGGATGGTAGGAAGGGGTAGGGACAACCAGAAGTGGTCCTTATCCCTCTCTCTCCCAGTTAGGCAACCAAGAGACTTTAGTTTTCTTGCTGCTATTTTTAGTGATAGGACAGACCATTGGATGGTCCAATTTTCTTTATTACATTGTCATAGCATCTTCTCCTTTAACCCAGATGCTGATGTGCTTGCTGTGTGTGGATCACACAAACTGTGAGCATATCACAGGGCCACATGGCCATTAACATGCACTTTTGATTTATGGATGGATTCCTTGGCTGATATGACCTGATTTGTTTGTACAAGAAAGACTGAACCCTCAAGAAACTATAATGATATGATACCCCAGAATGATTTTTCAAAATTATTTCAGATATACAAAATAAGTTGTTTGATACCCAGAAATACTCAGGGACATTGGTTATAGTGAATTACTCTTCTCTGTTATTAAACTTAATTCAGTACTATATCTTTTAAAATTGGGAATCTTTAATATCCAATTTGAAAAAGCTTTTATATAAAAACTTTCATTAACTATTTTTTTTAAATTTCAGAACATTACGGGGGTACAAATACTTAGGTTAAATAAATTGTCTTTGCCCTACCCAAGTCAGAGCTACAAGTGTGCCCATCCCCCAGATAGTGAGTGCCATACCCATTAAGTGTGAATATACACATCCACTCCCCCACAACCTTGTGACCCCCAATGAGTGTTACTTCTATGTGTGCACATAAGTGTTGATCAATTAGTACCAATTTAATGGTGAGTACATGTGGTGCTTGTTTTTCCATTCTTGTAAACTAACACATATTGTACTATCATTAACTACTTTAAAGACATTTAAATATCATTATTTGTAGGCTTATAGCCTATACACACAATGGCTGTCCTTCATGAAATCTGGTCCCTGTTGAAATCTGTTTTTTTAATGACCTGAGTGAGAACTCTGTGGTTTTAGTCCATGGAAGACACACACTTTTGCTTTGACAAATGTGCTTAGTATGCCTGACATTTATACATGTGCATTTTCATGAACAACTGATTTTGAAAATGTTTGTAAATACAAGGATATAGTGTGTTTTATTAAAGCCCATAACTGACAAGTGTAACCATTGTAGTATTATCCTTAGTTTCTTCATTATTAGTTTCAAAGTTCTCACCTGTCATCTCTGCATGACTTAAGCAGAAGCAGCACGCACTGATGAAATACAGCTGGCCTAAAACCAGAGGTTCACAGAAGTATGAATGTCAGGGTCAGTAAAGCATGATTTCTGGCACAGCCAGGGTCTTTTGTAATGGTGTCAGAAAAGCAAACGATTCAGCCAAATGATTTTTCTGTGCTGTCTTTGGCATAGCAAAGAGTTGACAGATGGAAATGAAACTACACCGTGTTTTGGCAGGAGAACATGCAGCTGTTGTAAAATACGTCCTAGTTGGTCTCTGTTATTGGAATGGCTTTTCTGATGGGAGGCATCAATAACTTCATGGATGTCAGTGAAGAGGGTATAGTCTACATGGCAGGTGATTTTTTGTTTTCTTACTGATGACTTGTACCTCATTTCCCAAAGTCTGTTATCACTTTCTGGATTATAACCAGAAAGTTATAGCACTATGAAAAACATATTTCTGAAGAAATGCAAAGCACAACTTCAAGTCTTTCTTATCTTAAAGCACACATACATCTGCTCTGGTCATTGGCCATTTGGAAGTCTTTGGTGGTTCTTGAAGGGAAATGTTCAAGCCTCTTAGTATATCAGATAAGACCACCTGCCCCTGCCCAGACTCCTCTTCTTCACACACCTTCAGGCTCTAGTCATTTGCCCATGGGGATAACAACCCCCAGATATTGCTCATCCCTCCATGCTTCCATATGCTTGTACATTCAACTTCTGCTGAGTCTAGCATTACTCCCTTTTTTTGCCTGGTTAATTCCTCCTCATCACCCAAGAGCCCACACAGAGGTCGTTCCATGTTGAGACCTTTCCTGACTCTTGGGCAAAGAAAACTTTCTCCTTTAAGTCCCACAGACTTTTCATTCCCTTTATTCATTCTTTCTTTCAAGGAATATTTACTAAGAACTTAGCATGTGCCAGACACCATCATAAGGATACAATAAAGAACAAGGGGGACACAGACTTCATGTTTTAGTTAAGGGTAAAACACTAAAAGCAAGTAAATATATAGTTTAGAGTGATAAATTCTATGGAGAAAATTAGAGTAGAGTAAGCAGAATATGACTATAGGCTGTCAGATAGGCTTACTATTTCATGTATTTTTCTTATGCTTGTACAGTAGCATTAATCATACTTTGTTTCATTTCTTCATTCATCTACCAGTTTTCTTTTACTAAACTATTTCCATTTTATCTTTGATTCCCTGTCCAGTGCCTGACATATAGTAAGTGAGGTGCTAAAAAAGCTATATGGGGAAAAAATGACAATTTTCAAATATTATAAAGTACCTTAAAATCCTCCCAGTCAGAGGGGTTGGAACAGTATGAGTCACACAAACCTCTATGCAGTTCCTAGGTGATAAGAACTCTGACTTCACTGACAGATTGGCAAATGTCCCTGGAAAACAGAGCTGTCAAAATAAAGTAGAATCCAATAATTTGGACTAGATTGTAAAACTGCATGCAAAACTTAACAGGTGGCCTCACATCTTCTGAAAGTTTCATTATGTTCACATTGGTGCTTAATTTCTCTTTTATTTTAGTAGTTTTTGTTCAATTAATTTTTTTCATCTCTTTCACTCATACCAAGCTATTACAATTTAATGAGGAAACATAAATTGTTCCAAGTTCATATTACTGTATTACTAGCAACAGTGATACGATAGGATACTCTCTGGGATTTTATATTTATTGCACATGTATTTTAATATTCATTTGACTACCCTGATGATTGAAACACAACTCTACCCCAGACTTCCAAAGACACCTCTGTCCCTTCTTTATTGATATTTCTGACTACTCTATTCTCCATTTATCATCATTTTCCTACTCCATTGATCATTTCTGTCCAATCATATGTACACATGAATGTTTACATACCAACCTACATGTTATCATTACAAAACGTACAAGAATACAATAACGGTGCACATTTAATTAAGATTCTGCCATGAAGTAAAGGCAAATATTGGCTTCTGTATCTTTGTAATCAAAAGGATACTAAATTTAATCAGTTATTCATTCATTAAACCAGCATTCATGGGGAACATAATGTTTTTAACCTCACACTAGGGACTTGGATTCGAAATGAGGCACTGTCCCTGGTGCCAACATGTTCATAGAATACATCTTATTACTCAAACTTGTATAATGAATAGAAGTTCTTCAAAGGACAAGAAAATTGTCAACATTTAGTTTTGCCTTAAGTTATTTTTTTAATAATATACTTTAAATACATACAGAAAAAGAACAAGCTAAACACTCCTTATCCTTATTAATTGAATACGTAACTATTTATTGGGAGCTTAGTGTGGTATAGGTACTGGGAATATCACAGTGACAAAGAGACAAAATCTGCCTCTGTGGAATGTTCATTCTGGTGGAAAGAAAAAATGTGGAAACCAAAAGTAACAAATACAGTTAATTCTTATTATGTACAGCAGTTGTATTCTATAAAGTTACAACAAACACTGAATTGGCAAACACTGAACAATTGTTTGTGGGGGAAATACTGGATTAGATTCCTATGAGCCTCCACCATTTTCATCAACTGATCAACATGTGATCTTGTTTTATGTGTGTTTCTGTTTGAAACCACTTTATTTAATGTGTATTGTTGGCTCGTTGACATTGACTCCCAGCCAACCCCTCATGTCTGAAGGAAGTTTGTAGGACACGTGTATTTTTTCAGTAGGGCACATCACAGCCTTCTTGTGTGTAGGGACACCAGTACTATAGCACTGTGCTTGGGGGCCATTCTAAACAGTGAAATTGAAAATAAAAAAATGCAAAAATGCAAAAAACATAGCACCAAATAGACCATGAAAAGAAAGAACATTTGTTTACATGATAAGAGCTAAAAGAAGAAGGCAGAATTTAGTCTTATTCCATCATCAGCTGGGAACATGTACATTAGGTGACTCAAATTTTTTTGCCACTCCACACTTATCCATGAATACCTCAAAATATTGCTTTTGGGGTAACAAAAAATTTTTAGAGAATAGAATTTGCAAATAAGGAGTCCACAAATAATGAATGTCAGCTGTATGTAATAAATAATCAGATAATAATAGATATTACAAAGGAAATAAAACAGAGTTAGGCATAGAGAGTGATGGAGGACTGGAATTATTAAGTACACAGTAGTTAGAGTTTTACAAAGTAATGTACATTTTTAAGTATATCTAATTGAAGTTTCTTGAATATGGCCTTATTTGATAACAGCTAAATTAATGTGTTCTTCCAACATGAAAATGTTCCTTACCCCTTACTAAGTCTATATTTATTTCTTTGAGGAATCCCAACACTGTTTTTCATAGAGGTTAGACTAATTTGCAGCCCAACTCACAGTGTATAAACATTCCTTTCTCTCTGCATCCATGCCAGCATCTATTCTTTTTGGCTTTTTAATATTGCCATTTTGACATGGGTAATGTGATGTCTCATTTTAGTTTTAATTTGCATTTCCCTGATGATCAGCTATCTTAAGCTTCTTAAAATACACTTTTTGGCTATTTGTCTATCTTCTTTTGAAAAAACTTCTGTTCATGTTCTTACGACCACTTTTTAATAATTATTTTTTAATTTCAAAATATGAAGGGGGTACAAATAATTTTGTTACATGGATAGCCTTATGATGTTTTACTCAGGGACTATGAGTGTGCCCATCACCCAAACGTTGTTCGTTGTACCCATTAGGTAGGCTTTTACCTCAACCCCTTTCTTGATTTCCAACAACTTTTGCTTCTTTCTGTGCCCATGTATGCACCTGAATTAGTTCCAAATTATTAGGGAGTACATGTGGTGTTTGTTTTCCATTCTTGAGATACTTCACTTAGGATAGTGGTCTCCAGTTCCATCCAAATTTCTGCAAAAGACATTAATTCATTCTTTTTTTATGGCTGAGCAGTAGTACTCTATGGTATTCATATGCCACATTTTGTTGATCAACTTATGAATTGATGGGCACTTGGGTTGTTGATTCCACATCTTTGCAATTGTGAATTGTGCTGCAATAAATATTAAATGCGGGTATATTTCTAATATAATGACTTCTGTTCCTTTGGGTAGATCACCAGTAGTGGATTTGTATTTCTTCATGATAAAGTCTTGGGAGATTGTTTGTTTCCAGGAATTTGTTCACTTCCTCTGTTTTCTAGTTTATGTGCACAGAGATTTTCATAGTATTCACAGATGATATTTTGTGTTTCTGTAGTATCAATTGTAATAGCTCCTTTTTCATTTTGATTGGGCTTATTTATGTCCTTTGTCTTCTCTTTCCGGTTAATTCAGCAAGAGGTCTATCAATTTTGTTTATTTTCAAGGAACCAACTTTTTTTTTTGTTGATCCTTTGTATTTTTTTGTTTGTTTGTTTGGTTTCCGTTTTATTTAGTTCTACCCTGTGCTTTGTTATTTCTTTACATTTTCTGGCTTTGGGCTTTGTTTGCTCTTCCTTTTCTAGTTCTTTAAGATGTGACATTAAGTTATTAATTTGTCTTCTGCACTGTCTTTTTGATGTAGGTATTTAAGGCTATGAATTTTCTCCTGGGACTGCTTTTTTTGTATTGCATAGATTATGGTTTCTGTGTCCTTTTTGTCATTCTGATGGAGGAATCTTTTGATTTCCATCTTAATTTTGTCATTGACCCAATAATCATTCAGCAGCAAGTGGTTTAATTTCCATGAGTTTGTATAGATTTGAGTGTTTCTGTTGGAATTGATTTCTAGTTTTATTCCACTGTGGTCTGAGAAGATACATGGTATGATTTCAATTTTTTTTTTGTATTTCTTGAGACATATTTAGTTGCCTAGGATATGATCAATCTTGGAGGTCTCATGGGATGATGGGAAGAATGTATATTCAGTAGTTTTTGGGTAGAAGGTTCTGTCTTCTATGTCCATAGAGTCCCATTTAAGTCTAGTGTTTTGGGCACCATGCGGGCATGGCTGCAGTGTCACACTATAATATAGGAAATGCAGAGTTGGAGCCCCATGGGGTGAGTGACTCTGGTGGCATGGGGACTGTAGGATGAAGCCCCACAGGTGGAGGGCAGCTCTGGAAGCATGGGTGCCATGGTGGTGGAGCTGCATGGGTTGGGGGCAGCTCTGGTAGCACAGGTGGTGCCACATGGGTAGGGGGTGGCTCTGGTGGTTGGTGTGGGGACAAGGGAGTTATAGCCATGTGGGGCTGGTGGCAGCATGGGTGTTGTGGGTGGTGGGGCTGAAGGCTGGGGCTGCCAGGCGGGTGAGGTACTCCCTCCTGCCCAGGTCCAGCAGAGCCAGTCACCACAAGGTTTCTCAGGTGGTATGTCTGAGGAACCTATTCTGCTCAGGGAGTGAAAGGGTGTTTGGCTCCCAGTCACAGTGCATGGCATGCCGAAGGATCCACTTTGCCTACTCCCTCCCTGGCTCCACAGGGGTGATGCAAAGGTGGCTATTGCAAGGCCAAGCCCCATGCAGTCCTGGGGCCTTGTATTTGAGAGCTCAGTATGGCATTAGTTCTAGTAACCTGGGATCAATAGTCACTAGATCCCTGCTGTGCCTGCTCTCCAGTGTAATGTTACTACTCAGACTCTAAGCAGCTCCCTGATCAGTCCAGATGTCTGCAATTCTGGTGATGGTCACCCATTGTTTGGTCCACAGTGCCTGGGGGGTGAGCAAGGAACCCCAGGGATCTCTCCTCATCTTCTTCCCAATGTGTGGATGCTTCCCCAAGATTGCCTTCTATCTTGCCAAAGGAAGGTGCCCTGTCACCTTCTCCTTCACTCTGAATGTCCCTGCATTTCTTCACCAGTGTTTTATAATGTTCTTTCCCAGAAGGTCCATCCAAAAGTAGGTATCCACCCAAACTTTTGACCATCTCTTTGAGAGCAGCACACACAGGCTGCTTCTAGTCAGCCATTTGCCCCTCCCCCTCCTGTCTTTTTTATTTTATTTCAGAATATTATGGGAGTAGAAACGCTTTGGTTACATATAGTGCCTATGCACTGGCCAAATCAGAGCTACAATTGTGAACATGTCCCCAGATAGTGTGCCCCGAACCTATTAGTTGTGAGTTTTCCCATTGCCTATACCCCCCTCCCACCTGCCCAATCCCTAATGAATACTATTGCCATGTATGACGTAAGTATGGATCAGTTACTACCAATTTGGTGGTGAGTACAGGTGGTGCTTGTTTTTCCATTCTTGTGGTACATCGCTTTGAAGAATGGGCTCTAGTTCCACCCAGGATAATACCAGATGTGTTAATTCACCATTGTTTTTTATTGCTGAGTAATACTCCATGGTATACATATACCACATTTTATTACTCCACTCGTGTATTGATGGGCACCTGGGTTGTTTCCACCTCTTTGCAATTGTGAATTGTGCTGCTATAAACGTTCGAGTGCAGATGTCTTTACTATAGAGTGTCTTTTTTTTTTTTCCTTTGGGTAAATACCCTCTAGTGGGAATGCTGGATCAGGTGGTAGTTCTACTTTTAGTTCCTTGAGGTATCTCCATATTACTTTCAATAGAGGTTGTACTAATTTGCAGTCCCACACGCAGTGTATGAGTGTTCCAATCTGTCTGCATCCCCACCAACATTTGTTGTTTTGGGACTTTTTGATACAAGCCAATCTCATTGGAGTTAGGTGATATCTCATTGTGGTTTTGAGTTGCATTTCCATGACGATTAGAGAACTTGAGCAATTTTTTATATGTTTGCTGGCCATTATTTTGTCTTCTTTTGAAAAATTTCTGTTCTTGTCCTTTGCATATTTATTAATGGTGTTGTTTGATTTTTTCTTGTTGATTTTCCTAAATTCTGTATAGATTCTGGTTATCAGCCCTTTATCAGAGGTGTGGCATGCAAATATTATCTCCCATTCTGTAAGTTGTCTGTTCACTCTAGTGAGAGTTTCCTTGGCTGTGTAGAAGCTTTTTAATTTGATCAGGTCCCATTTATTTATTTCTGTCGCTGCTGTGATTACTTTGGGCATCTTCTTACTAAATTCTTTGCCTAGGCCAATGTCTATAAGAGTTATTCCAAAATTTTCTTCTCGAATTCTTATGGTTTCATGTCTTAGGTTTAAGTCTGTTATCCATTGTGAGTTGATTTTTGTGAGAGCTGAGAGGTGCAGATCTAGTTTCAGTCTTCTACGTGCCGCTATCCAATTTTCCCAGAACCATTTATTGAATAGGGATTCTTTACCACAGTGTATGTTTTTACTTACTTTGTCAAAGATGAGATGCATCTATGAGGATGGTTTTATGTCTGGGTTCTCAGTCCTGTTCCATTGGTCTATGTCTCTGTTCTTGTGCCATACCATGCTGCTTTGGTTACTATAGCCTTGTAGTATTGTTTGAAGTCTAGTAGATTGATGCCTCCCAATTTGTTCTTTTTGCTTAAGATCACTTTGGTTATACAGGGTCTTCTCTTGTTCCACATGAAGTGTAGAATTACTTTTTCTAGATCTGCAAAAAATGATGTTGGTATTTTGATAGGGACTGCATTGATTCTGTAAATCACTTTAGGTAGTATAGACATTTTCACAATGTTTATTCTACTGATCCAAGAACATGTTAGGGTTTTCCCTCTGTTTACATTCTCTGCAATTTCTTTTCTCAGTGTTTCATAGTTCTCTTTATATAGGTCTCTCACCTCCTTAGTTAAATATATTCCTAAATATTTAATTGACCTTGGTGCTATTGTGAAAGGTTTGCATCTTTTGTTTCTTGGCTTGACTGTTATTGGTGTATATGAAGGCTATTGTTTGTGTGCATTGATTTTGTATCCTGAGATGTTACTGAATTCATTTATCAATTCCAGTAGTATCTTGATTGAATCTTTGGGGTTTTCTAGATATAATATCATATAGTCCACAAAGAGTGAAAGTTTGCTCTCTTCTGGCCCCATTTGCACTACCCTGATTGCTCTCTCTTGTCTGATTGCTCTGGCAAGATTTTCCAGCACTATGTTGAATAGAAGTGGAGATAGTGGGCAGCCTTGTCTGGTTCCAGTTTTAAGGGGGAATGCTTTCAATTTCTCACTGTTCAGTACGATACTGGCTGTGGGTTTATCATATATGGCTTTACTAATTTTGAGGTATGAGCCATCTATGCCTATATTGTTAAGAGTTCTTATCATAAGAGGGTGCTGAATTTTGTCAAAAGCCTTTTTTGCATCTCTTGAGAGGATATATAGTCTTTGTTCTGGTTTTTATTTCTATGGTGAATTACATTATTAGATTTGCATATGTTGAACCATCCCTGCATCTCAGGATGCAGCCCACCTGATCGTGATGAATTGTTTTTTTGATGTACATTTGAATTCGGTTTTCTAGGATTTTATTGAGGATTTTTTCACCTATATTCAAAAGGGATATTGGTCTGCAATTTTATTTTCTTGTGTCCTTTCCTGGCTTTGGTATCAAGGTGATATTGGCTTCGTAGATGAGTTTGTGAGGATTCCATCCTTCTCAATGTTATGCAATAATTTCTGCAGCATAGATACCAGTTCTTTGTATGCTTGGTAGAATTCAGGTGTGAACCCATCTGGTACAGGACTTTTTTTTGTTGGAAGAATTTTTATTTCTGCTTCAGTTTTGGTGCTTGATATTTGTCTGTTTAGGAATTCTATTTCTTCCTGGATGAGCCTAAGGAGGTAGTATATTTCTAAGAATTTGTCCATTTCTTCCACATTTTCATGATTTTGGGCATAGATATTTTTATAGTATTTGAAGATGAAGTTTTGTATTTCCACGATATCAGTAGTGACCTGTCCTTTTTCATTTCTAATTGAGCTTATTAGAATCCTTTCCTTTCTGCTCCTGGACAATATAGCAAGTGGCCTATTTTGTTTGTCTTTTCAAATAACCAACTTTTTGTTTTATTAATCTTCTGTATAGTTGTTTTGTTCTAGATTTCATTTAGTTCTGCTCTGATCATGGTTATTTCTTTTCTTCTTCTGGATTTAGGGTTGGTTTGCTCTTCCTTTTCCATTTCCGTGAGATGATTCATTAGTTTACTGATTTGGGAACTTTCTGTCTTTTGCATGTGGGCATTTAAGGCAATGAGTTTTCTTCTCAGGACTGCTTTTGCTGTATCCCACAGATTTTGATAACTTGTGTCCCATTATCATTTAGTTTGAAGAATCTTTTGATTTGCATGTGAATCTCCTCCTTGACCCAACAGTCATTCAGTAATAGATTGTTTAATTTCCATGTTTTTGGATAGAGATGTGTGTTTATGTTGGAATTGATTTCTAAGATACATGGTATAATTTCTATTTTTTTAAATCTGTTGAGATCTGTTTTGTTGCATAAGATGTGATCAATTTTAGAGAAAGTTCCATGAGCTGATAAGAAGAATGTTTATTCAGTGTTACTTGGGTGGAGTGTTCTGCAGATGTCTGTTAGGACCAAATGTTGTAGAGTCCTGTTTAGGTCATTTTTATTTTGCTTATTTTCTGTTTGGAGGATCTGTCCTGTTCTGTTGTTGTGGTCTTGAAGTCCTGACTGTTATGGCTTGCTATTTATTATGTTGTCTACATATAGCAGTATTTGCTGTACATATCCAGGTGCTCCTGTGTTGGGTGCATAAACATTTAGCATTGTTAAGTCTTTTTGTCAGAATTTTCCCTTCACCACTATATAGTGACCAACTTTGTATTTCTTAACTTTTGTTGCTTTAATATTTATTATATCTGATATAAGAATGGCTACCCCAGCTTCCTTTTTGTTTCCATTTGCCTGGAAAATTGTTTGTCCTCCCTTCACCTTGAGACTGAATGAGTCCTTGTGTGTAAGATGTGTTTCCTGGAGACAGCAGATACTTGGCTTGCATTTTTTTTATCCATTCATCCAGCCTATGTGTCTTCAATGGGCAATTCAAACCATTCACATTTATTGAGAGAATTGATATTTGGGGTAGATTTCTGTTTATGATGTTGGGTAGACTCTTGTTTTGTTTTAAGTGTTGAGCCATTATGAAATCTGGGTTCTGGACTTTTAGCTGTTGGGTAATTTTATACTGGTGGGTGTCTGTTGCACTGGTTAGTGTACAATTCAGGTCTGAGTACTTCCTGCAGAACAGGTCTGGTCTTCACAAATTCCATCAGTGATTGCTTGTCTGGAAAAGTCCTTATTTCTCTCTCATAAGAAGCTTAGTTTTTCAGGATAAAGAAATCTGGGTTGGCCATTATTCTGTTTTAGAAGACTGAGGATAGGTCCCCTGTCCCTTCTGGCTTATAAGGTTTCATTTGATAATCTGAAGTTAATCTGATAGGTTTGTAGGTTACCTTTGTAGGTTATCTGCTCTTTTTGCCTTAAAGCTCTGAGGAATGCCTCTTTTGTGTTTACTTTGGCCAGTCTAATAATTATGTGGCATGGTGAATGCCTTTTCACGTTCAGTCTCCCAGGAGTCCTGTGTGCTTCTTGTACTTGGATACCGATATTTCTAGCTAGGCCATGGAAATTTTCCTTGATTATTCCTTCAAGTACATTTTCCAGCCCTAGTGAATTTTATTCCTCACTCTCAGGGATGTCTATGATTCTTATGTTTGAACTCTGTACATAATCCCACATTTCTTGTATGCTTTGTTTATGTCTCTTGCTTCTGTGTTTTCTCTTTGACAGATTTTTTTAGCACATAGGAGTTATTTTTCAGCTCTGAGATTCTTTTCTCTGCATGAATCAGCCTATTCTTAAGGCTTTCCATGTGTTTTGTAGATTCTTGAATGCCTTTTTCATTTCCAATATTTCTGTTTGGCTTTTCCACAATACTTCATTTTCTTTAGAAAAATTTTCATTCATGTCTTGCATTGCTCTTGTGGTTTCTTTATGCTAGGATTCAATTTTCTCTTGAATTTGATTGAGGTTTCTTAATTCCATAAATAAGATTCCTCTTCTTTCAATTTACCCATTTCATTTAAGTTGCTGAGGAACTAATGTTTTCTTTGGGAGGAGAGTTTTCACCCTTATTTTTCATGGTTTCTGTGTTATTTCACTGATTCTTTCTCATGTGGCCTCTTGATCTAGAGCTGGGGGTTTTAGGGCTAGTTTATGGCCCTGTCTCCAAGCCCCTGAGGTTTGTTCCTTGGCAGAGCCAAGGAGAGGAGTAGTAGTCTGTATTGCCTTAGGTGTATTTTAGCAAGTTTGGTGGACCTCTTGGGTTACCTCTGACCTATTATCTTCTCCTCTTCCCAGTGGAGTGTAGTGAGTTTTTTCTCCCAGCTTGAGCTCCAAGCAGATGGATTGTATTTGAGGGTATGAATCCGCTGCTCCCTAATAGCTTGAGAAGGAAGGCAATATTTTTAGCTGTGGGGTTGTTCCCACTGTTGTTGATTGTAGTGTGTGTTGAGTAGCCAGTTACCTAGGTATTCTGTTGTGTCTGTGGCAGGCTCTGGTCCCCCAGGTGGGATATATGAATGCCCCAAGTTTTGGGAGGTGTCTTGTAGATCCCAGGGCTTTATTTGACCTTTCTCCCCATGAGGTGGGGGGATAAGCAAGATAGCTTGCAGCTGCAGTGTGAGATCTAGGGTGGGTAAACTTCTACACAACTCAGAGGGTGCTTATCTGGCTTCTGGGGGGGGCTGCTGTTATGGAGTTCAGAGTGCTCTGTCTGGGCTTGGAGGGCTGCTTTTGTTGGGAGGGCAGCTGTTGTGATTGCTGAGGTCTGTAGCCAGGTTTTTTCTTCCCTGTCCACAAGCTCAGGCACTTCCCCCTGTGATTGGACCACTTGTGGCTCTTGAGCTTCCCCACAATTCATGTGTCTGGCCCTGTGATGTGTGTCTCTGCATGTCACTGGTTGATAGGGGGCTCTCTAATTGTGCACCCCTTTTCTACCACTAGACCTTAAGGTGAGGCGGGTGGGCATCTCTATCCCCAGAATTCTCTGTCAGGAGTATGCTCCCACTGGGGGGAATAGCTCACTCTTAGATCAAGCAAAATCTCCCTAATAAAGTGAATAGGGTTAGCAGGAGCTGCTGTGGCACCTGAGGCATTCGGGTGCCATGGGAACTGGTACTTATACAAATTGAGTCACTGTGGCACAGCAACTTTCAATATGACTATGCTCTGGGTTAGGGGAGTACAGGGACCTAGACAGTGGGCACTAGGACCAATCGTGTAGGAGAAGGCCAGAGCCAGGGAAGCAGGATTGGATGAACTGGCTGCAAACTGTTTCCAATACACAAAGGTCAGGGACTTTCTCCCACCTGGAACCCATGGAGGTGGCTGTCCATGGCTACCAAGGGCATAGCCTGTCATGCTCAGGCTGAAGAGGACCCAAGCTGGGGGTGGGGTGAAGCTAGAGACCTATCTAACAGTCAACTCCAGGTGGGGGACCTTAAAGATGGTTGCTGACCACCAGTCTGGTGTACAGTGGGGTTCAGATCACGCAGTGAATGCAGCTCTCCTCAACCTGCCTGGGTCCAGTGGAGGTAATTGCTGGAAGCCACCATGGGCATATTCCATTGCACTGTGCTGATCTGGCCGACACAAACTTCCCACACTCTAATTTCTATTGTATTCCTTGCACACACTGATCTTTGTGAATTTATCTACTTGTCACTTACTTTTTTGGGCTGAGTGTCCCACGATAGTTCTCTGTAATTTCACAATATTGTTTTCAGAGTAAGCAATCCACATGCAGGCAGCCATTGGTTATGTACATCTCCTTCCCTGGGACCAGGGGGGTAGGAGGCCTCTACCAGACTGCCATTTTTCTGAAAGTCCCCCTCCTGTCTTTATTTCTTTCCATCACATATAGGGCAGTATCTCTCTTGAATGAGGATCTCATAAGGTACTTCAGGAGAAGGTCAGCTACTTTTTATGACTATGTAGAGTTTGAAAGGTGCGATACATTTCATCACCTATAATGAGAGTTACAGTCAACACTTCTATAATGAAAGATAGATTAACAAGAGAAAAACATAAGAAATTTATTTAATCAAAGTTTTACATGACAAAGGAGGCTTCAAAAAGGAAGACTCTAAGACCTAGGAAAAATGTCTATTTTGATGCTGAGGTTCAGTGAAGAATGGACAGTCATGTATAAATATGATTGGAAAAAATTAGTTATCTAATAGTAAAAGACTAAAGGAAACAGCAAGTATTGTCTGTTCAGATTCTTTTTGGCCTCGCTGTTTATCATTTCTTTTCCTGTGTGCAAGGCAGGAGCCCTCTGAAATAAGGGGAAAGAAGGAAAAGAGTATCCTTTTCAGGGTTTATGTCTTTCTTTGCATGAGAGAAGTTCTAGTTTCTATAACTTGCCCTGGGGAAAAGAAAGTCTGATTTTATGACTTGCTTTGGGAAAAAAGAGAAGTTAAGAGACAGGATGGCAAGAGAAAGTCAAAGAGATTTTGCTTCTGAAGCTCATCCAATGGCCAAACTTCAAAGTACTCAGTATGCCCCATGCCATATTTTGGGGTATAGCATTCTGAGCCCTGTGACACCCGCTTTAGGAAAGAACAGTTGAAGGATATTTTTTTTAGTTTCCAAGGCCTGTTTCTGCTATTTCCTCAAGTGCCAAAGTGCCACATTCTGGGGTATCATGTTCTGAGTCCTGGTACGTATGTATAGGTAGATAGATAGTGTAAAGGAAAAACAAGACCTTGGGACCCCCAAAACTCATAGTGCCAAAAGGGAGACTGAGCCTGAGAACTGAATTAATTCCCCAAATTAAAAAGCAGTGATTTATGCATAAGCCAGGTTTCCATAACTACAAAAGTCCTTTGCTTTTCCAGTTTGTTCTCCTCACAGGTTGCTTATAGAGAGTTGCTTAGTTAGTCCTAAACCGTTTTGGTTACATGTCTCCTATAAAACATGCACATGCTAATTATGACCTTAGAGCTACAACATAAATAAATCCTTGAATCTGGGTTCTGTTAATCTTCACACTGATAATGTTGATTGCAAGTTCTTCTATGCAGATATGAATAAAGAACAAATGAGATAAGACACTTCTCTGCCTTCTCTGAAGAAGACAACATAGTTGATTTTCTTTCCTCTTACTCCATTTTTGCTTGTTCAACTTATCTTATGTAAAATGTAGATTTACTAAGCACTATTAGAGTTTCACGAAAATATAATTATTTGCCACACAGTCTACCCCTCTCCCTTTCTCTTCTATATAGTTTTCACCTTTAAATATGCTGTTTTCAAATCCCTGGATGGAGAGCCCAGGCCACAGATACATTTGTGACCTATGCTTATAACAGGCATATATTTAGGCTTTGGCTTAAAAAATAAACCTCTTTTGATCATGACTCTCAGATTTAGTCACTCTTTATTTAAGTTGCCAATAGAGATATATAAAATTCATATACAAAACCATGCAGTTAAAATATTTTTAGTAATTTGTGAAGTGGCATGTGAACAGACTCCATTCCCCAATTGCATGCCTTTTATATGGTCAAACTCCATCTGAGAAGATAGATTGTTGGAAAAGCTGATGACCTTTATTTCATTCTTTGCAATATAAAGCAGCCAAAATTGTGTTATTTTATTTCTCCATAGAACTTAAAGAGGCTTATCCAGTCTTGGCTCAAGTGACATTGTAATTTGTTTTATGATTCAATTAAAATAGGAAATACATCTTTCTATTTCATTTCCTTCCATTAATTATTGTCAAATATATAGTTTTGAAATATTCTAAATGTATTATTTTGGCCTGCCTACTAGAAAAAATGTCATGCTGTTAATTTGATTGCTTTTTTCACAAGCCTATGAGTGTTAAGCTGTTGGAACAACTTGGGGTATATTGTATAAAAGACCACTGCTGGGCAGGAGATTTATATGGTCTTTAGGATGGCATCTGATTCCTTTTTAAAGAAAACACAAGAAAGATGGACTGAAAATTATAACAGGAATATTATCGTGGTTAAATTTTGCAAATACTTTTCACCATGATATTTCTACAATTAGAGATTATGTTAAAAATAACAGATATTATCCTCCTGTTCTTCCCACAAAATGTCCAAAGAGTAAATTTCATGGGATGTGCATCTGACTACATATTAAACATGTTTTAATTGTGGTTAAAAAACATATCCCATAAAATTTACCATTTATTAAAGAAAAAAATTATTTAATCACACTTAGTATAGTAAGAAAACTTTATGTAGAACCATTGCCATAGGTATATATGAACCCCTGTAATGAGGTTTTGCAGTAGGGGAGGGCAAGTGGGAATTAATGGAAATATAGAGGTCTGTGAATAGAAGATAATTAAGAGTAAATGTCAGGGTTAAAGAGAGATTTTGGCTAAACCAATCTAAACAGAATTCTTGCTGAAGGAGGCCAGGGTGATCAGACATCACCTAAGGGATATCAAAAGTGATCAGGCATAAAAGTGGCTATTTCTTGCTAAACCAACTTAGTGATGTTTTTTGCTAAGTTTTTATTTTACAAGGAAGTACACAGATGAACCTAGGAGAAGGCCAAGGAATCTAAGTAAAGCTTAGCCAAGCAGAGAATCTTTGTCATGTCAATCCAGATAAGAGACAGGTAGGATTATCAATCAGTCAGGCTTTATTAGGCTTTCTTCAGCACCTGCATGGAAACTATACAAATCACAGAAGCATCTTTGGCTTGTGTTCTCCAAAGAGGTTTCCAGGAGGCTTGATATTTATATATTTCTTTAGGAATGAGAAATCACACAGGAAGAGGTGAAAGGGGGTGGAGAAAAGGAGCCTTTTCATAATCAGTGTTTTCCTATATCCTGTCTTCATTTGATGTTGATCAATATATACTGTTAGTCATTTAGTAAAAGAAAATAAAATCAGCAATAAGCTTATCTGCCTATAACAGCTTTTATGTACAATAAAAGAATGGGAAAGAGAAGAGTAAAAGAATAGAAAAAATAATACTCTAAAATCAGGCCATGGTGGGACGGTATTACAGTTTTCTACATGAAAATGTCTGCTTTGTCTATTGGAACAGTTCTGAAGTAGCATTTTCATCTCTTTAGTGGACACTCCTGTCTGCTGCTGTAACACATCAATTGTATTTTTGTCCTCCAACTGTGCTGACATGTCTGTTTCATTGACTTGCCAGGCATCAAATTAGAATTTTATCTGCCTCATCCACAAACCCTGTTGTTCACCATATATTTTCATTAGTTTACTAATTGATGTGTGGTGCTTTTCCTTCAACTGCACCAGAGAAACCTATCCCACTACCTTCAAATTCATTTTTCTCATTCTTGACTTAGGCTTCTGTCATCCACTGTGGAAACCTCAGATTCCCTTTACTTGCAGCTTCACAAAGAGGTATGAGGTTCTTATTGAATGAGCAGCACCAGGAGGACCAGAAAGAGTGTTATTACTAGTCCCACAAACAATAGCAGCAACTAATGGTGGTAAATGTAATAGCAGCAGACCAATTTGGCTTAACTTAAAAAAAAAATTTAGTTATCGTGAGTACATAAGAGTTGCATATATTTATAGAGTACTTGTGGTATTTTGATACAGGGATATAATGTGTATTAATCAACTCCAGGTAATTGGGGTACCTATCACCTCAACCATTTATTATTTCTTTGTGTTAGGAACATTCCAATTCCACTCTTCAGGTATTTTAAAGTATACTCTAACTTTTTACTATAGTCACATTGTTTTGCTATCAAATATTATTTATTCTATCTAATGATCTAACTATATTTTTGCATCTATTAACCATCCCCATTTTCTCCCCCCATCACTGCTACCCTTTCCAGCCTCTGAAAACCATTATTGTATTCTCTGTCTTCATGAGATCAATTGTTTTAATATTTAGCTCACACATTTAGAATTTGTGAGATTTATCTTTCTCTGCTTGGCATATTTCACTTAATATGTTTTCCAGTTCCATCCATGCTGTTGCAAGTAACAGGATTTCACTCCTTTCTTATGGCTGAGTAATATTCCATTGTATGTATGTAGCACAATTTCTGTATTCACGCATCCATTGATAAATACTTAGATTGATTACAAATCTTGGTTATTGTAAATAGTGCTGCAATAAACATGGGAATGCAGATATATTTTCAATATACTGATTTCCTTTCTTTTGGATATATACCTATCAGTAGGATTTCTAGGTCATGTGGTAGTTCTAGTTTTAGATTTATTAGGCACATACATACCGTTCTTTGTTGTGGTTGCACAGGATCTTCTCTGATTCCATAAGAAGTGTAAAATTATTTTCCGGTTCTTTTCAGGTTTCGGAAAATTTAGGTGTGAAACTGTCTGGTGTTGTACTATTTTTTGTTAAAAGATTTTTTATTGCTGCTTCAATTTCAGTGTTTGATATTGGTCTGTTCAGGGGTTCTCTTTCTTCCTGAGTCTAGGGGGGTTGTGTGTTTCCATGAATTTGTCCATATCCTCCTTCATTTCAAGTTTATAAGCATTAATATTTTTATAGTGTTCAAAGATGACATTTTGCTCTTAGAGACATTGGCCTAGGCAAAGAATTTATGAAGAAGACCCCCAAAGCAATCACAGCAGCAACCAAAATAAATACATGGGACATGATCAAATTAAAAAGCTTCTGCACAGCCAAGGAAACTATCACTAGAGTGAACAGACAACCTATAGAATGGGAGAAAATATTTGCATGCTACACATCTGATAAAGGGCCGACAACCAGAATCTATACAGAATTTAGGAAAATCAACAAGGAAAAAAATCAAACAACCCCATTAAAAAGTGGGCAAAAGACATGAACAGAAACTTTTCAAAAAGATGACAGAATAATGGCCAGCAAATATATAAAAAACTGCTCACCTTCTCTAATCATCAGGGAAATGCAAATCAAAACCACAATGAGATATCATTTAACTCCAGGGAGATTGGCTTATATTAAAAAGTCCCAAAACAACAAATGTTCATGGGGATGCAGACATACAGGAACACTCATACACTGCTGGTGGGACTGCAAATTAGTACAACCTCTATAGAAAATAATATGGAGATACCTAAAAGAACTAAAAGTAGAACTACCATTTGATCCAGCAATCTCACCACTAGATATTTACCCAAAGGAAAAAACACATTCTATAGTAAAGACATCTGCACTTGAATGTTTACAGCAGCACAATTCACAATTGCAAAGATGTTGAAACAACCCAGATGCCCATGAATACACGAGTGGATTAATAAAATGTGGTATATGTATACCATGGAGTATTACTCAGCAATAAAAAACAATGGTGAATTAACACATCTGGTATTATCCTGGATGAGCTAGAGCCCATTCTTTGAAGCAAAGTATCACAAGAATGGAAAAACAAGCACCACTGGTACTCACCATCAAATTGGTACTAACTGATCAATACTTACGTGCACACATGGAAATAATATTTATCAGGAGTCGGGCAGGTGGGATTGGGGTGTAGGGGGTGGGAAAACTCACACCTTATGGGTGTAGGGAGCACTGTTGGGGGGATGTCCACAATTGTAGCTCTGACTTGGGCAATGCATAGGCAATATATATAACAAAAATGTGGTACCTCCATAATATTCTGAAATTTAAAAAAAAGATGACGTTTTGTATTTACGTGATATTAGTTGTCATTTCTCCATTTTTGTTGCTGATTGACCTTATTAAAGTCCTTTCCATTCTCCTGCTGATTCATCAAGGAAGAGTCCTTTTAATTTCATTTAACTTTTCAAATAACCAATTTTGTGTTTGATTAATCTTCTATATAGTTCTTTTTTTCTCAATTTCATTTAGTTCTGCTCTGCTATGTGTTACTTTTTTTCTTCTGCTGGGTTTAGAATTGGTTTGGTCATCCTTTTCCACTTCCTTGGGTTGATTGATTATATTGTTGATTTGTGATCTTTCTGTCTTTTGGACGTGGGCACTTTAGGCTGTGAGTTTTCCACTCAGGACTGCATTAGCTGTATCCCACAGATTTTGATAACTTGTGGCCCCATTATCATTTAGTTCGAAGAATCTTTTGATTTCCATATTTATCTCCTCCTTGACCCAACTATCATTCAGCAATAGGTCGTTTAGTTTCCATGTCTTTGTGTAAAGATGTTTGTTTCTGTTAGAGTTGATTTCTAATTTCATTCCACTGTAGTCTGAGAAGATGTATGGTGTAATTTCTATTTTTTTTAATTTGTTGAGAAATTTTTTGTGGCCTATGATGTAATCAATTTTAGACAAAGTTCCATGAGCTGATTAGGAGAATGTATATTTAGTATTTTGTGGGGAGAATGTTCTGTAAATATCTGTTAGACTCATTTGTTCTAGAGTTCTGTTTAAGTCCATGTTTCTTTGTTTGTTTTCTGTTTGGAGGATCTGTTCAGTTCTGTCAGTGGGGTGTTGAAGTGCCCAGCTATTATGACACTGCTGTTTATCATTTTGTTTAGATCAAGTAAAATTTGCTTTATGTGTCTGGGTGATCCTGTGGTAGGTGCATAAATATTTAAGATTGTTAATTCTTCTTGTTGAATTGCTGCCTTCACCATTACATAGTGACCATATTTTTTCTTTCCTTATTTATGTGGATTTGAAGTCTATGTTATCTGATATGAAAACGACTACACCAGCCCCTTTTGGTTTCCATTTGAGTGGAATATCATTTTCCATCGCTTCACCTAACCCATGAGTCCTGACCAGTTAGATGCATTTCTTGAAGACAGAAGATTCTTAGCTTGTAATCTCTTATCCATTCAGTCTGCCTATATATATTGAGTGGGGCGTTCAAGGCATTCACATTTATTGAATGAATTGCTATTTGGGGTGGATGTCTGTTCATCCTATTGAATAGACCCTTATTGCATTGTTTTATCTCTTGAGCCATTGTGCTGTCTGGGTTCTGAACTTTAGCTTTTGGATGATTTTACACTGTTGGGTGTCTATTGTGCTTATCAGTTTGTAATGCAGGTGTGAGTACTTCCTGCAGGGCAAATCTGGTCTTCAAAAATTCCCTTAGGGATTGCTTGACTGGGGAAGTCTCTATTTCTCTCTCATATATGAAACTTAGTTCTATAGGATACACAATTCTAGCCTGGCCATTATTCTGCTTGAGAAGCCTGAGAGTGGGTCCCCAATCCCTTCTGGCTTGTATGGTTTCAGTTGAGAAATCTGCAGTTAGTCTTATAGGTTTCCTTTTGTAGTTACCTGCTATTTTTGCCTTACTCCTCCTAGAAGTGCCTATTTTTTGTTTACTTTGGCCAGTCTGATAACTATAAAATGCGGTGATTGCATTTTCACATTGAGTTTTCCAAGGGTCCTGTGTGCTTTTTTTACCCGGATATGGAGATTTCTAGCAAGGCCAGTGCAATTTTCCTCAATTACTCCCTCAAATAAATTATCCAACCCCTGTGTATTTCTTCTTCACTCTCAGGGATTCTTATGATTCTTATGTTTGGCCTATTCACATAATCCCACATTTCTTGTAGGCTTTGTTTGTTTGTCTTCTTTTTCTGTTCTTTTTCTTTGACTGATTTCTTCAGCTGATAGATGTTATCTTCAAACTCTGAGATTCTTTCTTATGCATGATCTAGGCTATTTTTAAGGCTTTCCAATGTGTTTTGTAATTCTCTGAATGAATATTTCATTTCCAGAATTTCTGTTTGGTTTTTCTTTAATACTTCAATTTCTTTAGATAATTTTTCATTCATTTCCTGCATTGTTTTTGTCCTTCTTTGTGTTGGGTTTCTGTTTCACTGAGCTTCCTTACAATCCATATTCACAATTTTCATCTGTCATTTTAACCATTTCATTTAGGTTCATATTCATCTGTGAGGAGTTATTGGTTACTTTTGTGTGTGTCCTTTTGCTCTGATTTTTGTTTCTGGAGTTCTTTCGCTTATTCCTTCTCATCTGGCCTCTTGATTGAGAGCTGGGGAACCTAGGGCTTGCTTATGGTCCTGTCTCCAAGTCCCCAAAAATTGATTTCTGGCAGTGCCAGAGAGAGGAGTGCTAGAGCTCAGTTGCCTTTTGGGAGTTTTAGCAGGTTTGATGGAACTGTGACCTATTGTCTTCACCTCTTCCCAATGATGTGTAGTGAGTTTCATCCCCCAGCTTAATATTCATGCTGGTGGTTTGTTCTTGTGGGTATGAACCTTCTGTTCCCTAATTGCTTGAGTCGGACGGCACCATGTTTAGATATTTGGCTGTTCCTGCTGTTGTTGATTGTAGTTTGTGTGGAGGAGCCAGCTGCTGAGTTAATCTTTTGTCCCCATTGTAGGTTCTGGTCCTCTAACTGGGGTACATGAATGCCCCAAGCTTTAGGATGGGCCCTGTAGCTCCCCTGGGCTGCTTGGTCCCTACTCCCCCTGAGATCTGGGGAGGAACAAGATAGTTCATGGATGGAATGCAAGAGCCTGAGTGAGGGGCTTTGCTAAGCTTCAGCAGGGCTCAGAGGTTGTTTATCAGTCACTGATATGGAGTTCAAGCCTACCTCTCAAAGCCTGGAGAACTGTTCCTGATGGGAGGGGCCTAATTGTGTGATTACTAAGGCACCATGCCAGGCTTTTTCTATCCCTGTCCACTAGCCTGGTTTCTCTGTGGGGAGGGTTATGCACCCTCCCTCTTTGTTCCCTGAAACTCCATAGCACTCTTCCCTCTGATTGGTTCTTGTGTGTTCCTTCTCTACCTAAGACTGGCTTTTGAGCTACCCCATAGTTTGGGTGTCTGATCTGCTGGTGCACATCTCCATGTGACACTGGCAGGCAGAGGGATCTCCAATTGTGCACCCCTTTTCCACCAGTAGACCCCAAGGTGAGGGAGGCAGGCCTCTCTATCCTCAGAGGCAAATGTCAGGGGCATGCTCTCACCCAGGGGAGTAGCGGTAACTCATGACTCTATTGGGTCAAGCCACAGTCTTTATTGAAGTGAATGGTGGGAGGGGCTGCTACTCCAGGTCAGCCTGCATGACCAAGGCATTTGGTTGCCATGGGAAACAGGGGAACCATAGGTTCCTTCAGTCCTAGTGCCATAGTTTTCTCCAGTATCGTGATTCTCTAGTGGGGGTTGGGGGATGGGGCACACTCATGGTCTCCCATTCTTCTGTGCTCCTCCACACCCTCCTGTTGCATGTGACTGTGAGGGCTCTCTCACTACCTGAACTTGGAACTGCAGACTCTCTCCTATGTCTCCTCTTCCCACTCTCACAACCCGGGGGGACCTGGTTTAACTCATCTGTTTGAGCTACCAGTGGGTGAATGTGCCAAACACCTGTGGGCAGGAAGATCACAAACTGCAGCTGTCCTGCTGGCTTGGGTGAGAACATGCCTCTAGTGCTGAAAAAGAGGCCTCTCAGCACAGATCACTGTAGTGGTCACTATGATGGGGGGAGGGTCTGCAGTCTCCTTGAACCACTCTTGTGCCCATGGGGCACCAGGTCCTTCCAGACTGTCTCATATACCAACACTGTGGCTATGCTTTCCAAGGGGGGTTTGGCTGGGAATGTATCCCCCTTGCAGGGAGACAAGTCTTTCAGCACAGAGCATTTTCATAGTTTTTATGGAGAGGTAGGGAGTGTGCTACAAGCTGGCTTGAGCAAAAATTACTTTCTGGGGTGCCAGGAATGGAGAATGTGCAGAGGAGGATGTGTTCAGATGCAGGAATTCAGGCTTTCTGGTCCCTTGTGGCACTTCTTCATAGTATGAGAGCCTGGTGTCCCTCTGCTGGCCTGAGATAATGGGGTTGGAGAGGGGAGCCCCCTTACCCTTTCACTGGGCTCCAGGCCTCCCTGGATTTGTTCCAAGCCACCAAACTCTCTTTTCTGTCCTTCTCTTTCTCAGCTTCACAGATGCTCTTTGTGGGGCCCCCAGACTCCTCTGCTGTTTCTCTCCATCTTCCACATATGAACAATAATTGTTCTGCTCTCCTCAGTCCAACCCTCTATTTTTCTGCTGGGATGATCCAACATACTGTGTCTCTAGTCATCCATCCTGGGATGAGACCTAGAAAATTATTTAAATGAGAATTCTGGACTACAATACTCCCTTCAGCCCCTTTCAGGTGCTCCTAGGTGACTAGGGGATATCCATCTTACTGGTTATTTTTTGGGAAAGAATTTCCATAAGCACCACACAGCAGACTCAAAACACCTCAGTAGTGCAAGGCCTTGCATGGCCATCTTAGATAAACCTCCACACAAAAGGGAGAATATCAATTGCAGCAGAACTCCAGCATCACAAGGCAAACAAATACATCAGGGACCAGAAGAAAATCCCTCCTTCTTTCTTAAGAGTGTCTTTTAAGCCTACAGGAAATATACTGACATTGACCCTTAATACCCACGTAACATGAGACTTGTTAATATGATTTTCACCAGTCAGAGTGCTCCTGAAACAGAAGAAAAGCCACAAAACTTTGAGAGAGATGGGGATGTTGATATCTCAATTGGTTGAGAGTGCCTTCAACTATTTGATAGCCATAATCAAATCCAGGAAGGACAAAAACCACAGACATAACAAGTAATTCTGATCACTGTGGCACTTGGTCATGACCAGCCAGGACAGAAGGTGTGTGCTGCAGAAAACAATCATAAGTAAGACCCATGGAGGCCCCCACTACCTAGCTGAAAGAGCCACTCACCCTTTAGGCCAAATCAATGTGCTTATTGTAAACAAAAGAGTGTCCTAATTGTACAAGGTGGGTGGAGAAAAAAGATTCCCATCAATCAATCCATCAGATGCAACAGTTTGCTAATAGTGACCAGAAATGATGGCACTGAGGGTCTCCCTTATAATCCAGGAAACTTGGGTAAAAATTGTGGTAGAAAAGAGACATAGGGTCTTGTTAACTAACACTAGAGCTAGTCTTATTCCACTGGTACTACCCTCTACTTCTTGCCATTTTGCCTGTCTATTTTGCTACCCTCTTCTCTCCAAAATTTAGTAAAGAGCTTCAGCCATGGGTGACAGATAAATTTCAGCTAAAATTGTTAGTTTGACAGAGATAGAGTTTGAATCTAACTGTTCCTTTTAACTAGTTAGTTTTACCTGACCTGTGTAAAAACCTTTAAAAATCAAATCCACGAGATTATTGTTTGCATATGGTAGAATGCACTTATCTGGTTTAATTTGTCTATGACACCAAAGTAACTTATACATAAATAAGTACTCATGAATAAAGCAAATAAGACCAAATGGTTTTCAACTTCACATGAGTTGGTGATATTTTGATGACTGAAACTTGTCTAAAATTGTTGGTTTGATGGGAATAAAATTTAAATTTAATGTTCTTACTTTTTATAATACTTGCCTGACTGCCGTCATATAAAGTAATCAACATAAATAATTTGAGATGATGACAAGCTTTGTCTAATATCTCAGTTCTCATAAGTAATCTCAGTAACTGCTAAAATAAGTAAATTAGGAAAAATATAAATGACACAAATATTCATAAATAAATTTTATGTAATATGAAATCCTAAATTTAAAAAAAATCATCAAATGTGTGAGTAATTTCCAAATAAGATAAAAACTTAAACAAACTGCTAAATGTAGATATGGTTCTTATCTTGGCTTCTTAAGTTTAACAACAAAACTAAATATATTTGGGTGTATAAGTTACACATAAAAATTATATTATAGCAAAAATATTTTTCCAAGAATTATGAAGTGGCTCTTATCTATAAAATACTGATATGTGACAAGCAACTAAAGATTTTTCACTCCCTAGTTTTTTTAATAAAGGTTAAGGATACTGAGAGTTAAATATCCTAACTACTACATAATTCTATATATAAAGTGTTCCAAAAAGTAAGGAGGAATTAATAAGGAAAAATGTCAGAAAAGCATAAAATATGATCTTTATTGAGGAAAAGAGTAATTTTTGTCTAACTTAGAAGTTATTTAAAGGGAGGTTCAAAAGGATTTAAAAAGGAAATAGAGAGATAGATGTAAAGACAATTATGGATGTGAAGATATATGAATTTGGAAGACAAAGAATTTGGTGTGGTAAATCTTTGCCCTAGAGAAGAATGACTAGTCATTTAAGAAAGAAAAGGTATAGGACAAAGCTGATGATCCAAGCATGTCATAGATGGTTTATGTAAGTCATGGTAACATGTGTGAATGGAAACTTATAAAGAAAATTTTTGGTGTGATTAAGTTGACAATAATTAAAATAAATTATTTATAACAGTCTTTCTAAAGAATGAACTTTGATGTTAAAAAGCACTGATACATGACTTGAAAATGTAGCCCCCCTATATTAAAACAACAATAATTTCTTAAAATATTAATTTGTTCTTAGTAAGATTCCAAGAAATTTTGATTTTTAATTCTGAAATGTTTTTTAAATCATTTTGTGAATTACAAAAAAGTTTCTGTTTCTGTCATATCTCTTTCTGAGAACTGTCTAGTTTCTCTGGTTTTAGGTTTATCTTGAAGAACTAGAGAAGCAATGTTTTATTCCAATATAACTTGATTATGTACTCAATCTTGGTATTTCTTGATGTGTCTGAATTGTTCCATGTAACCAGGACTTCATATGCCGTTATTAAGAACTGTGTATTTCCTTGATCAAAAGGCAATTGACCTAGGAAACAAAGACTGCTTTGAAAAACTGAGCTTTGAAAAAGTTAAGGATTTTACACCCATGTAACTTTCTGTATTGCTTCTGAAATACTTTGATTATTACTCTTACTCCAGTTGAATGAATAACTATTATTTAGCAGTGGCCTATGATTCTATTTAATGAAGTACTTTGAACTTTTTGATATCTTTGGCAGATTTGTCAAGGATCCAAATCTGAAATTAAGCCTTTAAAATTAAAATTACCTTTGATATTTTCTGGATGGTCCCACTGGAAAGCCTCAAATGTTGTATCTCTTATCTTGTAAAGACATTGAATGATTGAGCTTATTTGTAAATGAGACAGGAAGTGCTGTCAAATTGTGACTAACCTCCTTTAAGTTATATTTCTGTGTGTTAGTAAAATGTGTGGAATTGTATGAGGTTTCTAAAATTGCGATATGGTGAGATATGTGTCATGATTGTGACTATTGTGTTGGATAGTTGTATGCCACAGAAATACCTACATTTACTTATCAATTGTAAAGTCTCATCAGATCTTTGACTATGGCTGTTCTCGGTTTTTGTTATTCACAGTTAGTATTTTAAGCTCTTCTCTGGAAGCATTTTCAATCAATTATAGTCCAAAATCAAGATCAAGCAAAACAAAATTAACTACATCACATTAAGTAATTAATAAGTATATTTTTATGATTTAATCGTTTTGTTTTCCAGATTCAAGATAATTTTCCATTATAAACTATAGTTTGCTATAATTTGGTAATGTATGTTTTGAACAAACTAAAGCAGTGATTTTCTCCTATATGTTATTTTTCCAAAATTCATAAACTACTTATGAGTATTCTGATTATTATTTATATAAGTTCAGTAAAAATTTGATTTTTATAAAATCTATTTATAAGCAAGATACAATTGGAAGCATTTGCTATATTACCAAAATTTGAACTGAAATGTCATTTTTAAGAATGTGCATAAAATATGGGAGACTTCAAAGATGGTGGATTGGAAGCAGCCTGTGAGTGAACTGCTCTCAAGAAGAAGATTTAAAGTTGCAGGCAGATGCCTACCTATGGATAGCTCTTCTCAGAAGGAACATTGTAAAACCCCAGAGAAGTGATTCATGACATTCACAGTGAAGGAGAAGGTGATGGGGCAATTCATTTGACAAGACTGAAGGGATCTGTGGGGAGGGCATCCACACATGGGGAAGATTAGGAGGATAGAGCTCTGGGGTGCCAGGCTCACTCTGTAGGCATTGTGGATGAGTTATGAGGGTCCTCTCTCCACCTCTGCAAACATCTGGGCTGACCAGGGAGCTGCCTGGACTCTGTGCAGAGACACTGAAGAGGAGAACAGGCACAGGAAGGATCTGGTGGCTGCCAATCGGGTTTCTGCAGCTGATGCCATCCTGAGCTCTTAACTGCATGGTGTCTGGTCTGCACAGAAGTTGGCTTTGTATCGGTAGCCTTTGTATTACCCGACCAGGCTTGGGAGGGTGTAGGCAGAATGAACATTCCCTCATGCCGTGCCCTGTGACTGGGAGCCAAGTGTACCTCCCTTTAGTGTGGAATCTGAGCAGAGGAGGTTCCTTGGGTGTCACAGGCATTACCTGGAAAGCTTTGGGTGACTGCATCAGCACAATCTGGAGGGGAGAACTGCATGGTCCCTGGGTTGCTATAACAGACCCCTGCTCATACAACTTGACATCCATAGTCCCCAAGCTGGTGGAAAAGCCTGCTACCTGCATGGCCCTGCCTCCATGGTCCCCAGTTCAGAACAGACTGCCAGCTGCAATGCCCTGTCTCTGTGGTCCTTAGTTCTGGCTCTGAGGCTTTTGCTATACCCAAGGCTAGCATTCCAAATCTGTGGCTCCAGAGCTCCTGTCACGACCATGACACCAGCCCCAAGATTCCAGAATTGCATGTGCACACCAAAATCCAACCCCAGAGTCTATAACAGTACCACTTGGTTGGTAGAATCACCCCAAGGCCAAATGCTCTGCCAGGGACCTTGCAGCATTGAGTCACATTAAACCTGGACTTGGATTGAGCAACAGCCCACAACTTGGTCACATAGGACACTGCATTGATAGCCTCCCTCAGCTACCACTGTCTCCTCTGTGGGGAGACCCCAGGCAGAGCAATCCCCTACAATGCCAGTCTCTATGGAAAGTGTCTCACCCAGCTCTTATGTTTAACTTCCTACAACAATTTGGGGAAAAACCCACCACCCTAATTAAAGATCATTCAGCACTGGCTTAAACTGTGGCAATCACAGGGAAACAGGCCAAAGAGTATACCTTCACTACTGACTCTTAATACCATGTTCTTCCCCTGCTGGGTCAACATTCCAGAGTAGGGAAAAAGTGCCATCTGCGCACCTCCCCATCTTCTATTAAGCAGAAGCATTCCCAGCAAAGAACAAGTGTCCTCAAAACCTATTAAACCTGAGCTGAGAGAAGAGGATTTAGATGAGAAGAAATCAGCAAAAGAACACTGGCAACATTAATAAAAAAAAAAGTCAAAATCCCCAAGGGATGACAATGGAGCTAAGTAGTGGACTCCAATCACAAGGACATTGTTAAAATGACAGAAATGGAATTCTGAATATGCATGGAAAATAAGATGAAGGGACTTGAAAGGAAACTTGAAAAGTAATAAAAAAGCCAAAGATATTTCTTGAATGAAAAATTAACTAAAGAACTAGACACCATAAGAAAGGATATAATAGAACTTGAAGAAATGAAAGAGTCATTTAGGGAACTTCAAAACATAACAGAAAGCTTCAGTAACAGACTAAGTCAAGGAGAATAAAGAATATTCAGCTGGAAGACAAGGCTCTTGAGATAAGCCAGTAATTCAGAGGCAGAAAAGACAATGTAGAAAATACTTAGCAACACTTAGAGAGATATGGAACTATGTGAAGTAAACTAATATATGAATTATAGGTATCCCAGAGGGAGATGAAGAAAGAGCAAAAAGCATGAAGCAACTCTGGTGTCACCAGAGATGAACACTTACAGATACAAGATGTTCATTGAACACTGGGAAGATTCATAGCAAATAGGACATCTCCAAGACAAATAGTGATCAACCTGGCCAAAATTAACACATAGGATAAAATTCTACAAGAAGCAAGATGAAAGCAAAAACTAACCTACAAAGAAAACCCATAAGGTTAAATGCAGACTTCTCCGTGGAGACCCTACAAGCCAGAAGGGCTTGGGGTCTTATCTTCAGTCTTTTTAAACAGAACAACTACCAGCCTAGAGTTTTGTATCTTGTAAAACTAAGTTTCACAATTGACAAAGAAAGAAAATCTTTTCCAGACAAGCAAACGCTGAGGGATTTTGTCAGGACCAGACCTCCCCTGCAGGAAACACTCAGAACTCTATTACACATGGATCAGCACAGTAGATCCCTGCCAGTGTAAAATCACCCAAAAGCTAAAGCTTACATCTCTTACAAAACAATAGCCAAGAGGGAAAACAAAGCAATAAGATACTTCCCGACGTGATGAACAACAGTATCCAACATATCAATTCTATCACTCAATTTTAACAACCTGAATTCCCAATTAAAAGACATAAGCTGGTTAAATGGATGAAAAAACACAACCCATGCATCTGCTATCTCCAGGAAACACATCTAAACCACAAAAATGCAACCAGACTCAAGGTGAAGGGATGAAAAAAATATTACACACAAACAGAAACCCAAAGAGGTCAGGTGTGGTCATACTTATATCAGATAAAATTGACTTTAAATAAACAATGGTAAAGAAAGACAAATATAGTCATTATATAATGGTAAAAGAGCAATTCATAAAGAAGACATAACAATTCTAAATATATATGCACCTTACACAGGAGCTCCCAGACACATAAAATAAATTTTACTAGATCTAAGCAAAGAGATAAATAGTAGCATTGTAATTACCAGGGAGTTTGGCACTCCAGTGTAAGAGATGGACATACCATCAAAGCAGAAGTTAAATAAATACTGAAGTTAAACAGGACTCTAGAACAAAATGGATCTAACAGATATTATAGACCATTTACCTGAAAAGTACTGAATACACATTCTTACCACATGGGACACTCTCCAGGATGGATTATATCTAGGCCAAAAATATGTCTCAGCAAATAAAAAATAAATTGTAATCATACGATGTGTCTTCTCAGGCCATAGTGGAATAAAACTAGAAATCAATTCCAAGAGAAACACTGAAAACTACATAAAGTCATGAAAATTAAGCAACATGATGCTGAATGATTATTGGGTCAATAATGAAATTAAGATGAAATTCAAAAGATTCCTCAAACTGAAAAATGAAGGGGGCAAAATCTATTAAAATCTATGGGATTCATCCAAAGCAGTCCTCAGGGGAAAATTCATATCCTTAAAAGCCAACATCAAAAGGATAGACAGAGCTAGGCATGGTGGATCATGCCTGTAATCCTAGCACTCTGGGAGGCTGGGGCAGGAGGATCATTTGAGACCAGGAGTTCAAGACCGGCCTGAGCAAGAATGAGACCCTGTCTCTACAAAAAATAGAAAAATTAGGTTGGTATGGTAGCATACAACTGTAGTCTCAGCTACACAAGAGGCTTTGGCAAAAGGCTTAAGCCTAGGAGTTTGAGGTTGCAGTGTGCTTTGATCACACAACTCCACTCTACCTGGGCAAAAAAGTGAGAGCCTATCTCAAAAAAAAGGAAAAAAAAAAAAAAAAAAGCACAGACCAACCAAAAATTAACAACCTAATGTCATATTTCAAGGAATTTGAACAGGAAGAGCAAACCAAACCCAAAGCCAGTAGATGAAAGGAAATAACAAACCTCAGAGCAGAACTAAATAAAAGGCAAACAAACAAACAAAAAAACCACAACAAATCAACAAAAGAAAAAATTGGTTCTTTGAAAAAATAAACAAAATTAATAGACCTCTAGCTAGATTAACTAGGAATAGAAGAGAAAGGACTCAGATAAGCTCAATCAGAAATGAAAAATGAGCTATAACAGCTGATACTACAGAAAAAAAATTATCTGTAGATTCTGTGACAATCTCTACATAAATACATTCGAAAACACAGAAGAAATGGACAAAGTCCCAAAATGAACAACCTCCCAGGACTCAATCAGGAAGAAATAGAACTGAACATATCAATAATAAGCAACAAGATCGATCAGTAATAAAAAATCTCCCAAAAAACAGAACAAAACAAAAAAGTCTTGGGCCAGGTGGATTTACAGCCAAAGTCTTCCAGACCTAAAAAATGAGCTGGTATTCATACTACAGAAATTATTACATAATATTGAGAAGGAGGGGATCCTCCCAAACTCATTCTATGAAGCCAGTATCACCTTTATAACAAAGGCAAGAACGACACAACAAAAAAGAAAACTACAGACCAATATCTCTTATGAATATAGATGAAAAAATCCTCAACAAAGTACTAGCAAACCAAATTCAGGAGCACATCAAAAAATATTTCAACAAGCAGGATCAAGTAGGTTTCATCCCAGGGAAGCAAGGACAGTTCAACATATGTAAATCAATAAATGTGATTCACCACATAAACCAAAGCAAAAAAAAAAAAAAAGATTATATCATCATCTCAATAGATGCAAAAAAAGCATTTGGCAAAATCCAGCACACTTTCATGATAAACTCTCAACAACCTAGGCATAGAAGGAATATTTCTCAAAATTATAAAAGCCATATATTGAAAAACTCACAGCCAACATAGTGAATTGGGAAATGTTGAAAACATTTCCAATAGGAACTTCAAGAAGACAAGGGTGCCCACTGTACCCAATTCTATTCAGCATAGTACTAGAAGTCACAGCCAGAGAAACTAGGCAAGAGAAAGAAAGCAAGAAAGCAAGCAAGCAAGCAAGCAAGAAAGAAAGAAAGAAAGAAAGAAAGAAAGAAACAGAGAGAGAGAGAGAGACAGAAAGAGAAAGGGAGGGAGGGAGGGAGGAAGGAAGGTAAGTAGGTAGGAAGGAAGGGAGGAAAAAGAAAGAGAGAGAAAGAAAGAAGGAAAGAAAGAAAGAAAGAAAGAAAGAAAGAAAAAGAAAGAAAAAGAGAAAGAAAGAAAGAAAATCCAAATCAGGAAAGAGAAGGCCAAACTCTTACTTTTTGCTGATAATATGATCTTGTATCTAGAAAATCCCAAAGATTCCACCAAAAGATACCTGAAATTGATAAATAAATTCAGTAAAGTCTCTGGTTATAAAATCACTATATATAAATCAGTAGCATTTTTATATACCAATAACAGTCAATCTGAGACTCAAATCAAAGACTCAACACCATTCACAATAGCTACAAAGAAAATAAAATACCTAGAAATATACTTAACTAAGGAGGTGAAAGATCTCTACAAAAAGAATTACTAAACTCTGAGGAAAGAAATAGCAGATTACATAAACAAATGGAAAAACATATCATGCTCATGCACTGGCAGAATAATGATTGTTAAAATATCTATACTGCCCAAAGTGATTCAATGCAATTCACATCAAAATACCAATGTCATATTTCACGAATCTACAAAAAATAATTCTATGCTTTTCTTTGGAACCAAAAAATGGGCCTAGATAGGTAAAGCAATCTTGAGCAAAAAGAACAAAGCTGGAGGCATCATATTTCCAGACTTCAAACTATACTGCAAGGCTATAGTAACCAAAACAGCATGGTATTGGTACATAAATAGAGACATAGAGACAAGGAACACAGCAAAGGACCCAGACATGAAACCATCTACCTACAATCAACTGTCTTCAACAAAGCAGACAGCATACACTAGGAAAAGGAAACCCTATTCAGTAAATGGTGTTGGGAAAATTGGATAGCCACGTGCAGAATAATGCAACAGGACCTCTATCTCTCACCACTTACAAAAATTAGTTCAAGATGGATAAAAGACTTAAATGTAAAGCATGAAAACTTTAAAATTCTAGAAGAAAATGTAGGAAAAACTCTTTTGGATATTGACCCAGGCAAAGAATTTATTCATAAATTCCCAAAACAAATACCACAAAACGAAAAATAAATTAAATAGAACTCTCATGGCAGTTAATGTGTTAAAAAGTCCAAAAACAACATATGGTGGTGTGAATGCAGAGAACATAGAACACTTATACATTGTTGGTGGGGCTACAAATTAGTAAAATCTCTATGGAAAACACTATGGAAATTCCTCAAAGAACTAAATGTAGACTTATTTAATCAAGGAATCCCACTATTTCTTTGGATATCTACCCAAAGGAAATAAGTCATATTATCAAAAAGACACCTCTACTTGAATATTTATTGCAGTGCAAGTCACAATTTCAAATATTTTTACTCAATATAAGGGCCCATCAATTCATGGGTGCATTATCAAAATGTAGTATGTGGAGTACTATTCAGCCATAAAAAGGAATAAATTAATGTCTTTTGCCACAATTTGGATGGAATTAGAGACCATTATCTTTATGAAGTATCTCTGGAATAGAAAAACAAACACCACATGTACTCTCTAATAATTTGGAACTAATAGATGAGCACACAATAAAATCCACTGGAGACCAACAAGGAAGGAATAGGGAGTTGGAGATAAGTGTATAAACCTACCTAACAGGTACAATGAACTCTATTCAGGTGATGGAGGTACTAACAGACCTGACTTAAGCATTATAAAATTTATCCATGTACCAAAAACATTTGTACCCCCTTAACACTGAAATAATTTAAGCAAAAAGAATATGCATAAAATGCCTTGCTTGAAGAGTTCCCAACTGTACAGTGAGTCAGTAAAAACTTGTTACTTTCTATCAGGCTCAAGAAACTTAAGAGTGTAAGCAAAATCTAAAATTTGCCTTGGTTTGGCTTACTAGTTTCAAGTAGTTATAAATCTGAAATTTTCTATATGATTAATATGGAGAGAAAATTATTCTTCTAAGGAAAACCAAAGTACACCTGTTTATGAGATTATAAATAATTAAGAAATTGTTCATTGTGTTAAAGTTCTTGTTATCTGCCTGCAAACAAGAATATATCATGATTTTTTCTATTTTTATTCAATTTTGGTTATAACTAAAGCCCAACAGAGTCCCCCAGCCTTCTTTCCCAATCCAGACTACGAATGCACCAGGAATATTCAGGAATTCCACTGATTGAATCAGACTGACTAGGGGAATTAGATATCAGGATCGGGAACAAACTGGATCCATAGGATGGTGTGATCAGCATTTGGGTCCTACTGCTCATGCAGTTGCCTTTTATCTGAAAGCAGTGGATGTTGTTCTCTTCCTTTGTAAAAGCCACAGAGAAGACAGTTATAGGGTCACATTTCATTATCCGTACTCCTTAGTGTGTTGAAGTTCTCAATTCACATCACACTCAGCATCTGTCTGCCAGCTCCTTATTAAACTACTAGGATGTCTCTCAAGAGTGTTATAGTGACTGAGGAACTCATTTTACATAGCAGACTAATTTGCCCTATTTACTAACATTTCCATTACGCTTACCACCCTAACCCTCTAGATGGTGAAAGAGACTAATGGAATAATAAAGGGCCAATTGGAAAAGATTGTGCCTGCCATGGCCCAAGGTTCTTTCTTGAGTCCTCCTTAATCCCAGCACATTTTCAACATTTCACTTCTGGAATTCTGCATTCATCCAGATGGTCAGGATAGCCAGCCAACCTATGTTGATCCCTAATCTTTACCTATCCCCTTCTGACTAGGACTTCTCACTGGCAGTCATTGTTTTTGCTTGTCCTATAACCTTATATACATATCCTGGGAGGGGACTTCTTAGAAACTAACTAGACCTATGTATTCTCTCAGAAAGGAGAAATAATGCTTTAGTTATCTTCTTCAGGAGATTTTGCCCCAGAAATGGCTTTTATCCAAATTCCCATCTATTTAGTTAGCCTCACCAACACTACACACCCTACTATGTAAGAGTTACATGAGAGTCGTGAGGCACAACACAACACTGATGATATCTTTTAGAGTATAGTTGGGGACATTCTCAAATACACAATTTACCTACAGGGATTAAACATAGTGAAGGAGCTAGATTATGAAAGTTTCTGGGGTCCTGATTTTCACTAGATTCTGCTTGAAATGGATATGTGGTCAGTAACATTTTCTGCACTACTAATAGAATTGTTTGCTTCCCCACTCAAGCCATCAAGGAACAACAGAAGTCTGTGGGCTCCCTTGCTTATGTGGTACCAGACAACTGCATTGCTTTAGACTATCGCTTTACTGCGCAGGGAGGTTTTTATGCTGTTGCTAACGCTTGATATAGCACCTGGCTAAGTAAGTCCAGCATGTTTAATTAGAATCATCTAAGGTCTAAAATATCTGAGAAGACACCATCAGAGAACCTCCTGGCTGAATTTATTGGGTTAAATTTCCAATTTTATATATTTTCAGCTAGCTTTTCCTCCTAGTACAGATTCCTTCTGTGCTCTACCCTACAGGTATTAATGATCCTCCTCATATTTGGGCTAAACATTTGACTCCTCTTTAAAATTATTCTATCTTATTTTAACAGATGTCTGCAAGAGACCCTACCAGAATCATACTGGCCCAACTTTTGAGACTTGCAACTTGCTTCAGTTGGAAACCAGAACCAATTTAACCCAAGATACTTTGATTCGAATTTAACAGGTATTTGAGTAGCTCTCAGGAGTAAATGGCTTTAGGTGCCCAATTGTCCCCTGCCCTGACACTAGAATCCTTTTGGGGGACCAGATGGACCTGGTGCAGATAGTCAATCACTCCATCACTATTACAGAACTCAACACTGTCTGCCAACAAGTTTGAGCTGATTCTTCGAAATAGATCCTGAGTGGTTAACTGGGCCTAAATTTTAAATAAAGCCCACACAGACATTTGCTTTCTAGGGCTCACACAAATTTTCTGAATTCCCCCAAACCTGCACCTTTTTGTATATGGGATTTTTCAGGCTTACTTGAACCAGTCAATCGAGTTCACCTGTGTTGGACAATCAGAACTAATTGAGTTTCAAGTTGCAATTCTTGATTTGCATAAACAGACTTGATTAGGAACCCAGGTGAGAAACTTGGCTCTAAAACTTTGCCTTATTCTCTGCAATAAATAGTGTTTAGATTGCTAATTCTTTATGCTCTTTTCTTTTAGAACTGAGTCAAAACAATGCCTTATAAAACAATACAGATACCATGGGGCTTTTAAAGCAAAGCACTAAACAATTTCATTCCTCTCACCAAAGTCCATTCCCCTAATCAGTAGATAGTAGCTAGAGTGATTGTCATGCTTTTTCCCTCAAGACTGAGGAATAGATGTAAAAAAGGGAGTATATGTAGTTGCAGCAGACCAATCTGGCTCAATTTTTATGTAACAATGTTGTGGGTTGTTTTTCAGTTGTCATGGACTGCCAGGGTACTGGTCATGTAAATTCAGCATGACCAGATGAACCAAATATGCAATCATGTGTAAAATGAAAGTTCTCAGACTGAGGAGCAAGTCCTGAATTAAGAAGTGAAACACCACATGGCAAGATTCAGTGTCCAATCAGATTGAGCCCTGGCATCACCCTATGGCAGGTTCACTAATATGCCTTCTGCCATCCCTCTTTTCAAGATCCAATCAGATCATGCCTCATTACCCTTTACTCGTAAGACCAGACCCAGCCCCCAGCTTGGAGGGACAGATTTGAGTGCTTCCTCCCATCTTTTTTATTCAATTAACTTGAAATAAAACTTTTCTTTTCTCAAGGGCTGGTGTCATGGTATTGGCTTCTATGTGCACTGGGGTGGGAGCCCATTGATTGTTCAGTAACAGCAATAACTACAATAATTATAACAACTATAAATAACTATTGTAATTATTTTCATGTTTATATTATAGGTTGATTATTTACAATGTTCCATAGTTATTTTTATTAATATGCACATTCCTTTTGGCACAAACATCAGAATGTCCCTGCACCTTACCCTACAAATGAATCTCTCCATCAACCTATAATTTCCCACTTCTGACTATTTGGACCCTCACTCCTTCATTCCCAGTCCTATGAAATAGTTGGCCTTGTGAGGTGACATTGTAGCCATGGCACTCATACAATCTACCCAGCCACTACCCCAATTATTGACAAATTCCCCTGCCCTCCAGCACAGGCCCACCAGGTGGCATGTTGTTAACTCTGACTTTAGAGGGAGATAAGAAGTGCAAGAATGCTGGGTGGCCCAGTTATTTCCCCCCACAATGGGCATAGGGCCATGGCATGGACATGCTTGGTCAATGACCCCAAACCCAGTATCACCCCTGGAGATAGAGGCCACATTTTAACAACGATCTCAGTTGTCTCATCTTCCCCCCAAATCCTGTCCTGACCTGGGGAAAAGCATTGATGGAGAGGGAGAACTCAGGGCACCAAAGCTTGCCCTCAATAAAGCCCATAGGGTGATACAGATGCCTTCCAACTTTGCAGCATAGTGTCCATGCAAGACCTGCTGCCAGTTGAACACCTCAGTGGGGGTACGACAGCCTAGGCATAAGGGCCCTAAGGCAAAGGATGGGATGAATGGTGTTCCTCAGTATAGGGGCAGATGGAGTCTTGTATGGAAGTCAACAGTAAGGGATCTGCTCTTCTATTGTAGAAAACCACAACCCAAAAACAGGTCTGTTTTAAATAGTTTAGCAGTAGGTTCCTCCACAAACATGTATTGTGTGATGTGTGATGTGGCTGCCTCCTTTCTGGTAGCAACCCTGTTTCCTAGGATGGGAGTCTCTCCACATCAGACCCTGGTTTTGGCTCAAGGCAGGCTACATTATTTGGGCAGGGGACTGGCTATTGAAGGTCAACTATGGCTCCCCAACACTATGACTTCCATTTCACCTGGGCAAGATTCTCACTTAGAGATATATGGTCATAATCTACAGATGGTAGCTTCACCCCCTTGGCTCCTCAGCCAAGCATATGTATGAAATGTCTGAACCTACAGTTCTTTTTGTACTGAGCAGGATTACACATCGTCAGTAGGGTAAAACTAACTTGTATTACAATGGTCTCAACCCAGCTCACATTTTCTATTAGTGGATGAAAAATATAGTGCTTGGCAAATTTTACTTCACAATGATAGGAATAGCCAAAAACAAAGGATTAAAAAGCCAATCACTATGAACACTTGGCCAGCACAAGCCAGTTATGCCTGTGGTAACTTTTCTGACACCTCCTGCTTAAAAACCAAAGGGTCAGAAGGATTATGAGGCTCTGCTTTCACAGTGTGTATTTGTACTGAAAATTAGTGAGTTTTGCCTTTCTGCTCCACAGGAGGTTTCTGTCCTCCCTGAGCTCCTCTCAGGTAACTTGTACTACCCAAATTTCCCATATGGCACTATGCCTGGAACAGGTTATACCCAGCCAGTGTTTCTGGGTGCCTGGTCACAGAAGCAAGAGTCTTTCAAAGTTCACCAGTCTTACCTCACCAGGTCATCAAGTAAATGAGTAATATTTCACACAGGGACATAGGAGTAATGGGGACATCTCACTTATTCTACACCTTTCATGTTTCTTTACTATGCCAGATAAGAATGTCTTATTCAACAGGATTTTCTTTGTTATCTGACAAGGGGAAGTTAGGCCATTCCTTTAGCTATGATTTCACTGAATAGTAGTTAGGGAAATCTTGTTTATTTATTCATACGCATCACTAATTGGCTGACAAGACAAATGGCTTCCTTAAGAGTAATAGTTACTCCCACTATTTACCTGCACTTCATTGAATTTCTTCACTTTGACTCTTAGAATACCAGACAGAAATACATCATGTCAACATCCACTGTGTGCCTTCTTGATGCTTTAAAAAAAAAAGGTCATATTCTCCTGGTCCACACTAGCTCTAAGTTGGCTGCTAGATTAGGCACCACATGCAACCTCTGCCAGGAAAAGGCTCAGTGGGGTTGGGGGTACAAGTATGCCACCACAGCAGTGGCTAGTGGGGCAGTAACTGGTGACATTCAACATCCAGAGTCAGGCTGCTGCCATGGGGGACTCTAATACCCCATCTTTCCCTCTACCACACTCAGGAAGCAGAGAAGGTGCTGTACAGGATGGGCTAGTGCTGGGAAGGAGGCCACGCCAAGGGAAGGCTCCTGGTATAGGAACAATGGTGCCTCATCTAACTGCAGCTCACAACCATTCCTGTTGTGTCCCAGCCCTTACTGACCCAACCCAATGGATCCAGCCCTTAGTGCCTGTGATAGTTAATTTTTAGGTGTCAACTTGATTGGATTAACGAATACCTAGAAAAATTGTAAAGTATTATTTTTGGGTTTATCTGTGGGTGTTTCCACAGGAGACTGGAATGGAGTTTAAGTAGACTAAGACTAAGAGGGTACAACCCTCAATGTTTGTTGCCATTTAGTTGGGGGTCTGGATTGAACAAAAGCAGAGGAAAGGCAAATTGATATTTCTCTCTTGGAGCTAGCATATACTCTTTTCCTATGCTTGCACATAAGAACTTGAGGCTTTTCAGCCTTTGTACTCAAGCACTCATACCAACAGTTCCTAGGTCGTCAGGCCCATAGATTTAGACTGAGCCAGGGTCTCCAACTTGCTGACAACATGTTGTGGGAGTTCTTACCTTCCATATTATATGAGTCAATTCTCTTAATAAACTTTAATAAGCCCTCTTTATATATCATATTGGTTCTGTCTCTTGTGACTGTGACTAATACGTACAGAGCCAATACTTATCCCAAAGTTATGAACTCATCTTTCCAACTTCCCTTACCTACATTGTTCCAACATGCCCAAGGCTGTTCTCCTTGGATACCTGATGTGCATATGGATATGATGCTGTGGGAGGTTTAAATCCTTACCCCCAGATTGTCAAGGCTCATCAGTAGTTCCCTGGATGCAGACAGAACTGAGACACTTTCTGAGGCACAGGCCCCTTTTATAAAGCATCTAATTTCAGGGTAAATTGCCATTCACAAAGAAAATTCTCCTTTGGGTTCCTACTAACTTCAGATAGATTATGTTAATGCACTGGATGTCTTGAAGTGCCCATTTCCACCACTTTGGATTTGATAATCTGAAGCTGACTCCCTTTTAATTGGCTGAGGGCAACACAAACCATCACCCATCCTTTCGGCCTACCTTTCACAACTTCCTGGCCCATGTTCAACTGCTGTTCACAAGAAATCCTTCTCCACTTGGGCCTTCAAAGTTCTCCTTTGAATATTTTCTACTAGCACCATAATCTACACTTGTAGCAGCTCCCACCTAGGCTCATGCCTATTCTCACTGCAGTGGCCTTCCTACTCATCATAAACATACCATCTGTAGGGTGGGGAGATCTTGTTACACCTCCCCATGTCGGGGAGAAGATGACTCCCTTCTTACTCTCATCCTTCTAATACTCATTTTTCATGCCAGCAATAGCTGGTATGGGCCCAATTCTCTGGCATCAACACCATCCATTTTCAGGGCTAGTTGATTCAGTAGGTGAGTTGTTATACACCTCTTAATGGATTCTGACTTCCATTGTTACTGTCCTGCTGTCTATATCAACAAACACATTTTCTAGGGTGTGATGAGTATCAGCATTATGCACCTTAACCTGGCATTTGGGTCATCACATAGAACCATTTCTATCTACCCAATGTGGCCCTCTAGGGCCAATTCTATGCCCAGTTCCATGCCAGTAAGCCAAGATTTTTACCTAAAGTTTGAAAATAGGTTGAGATTGTTTCAGAGCCCCAAAACCTCTAATCATTTGCTTTGCCAGATAAAACAGTGTGGGTTTCTGTGCAAGAGTACTAGACATTCTGGTTGAGACTTCAGAGGGAAACAGTTCCTAGCTGAATCCGTTAGTCTTTTGCCCTTGTTCATAGGCCAGACAATTGTTTGCACTTAAGAGTCATTATAAGACCCTGACCAAAGTTTCCTTTGCCTTTGTCCTTTCCAAGAATAGGTCACCTTCAGGTCCTAACCCATGTGCTTGTACTTCACCTTCTCAGCCTGGTGGGTGAGCCAGTGGTGTGCCTTCAGTACACTAGAGAGACACTGGGATCCCACTCTGACAGGCAAACACACCTGTCATCTTTATCGTGCTACTGGGGATTTTGTGTGAGCCCCTGACTCGCACATACTTCAAACTCTTTTTGTTTCTGTTTCAAGATGGGTTGGGTGGGTAGCCAATATTGCCACTAATACTAGGTACTCACCTTGCTGTGTTTTATCATGGCATGGCACCTCGGAAACCTCCAAGGTGTCACCAACACATGGTGCACTGGGAACAGTTCACCCCCCACACAGAACACCCCATCACTAGAGCAGAGATACGGTGGGGAAAAAGTCACACTGTAGGAGGGACAGCCCAGCCCCCTGAGGCATTGGCACATCCGTGGGGAGTCACCCACTCCCTCACAGTAGAGGTGAGACCCAAGAAGGAGAGAGTGTGGCAACAATGTTGCCCCATTAGCCCCAGAATTTATGAACTATTCTAACACTTGAGGGGGTCTGCTCTCTCTTTGGAGGGAGTAACACAAGGTCCTCTGAGCCACCAGACATTTGCAGCCATCCCAGAGCTTGTGGCTACACACCACAGGGTAGAAACACACTCAGTAGTAGCAGATCACTGGCTAGGGGTCAATTCCACATGATTCCCATCCCGAACCCTGCCCACAATGAACAAAATCCCCTTCAGAGATGAGTGGTTGGGGGCAAAAAGGGCAAGTGGAGGGGTTGGGGGAATTAGGTGCACAGATGCCACCTGTTTACCTCAACAATTGTATCCTCTCCTAAACTCTTTTCAAAAATGCTTTTCCACTCTCACAGACAATTGACTCTCAGTCTCTTGCTGGTATTTAGCTCTGGATGGTGTGTACTACCTACTTTGGACTACATCATTCCCAAGCAACAGGATGATGGAAAAATTAGGGCCAGCACACTAAGGGCCTCACAAAATCCAGGGCTGGGTATCAATCAGAAGGATTTAGACCCCCATATGTACATCAGTGGGTGACTCTTCTACATGCCATATTTTTTGGTCCTCACTATGGGGCAGGGATTTAACACTGGTATTTTCCCTGTTTACTTGTCTTTGCTGAGAAAATCCTTGTTATTCTTTTTTTCTTTGATAACTAATATGCTTAAGTTAAACAGATTACTACATCCGATCTGAGGTCATGTATGAATGGAGAAAGAACAAAAAAGACAGAAGCCATCCTAGGATCCATCAGCCAAAATCTTAGGAGCTGGTGTGGTAGGAAAGAGCCTCAGGAACACCATGGAGGGTCTCATGGTCAATGCTACCTGCTTTTCTGACTTCCCTCCAATAATAGGGAAAAGGGAGAGAAGGAGGGTAGGCTGTCAAAAGAAAGTACAAAGAAGTGGCATAGGTAGGCCCCTGCCAGGAATGGGGGAAAATACCACAGCAAGAGCTTATCCTAGCATATTGGATAAGGGGGTGGCAGTCACGATGTGCCTTCATGGCTGGCCTTCCACTGCCCAGTGACCTCCACTTTCTACACACTGCTACATATGGCCAGCAGATGTGATGCCCCCTGACAGAGCTGGGTGCACAGTGCAGCATGGCATGGCTACAACCTTGGAAGAAAGAATGCAGTGGTGGAAGATGGTACAGCATCCCATGGGTAACCACCGAGGTATAGATTACTGGGGCATGCTCCAAGCAGGAGTAAGAATGAATGTGCACTGACTCAGTGGGACAAAGCTTGTATCCAGGATAACTGGTAGGCTGGGGAGAGACCAGCCAGATGCCATGTTGCCTCTCAATGTAGGCATTAAAACATTGTGACCCAAACGCAACTTGGCAGGAGGGTGGCAGTCGTGGGAACTAGTGTGCGCTTTCTCCTTTCTCTTTGACTCTCCAGAAGCAGTACACTCAATCACACCCTCTGTGCACCACTATAGGGTGGGCATAGGTGGCAGAATCACCAAGTCAGCACTTAAGTGGTAAACGACACAGTGACTGCTTCAAAGAGGTGCCCCAGCAGCACACACTGGGGAGGATGTACCCCTAGGTCAGTCGATTATTAAGCAATACTCAGGTATAGCTCTGGGGGAACATGGGGCCACAAGTGTACTTGAAGTGTAGATTATCAATGTGTCCTGCAATTCACATTAATTGTCCCAGCTAGCTTCATTTTTTAATGCATGATGCAAGTGATTACTATTAAAAACTGTACAAGTTTTATTAGGGAATGGCTCCATAAGGGGGTAGTCTAGCACAACACACCCCCAAAGGATACTTCAAGCAGACCAATAGTCAGCAACCAAACTTGACTTCTAAGTATCAAAATGTTCAATACGGATCCACCATCACCCTGTAGAAGCAAGCACCAGCACTCTACAGGTGTCCAGTAGTTCTTGTTTCCATTGACTAGAGAACACACATACATGGCATGATGGCTGCTAGATAACTCCAGCATTATTAGCTGTGCTAATAATGGCCCAGTGCCCCATCCTTGGGGCACAGTCTAAGGGAAAAAGGCCGGATCCATGGAGCAGCCCCAATTGTGGGTGGAGAAGCACACAGCCAGGGTGCTAGTGAGTCACATCAAGATCAGGGCACCCACACCTATCCCCTTCCTACATGGATCGAATTAGGCCAAGTCATCCTGTTCCTGCCATGGTTGTGGGAATGGAGGACGCCAGGCACCAAAGGACACAGTTCAAGTTGGGCTGAGATCTGTACTGGCCCTCTTATAAATGTAACAGCCAAGACAACTATAACAGCTCATGGGGTCAAACTATCACCTTAGAGTCGAACCATGCCGGGGCAAACACACCAAATGGGGTGCTGTGATGGATGGCACACACCACAATATGTGATTCACAATAAGCTGATTCACAATGCTGCTTCAAGTGGGCAGTAGTCACAGGAAGGGGAATGGTAGGCCCAGGGAGCAATAGGTACCGAGGAACAGACCTGGAATTGCAGGATATCCTGCCACCATGGACACAAATACAGTCTCACATTGCCTTAGACACAAGCTGGACATTGTCAATCTTGAGCCTCCCACAAGGCAGGCCTCATTGTAAAACCCTGAGAGTGACAAAGTCATACATTCATCTGGTCTGCTTGGTAGTTACACCCCCATGAAATATTGTTAGGGCAAGGCAACACAATGCTTGCCAATGCAACAACTTTGGCTGCCACTCAGGACAGGGGAATTCCTCCCCACCCTTCCCCCTGACACACACTATGGATAATTCATATATGCATTCATGTGCTGCCACATATCAGATACTAGATCAGTTTAGCAGGAATTTCCTGCAACTCACAAAAAGGAGGTACAGGGGATTTTAGGCAAAGTGTAGCATTCAGGGGCCAAGAGACCACTCCTAGGAATGAAGAGGAAACTCTGTCTCCATGCAACAGTCCCATTATATTGCTACACATGGAAAAGGGGCAGTGGCTGGGAGAAATTTTACACCCCAAGGCACTCTTCTTGGGCAACTAGAGAAGCCTTTCTCACACGGGTAGACCATCCCTATAAGTCACTCCCCTTTAAGCCACAAAGGCCCTCAGGAATATCTGGGGGGTCTGAAGTATGGGTAAGCATATGACACTTTTTGCATTTGTAGGCAGGGCCAGAGCTGTGATACCTTAGGCTCATACATTTGCTTCTGTGTCCTTGCCTGTTTCACAGCCCTTTTTTGTTCTAAGAAGTTTTTGTATATAAGCTACAAAAAGTCAAGGCAGAATGGTAGCTATTAGAGCTGGCCAGAATTATGTTGCTGGCCCAGACCACCATGGTGGCTAACACAACCATGTGCATTCAGCAAAGGGAGCATACAACATGTGTTCCCCAGTCAGTCTTCCCACTGTGGAGGACAAAGCAGATCTTCATGACAGCATAGCTCTGCTTATAGCTTTAGATTCACCAAACTTCTCAGACCCACACTATAGCAGTGGCAGAGTGGGGCACTGGGAGAAGAAACAACACATGCCATTACCTTGCCTTGGTCAAAAGGGTGATCTGAAATACTCTAGATGTAACACAAAGTGTTGGGCAGAGTCATGCTAATGTACCACGGTGTGCAGACTGTGTTATGACAGGGTGGCCCTCCCCACCATAGAAAGGGTTGCTGTGGTTAAAAGATGTGAGCTAGAGATTATGGTTAGGAGCAAGGTTTAACTAGATTCCATACCCCTACCCTCCACATACCACCAACAGGTGGGGTAGAGAGATGAGGGCCCCACAAACAGAAAAGAAGAGTAGCTGCATTTGCCATGAATGCCCCTTCTTCATCTAACACAGCTTAGATCTTGCCCAGGAGAGTGGATCTTACCACATTTATCAAGTAAAAATCCTGACAGGTACACAGTGACAAGTATTCCACTCAGAGGAGTCCACTTCAGCCTTTCCAGCCCCACATTTGGTGAGCTCTGCAGACAAACAAGGAGGGTGATGCCTGATGCATCAGAGCTCTAAGCAAGCAGAATAGGGTTGTTGAAATTGCCATGGGTACCTGCAACAGAGAGCACACAGGGTAGATGTTTTACATTGCCTACCCCACCATTCTCAGATGTTGGAGAACAGAAGTAGCAATACAGTCATGAAACTTGGACATGTAAGACTGGGTGGCTCAAACAAGAGCAGTGTTAGACACTGGATCATTGGTAGCCCAGAGCCCTTTACCCAGAGGCCCAACCTTTCTAGGGACAGCCACTGAGGAAAGGAGAATCAGCAGTAATCTGTTGGGAGGGAAACTCCCCAGCCCAAAAACCCAGCCAATTTCTGAAGGAAAAATACCACACCTGGGTTAGGGAACAAGATGGCAGACTAGAAGCAGCCTGAAAACATCACTCTTGTACAGAGGTGTGAAAGTGGCAAGTGGATATCTAACATCAGATCAATCATCTAAGACAGAGTATATTGCAAATCAAAGAAAGGCAACAGGAGACCCCCAAAGTGAAGGAGATGGAAGAGAGAGAACCTGCTGTGGGGGATTGAAGGTACACAGGGAAGGCAACAATACATAGGGAAGGCATAAAGGAGAAAATCCTGGAGCTTCACACTCCCCCCATAATCACTGCTATCCAACCTGCAGGAGGGACAATTCACTGTAGAAGGCCACAGGGCAGGCATAACAGCTGACTGGAGACTATGCAGCAGCATTGCTTAGGAGAGAAGGCAAAGCTAAAACCCCCTGGCTTGAGAACTCTGGGGACTGTGGCTGGTGCAATTTGAGATTCCAGACCCAGAGTGCTGCCTCTACTCAGGGGTCAGATCCATGCTACTGCCTCCTTTGCCTGCCATACCAGCGAGGGAATGCGGAGGCCAGGAACTCTACTGGTCCCAAAGGCAAGGACTGCATGCTGCCACTGTTGCTGGGGGACCTAGTCAGGGTGAGCACTTGGGCCATCATAGACCAACAATCACCACTGCCCATCAACGTGGGTGGGGCTGTACTCAAGTTGGCTGTGGCTTACAAACACCGCTGCCTGTGGACCTGAGTAGAGAATCTCTCAAGCCAGCATAGGCCAATAATTGCCACTGCCTGCAAGGATGGGTGGGGCTGCATTCAGATTGGCATGGGCCAAAAAATACCATTGCCCATGGATCTGAGTTGGGTAGTGCTAAAGCCAGCACTGCTGACAATCACTGCTGCTGACAGAACTAGGTGGCGCATTCACTCACTAAGCAATGCGGGGACTTACAATGACAACCAGAGGGGGGCAGTGAAACAGGAGATGCGGGGGAGCACCAGTGTTAAATGTTCACAGTGCATCTGTCCATCTCATTCTGGGTCAATCATCGTTGAGCTAAGTAGTAGAGTTCCAGCAGAGAACAGTTGCTTGGCAAATTTATTTCTCTTGAGCTGAGAGACGAAGTTTCGGATGAGAAGGAACCAGAATAAGGACTCTGGCAACACGAAAAAGCAAATTGTTTTGGTATCTTCAAAAGATCATAATTAGGTCTCCAGCAATGGACTCTAACCTGAAGGAAATTGTCAAAATGTCAGAGATGGAATTCAGAATGTGGATGGCAAATAAGATGAATGGGATTGAAGAGAAAGTTGGACACCAACACAGAGAAGCCCAACAAAAACAAAAAATGCAAGACATGATGAACAAAATGAATAACAGAGCTTAAAGTAATGAAAGAGTCATTTAGGGAATTTCAACAACAACTAGACCAAATAGAAGAAAGAAATTCAGAGCTCAAAGACAAGGTTTTGAATTAACCCAGACAGTCAGTGATGCAGAAAAATGAGTAAAGAAGAATAGGCATTTACACAGAAAAATATGGCATCATATGAAACAAGCGAATATAGATTTATAGCTAACCCTGAGCAAGAAGAAGAAAAAGCAAAAAGAATGGAATACCTATTTGAGGGAATTATTAAAGAAAACTTCCCTGGTATTGCCAGAGATTCAAAAATTCAGATACAAGATGGTCATTGAACATTGGTAAGATTCATAGCAAATGGGACATCTCTAAGACACATATTCATCAATTTGGCCAAAGTAAAAATGAAAAAGAAAATTCTACAAGCTGCAAGAGAAAGGCAACAATTAACCTACAAAGTAAAACACATCAGGCTAATAATAGAGTTCTCAGAGGACCCTTTACAAACCAGAGGGATGAGGCCCCATTTTTAGTCTTCTTAAATGAACAATTGCCAGCCAAGAATCTCGTATCCTACAAAACTAAGTTTTATAAATACGGATAAATAAAGACTTTTCCAGATAAACAACACCAAGGAAATTTGTTACTACTAGACATGGCCCACAGAAAATGCTCAAAAGTGCATTGTACATACAACAAAGCAATGGGTACCCCAAACTGTAAAAACACCCAAAAGTTAAAGCTCACAGCTCCTGTAAAACAGTAGTACAAGAGGGAAAACAAAACAGTAAGATATTATTCAACAGGATGAACAGAATGGATTCCCACATGTCAACACTAACACTGAACACAAGCAGCCTTAATGCTCCAATTAAAAGACTTAGACTGGCTGAATGGATGAAAAATTACAACCTAAATATATGCTGTTCCCAAGGAATCCATCTATCTCACAAAGATTTTCACAGACTCAAGGTAAAATAATGGAAAAAATATTCCATGCAAATAGAATCCAAAAGGGAGTAGGTGTAGCTATTCTCCTATGAGATAAAATTGACTTTAAAGCAAAAATGCTCAATAAAAAGACAAAGACGGTCATTACATGATGGTAAAGGGAGCACTTTAGTAAAAAGGCATAACAATCGTAAATATATATGTACCTAACACAGAAGCTCCCAGATTCATAAAACAAATTCTACTAGATCTAAGAAAAGAAAGAAACACTAGCATCATAATTGCTGGAGATATCAACATCCCATTGATAAAACTAGAAAGATCATTAAAGCAGAAAATCAACAAATAAACACTGCACATAAATGGGATTCTAGAACAAATGACCTAACAGACATTTACAGAACACTCTACCCCACAACTACAGAATACACATTCCTCTCATCAGCACATGGGACATTTGCCAAGATTGCTCATATCATAGGGTGCAAAGCAAGTCTCAGCAAATTCAGAAAGATCTAAATTATACCATGTATCTTCTCAGACCACAGTGGAATAAAACCAGAAATCAATTCCAAAAGAAAGTCTCAAATCCACACAAAATCATGGAAATTAAACAGCTTGTTCCTGAATGATCCTTGGGTCAATGATAAAATTAATGTGGAAATCAAAATGTTCTTCAAACTGATTGTCAAAGGGGTCAGAAGCTTTAAAACCTATGGTATATAGTAAAAACGGTGCTAAAGGGAAAGTTCATAGCCTTAAATGCTTACATAATAAAAGACAAAAATATCACAAATTAACAACCTAATGTCACATTTCAGGGAACTAGAAAAAGAACAAGCCAAACCCAAAGCCAGCAGAAGAAAAGAAATAATAAAGGTCACAGGAGAACTAAATGAAATGGAAACAAAAAAACACAAAGAATCAATGAAACAAAAGTTGGTTCTTTGAAAAGATAAAGACAATCAATAGACCACTAGCCAGATTAACCACAAACAGAAGAGAAAGGACTCAAAAAACCTCAATTAGAAATAAAAAAAGGAGACATTATAATTGATACTACAGAAATACAAGTCATCAGAGACTACAATGAAAACCTCTATGCACACAGACAAGAACCTAGATGAAATGGACAAATTTCTGGAAACACACAGTGTCCTAAGCCTGAATCAGGAAGAGACGGATATCCTGAAAAGACTAATAACAAGTAGTAAGATTGAGACAGATATAAAATCTTCCAACAAATGTAAATCCTCAGACTAGTTAATATCATAGCCAGATTCTATCAGAACTAAAAAGAAGAACAAGCACCTATGCTACACAATTTATTCTATAACATCAAGAAAGAGGGAATTCTACCTTCCTTATTCTATGAAGCCAGTATTACCAAAACATTACAGCCAGGAAAGGACACAACTATTAAAAAACAAAACAAACAAACAAACAAACACTATAGACCAATATCCTTTATGAACATAGATGCAAAAACCCTCAACAAAATACTAGCACACTAAATTCAAAAGGACATTAAAAAGAAAATTCACCATGACCAAGTGGGCTTCATTCCAGGACTGTAAGATTGGTTCAACATATGCATATCAATAAATATGATTCAGCACATAAGCAGAAGCAAAAATAAAGACCATATGATCATTTCAATAGATAAAGAGAAAGCATTCAATAAAATACAGAACCTTTTATGATAAAAAACCTCAACATACTAGGCATAGAAGGAACATACCTTAATAGTATAAAAGCCATAAATCACAAACCAACGGCCAACATTATACAGTCTGATGTAAAGTTTAAAGAATTCCCCTAAGAACTGGAACAAGACAAGGTTGCCCATTGTCACCACTTGTATTCAACATAGTACTGGAAGTCAAGCCAGAGAAACCAGGTAAGAGAAAGAAATAAAGGACATCCAAATTGGGGAAAAGGAGGTCAAACTATCCTGTTTGCTGATAATATAATATTGTATCTAGAAAAAGCTAAAGACTCTTCCAAAAGACTCCGAGAATTAATAAATAAATTCAGCAAAGTCTCAGGTTAGAAAATCAATGTACACAAATTAGTAGCATTTCTATACTAATTACAGTAAAGCTGAAAGTCAAATCAAGGACTCAATTACATTTATATTAGCTGCAGAGAAAATAAAATACTTAGGAATATACTTAACCAAGGAGATGGAAGATCTCTACAAAAAGAACCACAAAACAGTGATGGAAAAAATTATAGATGACAGAAAGAAATGGAAAAACCTCCATGCTCATGAATTGGTAGAATCAACATCATGAAAATGTTCAGGCTGCCCAGAGTGATTTACAGATTGAATGTAATTCTCATCAAAATATCAACAGGTTATTTCACAGGTCTAGAAAAAAATTATTGTAAGCTTCATTTGGAACAAAAAAGAGCCCAAATAGCCAAAGCAATCTTAAGCAAAAGGAACAAATCTGGAGGCATCACATTACTTGACTTCAAATTATACTACAAGGCTATAGTGCTACAAACAGCAGGATACTGGTATAATAGTGGAGACATAGAACAATGGAATAGAATAGAGAACTCAAAAATAAAACCATACAAATGTGACCTTCTGATATTTGATGAAGCAGACAAACACATAGTTTGGGGAAAGGATGCCCTATTCCAGAAATGGTTCTGGGCATATTTGATGGCCACATAGAGAAGAACAAAACAGGACGTCATCTCCCACCTAGAAAAGTTAATTTAACATGGATTAAAGACTTAAATGTAAGGTATGCAACGATAAAAATTCTAGAAAAAAGCATAGGAAAAACTTTTCTAGACATAGACATTAGCAAAGATTTTATAACTAGGATCCCAAAGGCAAACATAGCAACATCAAAAGTAACTTAATGGGACTTAATTAAAAAGCTTCTTCATACCAAATGAAATAATCAACAGTGGTGCAAAGACAGGTGCTATAATAAAAGGTTTATTTCATCATTAATTACTGTCATAACACAAAATGGTTATAAAAATAACCATTCATTAAGAGAGATTGGGTTAAATACATTTCTATATCTCCATACAATGAACTACTATGAATTTGTGCTTTGGGCTTTTTTGCTTTGGCTTTGTTTGTTTGTTGGTTTTGTTTTTTTCTGTAACTAAAGTATATAGAGATGACTAACTATTCTGTGTAGAAAGCAAGTTGTAGAATGTCCTTTGTTATTATAAATATGATACCTATTTATCTTATTTTAAGAAACAAATCACATGAATTGACAGAGAAACTAGGATAGCTAAAGCAAATTTGAAAAAGAAAAAATACATCTTTCCTTTTTTAACACTTATTGTATAGCTAATAAAGACAACACAGTGCTAGAAGAAGGATAGGCATGTTGACAAATGGGATAGATAGAATAGAGGTCAAAACAAATATGCTCTACTGATTTTTGACAAATATGAAAAGGCAAGTATTGGGGGGAAGATAGCCTATCCATAAAATGGGTGTAGGACAATTGTACATTCATCATGAAAGCAAGAAGGCAAACAAAAAAACCTATGACCTGGGCACTGAAGCATCATACCTCATAATCATACAAGCATTAACTGGGGTTGGATCACACACTGAAATGTAAAACTGTAAAAATTTAGGGGCACATATTTTGAGAGAAAAATTTGAGGTCTAGGGCTAGGCAAAGAGATTTAAAGACTTGACACTAACAGCATTATTCACCAAAATTACAAAGTGAATAAAATTGGAAGTCATCAAATAAAAAATCGAGACTTTGTGAGAGACCCTCTTAAGAGGATGAAACAGCACAGTACATACTGGGAGAAAATGTTTTCAAGTCATATATCTGACAGGAAAATATAAGAAATCCTCAAAATGCAACAGTATTATTTATTAAAATATTCAATTCCAGACAGACCAATTACACAGAACAGTTATTTTACCAAAGAGGAGGAGATACAGGATGGCAAATAAGCACATAAGATAGTATCCATTTTTTATAACTCAAATTAAAATCAAAATCAGATATCATGACACAACCATCAGAATGCCTGTAACAAAATATCAGAACAGTATCAAACACTAGTGAGCTTTTGGAGAAACTGAATCACTACCATGTTGGCAGTGGCCATGTAAAATGGTATAGCCACCCTGAAAAACAGTGGACTTTTCCAAACAAAAACAAACCAACAAACACAAAAAATACAAAAATCCAACCAAACCAAACCAAAACAAAAAAAAAAATATGAAATTACTATACAACCCAGAAATTCAAATTCCCTGGTGTTTATCCCAGAGAAATGTACACATATGAGACAGGAATAAGGGTGATCCAGTGTGTCTGGGATGTTCAGAACCTGTGAATTCCAAAGACAGATGTGGTCTTGCCTGCCTTCTGGGAATAAATATATATGCCCTTGGACTGTTCTGCCTGATATAAGTATCTTTATAGAGCTGGTGCTTTGGGGAGTTTATGCCAACAAAGTAATGCATGGTGAAGTCATTGAGCCATGTGGTATCCATTCGGCTTCAGTAAGCTCAATTTTAGGACTTCTCTGATTCCTTTGAGGGAGTCATCCAACCTAAAGGTGACAAATGGGATAGAATATAGATCCAAACAAATATACCCTACTGATTTTTGACAAACATGAAAAAACAATGAATTGGTTGGGGACTGCTCTAGGACCCTATACCTGGCCTGACAATATTTATGTTTACACAGAATTCTGGACATGAATGTTCGCAAGTAGACTTATTCTTCATAGCCCAAATCTAGAAACAGTCTCTTGAATGTCCTTCAAAGAATAAGCAGTCCAGCAAACAGTTGGGGTAGTTGTGGAAATGGAAAGACATGTTTTGAAATACATATTGGAGGAAGAATGGACATGTTTGTGAGGAGGGTGTTGGGCAGGTGGGAAGGGGTGGAGGGGATGGGTAAACTCACACCTAATGAGTATGGGGCGCACTGTCTGGGGGATGGGCATGCATGTAGCTGTGACCTTGGATGGTGCAAAGGCAACGTATGTAACAAAAGTGTGTGTACCACTGTAATATTCTGAAATTTAAAAAGAAAAAGAAAAAAAAAGAAATATCATTTGTTGGAACAATATACTGAAACCAAAGTGTGTAGGAGAAATAAAGACTAAACTTCAGGTGAATACTGTGAAAGGATGTTATATATTGGCAAGTATTCACAGAAGTTTAACTCTGAAGTGCCCCAGACAAATTGGAGTCTTGAACAGTTCCAGTTATGTAATAGCAATAGAATTTTCAAAATAGAGCTTATGTTTTTTAGAGCAGTTTGGGGTTTATAGCAAAACTAAGGGGAGAGTAATGAGAGTTCCCATGTGTTCTCTAGTTCCCTATCCCAAACACAACCTTTTCTAACTATCAAGATCTCATGCCAGAGTGGTGCATTTGTTATAATTGATGAATCTATATCAACACATTCATTGCTCCAAGTCTAGCGTTTGCATCAGCATTCACTCTTGGTGTTATACATGCTATGGATTTTCACACATGAAAGTAGCACATAAAATACTTTTACTCCCTCAATAATTCTCTGTGGTCCACTTATTGACAAATACTCTTTTCTTGGCCAAATGTTAGACTTCTGAATCTTTTCCTAAGGACATCCGCGTACTTGCTTGTAAAACCCAGTTTTAGCAAAGAGCCTTGCTAAGTAAGTTTAGCAGGTTAAATCCTTACTCTATCTGGTCATCCTCAATATATTATCAACTTCCTCATTATCTGCCATCCCCCAGATGATGTATGATCACCCTGGGATGTTTTCACCAATCATCCTGTCTATTACTATTACTTAACCGGAACTCATCAAGAATACAATTTGTCTGGGACACTCCTCCTTAACTCTGATGCATTCTTTTAGTAATTTTTCATCCACTTTCTCTCACACTGCTCCTTCACTACAAATTCCCACTTGCTCATCCTATGCTGTATTTGGAGTTGAGCCCAACCACTGTTTCTTACTGCAAGACCCTGTTGCAGTGGTTCCTACATACATTGCAATGATCCTGAATATAATCTTCTTTACAATGCTTTAAAAAATGTCATTGAATATTTTTTAAATTTACAGTTATGGTGCTACAACTTGAATAGAATCATATTCATCACTCCCCCCGCAACCAGGTCTCTCACCCAGGACCCTAAATGCACACATTTGAAGACTATGTCTTCATTTCTGACTGATTGGAAATCCAACGGTGAGTCAGACTTCTGCAACATTGCTTCAGGCAAACATCTGTTGAAGCTGGTCAATAAGTATTTTAATTCTTAATGAAGGAGTATACTCTGAGGCTGGGTTAAAGTCCCAGGCTTCTTTTGAAAAGTATTTCCAGATTGGACTGGAAGTTTCTTCTTTTTAGTTCTTTTTCCATAAGCAGGGATTATTCCCTGACTCCCAGGGCTGGAAGTCCTTCTTCCTGTCTCTCTGTGAGGCCTATACATTCTCTCTATTGGATTCTCCTTCTCCTGTGAGAACTTCTCTGTCATCTGAAACCCCTCTTTTCAAACCCATTATGACATTGTGCTGTGCCAACTTTGCCCACTGCTTCCCTCCTGACTCTAGCTCCTGAGTTACTTAAACTTTAGCTCCCCCTACCCTCCAGTGAATCTCTCAAGGGACTCAAGGACCCCTCAAAAGCAAGCACTTGAGACTAAAAAAAGAGAAACTTTTTGGAAACTGGGCAAGTGAAAAATCTTAAAAGTCTTCCCCAAAAATATTAATTAAAATATTTAACCCTAATTGAGTAGGTAAACTCAACTAATACCATTTTCATTAGAGACACAATTTGGTTAAAAATACAAAGTGGATATGAACAAATTCCTTTGTATTCCTTTTCCCACCTCATTCCTGCAATTTAAAAAATCAAAATCATAAGATCTGGTTGCACCCCTCAGTATGTTTATGTATGTATCTATATATGTATATATGTTATGTGTATGTAATAATTTTCTACCTCTGAATACTGTTGCCAAAATATATGAAGGAGCTATTTAACTGGCTTCAAATAATCACTTATTTAAAGTATTATTTCAGACAAATAGAATCTAACCCAATTGCCTTTCAGTTAATGTGACTTGGGTAAATCTTTTATAAATAAGCTAGTTTTTAAATTATGAAATAAAAGTATGAATTCTTCAGATTTGTCCACATTAAATTTTATATAAATATACTTTTATCTGTATTTAGTGGTCAGGCAGGTTTATGTTGTCTCTGCTATATGTTTAAGGCCATAAACTATAAATACAACCTAAGAGCAGAATTCATAATAAAGATGAATGGCCTGATGCATGACAGTTGTTAAAAATATTGTAAAAGAGTTGGAAAATCTTATATTGTATGATCAAAGCTCATTGAAATTGGGTGGGTATAGTTATAAGGTTTTACTAAAAATTAATTTTAGTAATATATTGATGCAAAAGTAGAATTTAGCCTTCTCTGTTAAAATGACAACTTTTTCTTGAAGCACTGATCTACAAAGCTAAGAGGTTTTTTTCCTCTTAAGTAAGTGATGTACGAAACAAACATTTTGTGTTTGATCAAGATAATTTTTGGTGCTCCATTTTATCTTTTACTATGTCTTTGATTATGTGAGAAAACTGAATCTTCTTAATATTAAAAGACCTAAGTTTTTTTCACAACTATGTAACCTCATGCATTTGCTTATAAAATCTTTTACTGTGGAGATAGGATCAAAATGGCCAACGAGACACAGGTATCATTTGTCTACTCCATGAAGAGGAACCAGGATAGTAATCAGATACATTTCAAACAGAGTGTCTAGGAGAGAATGCTAGGATTCATTAGGGAAGATAAGGGAGCCATTAAAAGTGAGTAAGGAGAGGGTTCAGGGCAACTTGCCTGGCCAGGGGCTGGTTAACAGCCAGGGAATTCTGGATTTGATGAAACAGTAAGAGAGAAGCCTCCAGAGTTCCATTCTCTGAGATGAGCTTTAACAATCTTGGCAACAAAGAAACTCCCTTTACCAGGTAGGTCTTAGGCCTAGCATAGGGAGCTGCTTGGAGATTGCGCAGAAACATGGTTCCAGAAAAAGGCTCACGTGGATTCCATTGAGGCCTATTGCAGGCTGCTATTCTGAAAGCCTAGTTACTGGGGAACTATAGGCACATCAGCAGCTACTGTGCAGCTTTAAGGAGACATAGAGGAGTTAATGCATCCCCACCCACCCTTGGGAAGGTCTCCACCGCCCTTCTGTGGGCTGAAGTTAAGACTGAGACTTGAGCATATAGCATTTTCCACAGATTCCTGCCCATGTTGCTTGCCTAGGTGGGGCCCCAGCCTTACTGGTCACAGGTATAAGATACCATTTTGTGAGTGTGATATGGGATGGTGCTCAGCCTACCATTAGGCTGAGTTTTGGCTTGATGCAGCTGCAGTCCCCACATAGCTGGGGAGGGGCAGAGAAACCTGGATGCCCAGCATGCATCTGGCATAGTGCCCACCAGCCAGCAGCCAGATTCTGTTGGACCAAGCCTTGAGAATACTCCACACCCTACAGTTTCCTGCCAGCATGGCCTGCCTGAGAAGGGTTTCACACTGTGGCTACAGGCCTAGGGTGCTATTTTGGGAATCTGGGCAGCACCCTGCCCTCAGGCTGAATTTGGGCTAATGAAGACTATTTCAGCTGAGGAGGCACAGGGGAGCCCAAGCTCTCCTACATACACCGAGGACAATTCTCACTGCCCTGCTACAGGCTTCTGCGAGACTGAGGCACAGTATGTGGCACTCCCCTGACTTCTTACCTATGCTGTTTGCCTGAAAGTTGTCGCACTCCCCAATCACAGGCCTGTGGTGTGAGTTTGGGAGTTTAAAGCTTGGCAGTGCTCCACCTTTGGGGTGAGTTTGGGCTCATGCATTTGTAGCACCATCCAGTTAAGGAGGGACAAGGGAGCCCAATTTCTCCTACTTATTCCTAGGGCAATTCCACCACCTTGCTATAAGCTACAATGAGACGAATATTTGAGTGGATGGCACTCAAACTAGCATCTTGCCCATGATGCTTGCCTGGAAGAGAGTCCACCCTTTCTGGTAACAGTCCCAAGGTGCCATTTTGGGAGTTTAAATCTGGTCAGCCCAGAAAGGGACATTGGGATGAGGACATCTCCTTCTCCAAACATCCAGTTCTATTGACATAGCCACCTTTTGCTCCCAATCATAAACTTTTAGTGTGGGTGAGCTGTGGAATGGCTAGTTCTGTGCTTGCTGTGGGGAGGGGCAGAGAAACCTGGATGCCCATTATCCACAATAGTACCCTGGTCACTGCACCCAGGTTCTCCACAAAGGATGCAAATGATTTTCCTCCCTTCACTTTTAATATTGTACAGCTGTCCTCACCCAGGATAGTGCAGCACAACAGAGAGACCCTCAGGGGAAAAAAAAGGATAAGGTAACCAGCTCCCTATCTTACGGGCCTTCTCTTTCTCCACCCCCACCCCCATCCACTGTTACTGAGACAGCCATGGCTGTTTCCACTGAGAACAAGCAAGGGTTCAACAGGAAGATTAAACCAGGGCATCAGGGAGTGGCTGTCACACCTGACAGAGCATCTATTATACCTAGGATTCCATGAACCTTTAGGTGTGCTTATTCCCTTCTAAAAAGCCAAAGAAAGTGCTTTTGTGTTCCCGAGTTCTAAAGATACTGCCTCTTCTGAGGGAGAATAGGGTTAGTACTCCTATTCCTGAGCTGCCTGTCTCTTCTGGGAGGAGCCTACACTCCTTAGAGAAAAGTTGCTGGAACAACCACATCTTCCCCACCTTGAACTCCTTCCACCACCTCTGCTGCAGCTGTGACAGGTTAGAGCAGCAAATCTAGATTATTTGTGCCCCTGAAGGAAAGGGACCACTGTCACTGCAAAGAGAGGCAGGTATGAGAAGTTTATGCATCTATCTCACAGCTGGCTATCTTTGATAATCTTGCCAAGAGGGGTTCACCTGTCTTGTCAGACATCCAACTTTGTCCCACCTGAGCATTCTTCCAGAGCAGGAGATAATCCACCCCGCCCCCCATTATCACATGCAGTGCCAGAACCCAGCGAGGTTTGAGGGCAAGTTTGCCAGCTTGATCTCAGTCTGGTGCCCCCAGGACTCAAAAACACAGTCCAGGGGTCTATGGTATAGGGATTACATAACCTAGGTTATCACTGCTGGCATCTGAATATTCTCCTGTAGGTCTGAGGTCCAAATTGAAAGCAATACCACAGTATACCTCTCCCTTTACTTACTGAGTAGCAGAGTTCTCAGTATAGGAGAACAGATGAAACATAAAACTATTAGTTTTAAACTGAGGGAAGAGGCTCCAGATAAGAAGGAACCAGCATAAGAACTCCAATAATATAAAAAAGAAGGCTGTTTTCACACCTTCAAAGAATCACAAAAGCCTTCCAGCAAGGGCTCTGACCAAAGAAAAATTTTGAATTGCAAATATGGAATTCAAAATATGGATCCCAAGTAAGCTCCATGGGATCAATAAGGAAGTTGAAAACCAACACAAAAAATTTAAAAAATAATTCATGACATGATGAAAAATTCACTAAAGAGATAGCAATATATTAAAAAAATAACTGGAAATGAGTCCTTTAGTGAAAAGCATACAAAACATATTTGAGAGAACAATGGAGGAGAACTTCCTGAGATTTAGACATTCAGATAAAAGAAGGTCATCAGACTCCTGGAAGTTGCACCATGAATGAGACATCACAAAGTCATGCAGTCATCAGTCTGGTCAAAGTTAAACTGAAGGAGAAAATCCTACAAGCTGCAAGATGAAAGTATCAAGTGACTTACAAAGGAAAACCCAGTCAACTAATAGTATACTTCTCAACTGAAACTTTACAAGACAGAGAGATTGGGGTCCCATGTTTAGTCTTTTTAAACAGAATTGTCAGCCAAGAATATTGTATCCTCCAAAACTAAGTTCCATAAATAAAGGAGAAAAACCTTTCCCTGAGAAGAAAAAAGTAATGGAATTTGTTACCACTAGGCCTGCCCATGAAGAAATGCTCATGAATGCTCTAAATGCCGAAAAGAATAGTGAATATTCACCAGTGTAAAAACACTCAAAATTAAAAACTTTTATAAAACAGTAACAGAAGGGAGAATACAAAGCAACTAAGTAGAAATCAACATGTTGACTGAAACAATATCTCATTTATCTATATTAACATTAAATGTAAATGGTAAAAATGCTGCACTTACAAAACATAGATTGACAAAATAGATAGAAATTACAAAACTCAAATATCTGATGCCCCTGAGAAACCCATTTAACTCATAAAGTGTTGCATAAACTCAAGGTAAAGGGATGGAAAAAATGTCCACGCAAATGGAAACAAAAATCACATAAAAGTAGTTATTCTAGTATCAGATAAAACAGACTTTAAAACAACTACAATAAATAAAAACAAATATGGGTTGGGACAAGATGTCTTAGTAGAGACATCGCTTGCCAGACTATCTCAGAGGGAAGAGAGGAATTCTGATAAAGTAGAGAGGAGAAGAGATAAAGAACAGGTTAGATCTTAGAGAGAGGAACCAGAGTCTGCAGGGGATCTCATGGAGGAAAATTGTGAAGCAGAGAAGGAAGAAGATGAAGGAAAATGATATCTGTGAGGACCAAACCTACAGAGGCTCCAAGCCCAGTGAAAGGGTAAGGGGAGAGATCCCTTTCACCCTTCACAAGCATTTGGTGGCCAGGAGTCTACCAAGTTTCTTGGAGGCTTTTCCACTCCCACAAGCCCAAGCATGGTGCCAAACACAGTATAGTGGGGAGAACTTGCATGATCCCAGATATTTGACACTCTGTGTGGGGCTTCCCTCCAAGGAGAGTGTCACAAGAGGCCAGAGAGCCAGATTTCTTCCATTCAGATGCTTTCTTCCCTGACCCTCCCTAGGAAAGCAGTTTGGATCAAGAATTTGGTGAGTGGTTCTCCTCCCCAGTGGGTGTGTGCTACAGCCTGAGGCTTCCACGGAAAGTGGACCCATGCCTTTTATTCTGGGGGCCTGCAATGGATCTGGGATGCCTGATTTAGGAGCTCCCTGCACAATAGCATTTTGAGGAGTTGCATATCAGTGGGTCAGACAAATGGACTGAACCCTGTGCCCTCCAGACTCCAGCAGGTTTTTAGGATCACAGGGTGAGATCTGGGAGTTGGACTCAGGTGGTGAGGAAGCTGACATGGGTAGTTCTGAGTGTAGAATACTACGGAACATAGTGAGCAGGAGAGTGCCCATCCCCTGGCAGGAAAACCACCCTGTTTGATTAGGGAAGGTTTTATGGTGAGCAAGAGCCCACCCACAACAGCCATAGCAACCAGTCATGGCTCTTTCAGGCACTCAGGCTGAGCAGGAATAGCAGCCCTTCCCTAACCCATTCCAACCAGGAGGGCAGTTTGTGCTGAGAATTTGGTGAGTGGCTTCCTCTCTCCAGCAGGCATGTACTCCAGGCTGAATTCTCCACAGACAGTTGGGCCCACATTTCTTCCTCTGTAGACAAATAGTGGAACCAGGTTGGCAATTTAGGAGCTCCCTGCCTGCTGATGTTTCACAGAGATACATGCTGGTGGGTCAGACATGAAGGCTGGGGGAAGGAATAAGAGCTGGATAGCCAGATTATGAATCTCAGATGGCCCTATCTCCACTAGCAGACTTTCTGGCTAGGTGGGGCCAACTAAGCCTCTCCCTGGTGCCTTTCCCCAGAAGATGAGAGCAGAACTTTGAGTCCTGCCAAAATAGTTATCGTGCCAGAATTTGTGGAGCCTGAGGTGAAGCCCAACTAACCTACCCCTGCCCAGCCTCACTCCCCCACTTGCCTCTGCTGTGGCAGAGAATAAGGACTCACATGGTAGTTCTTTTAATGAACCCACAAAGGGGGGGGGGTTTCAATGTTTCTTGCTGCACACAAAGCCAATTACTTATATAATGAGGATTGCCAAGGAAGAAATGGTTTATTACAGGAGACACATCTGCTGGGAGGATGAATAATGAACTGCCTTAAATCTGCCTCCCTGACCAAAAGGGTTGGTGGGTTTTCAGGAAGTGAAATGAATATGAAAGTATAAGGGAGTGAGCATCATTACATGTTTGGGGTGGAGGGCAGGGTGTGCAAGCATATTGAGAAATCATGCTAGTACATACATCCCATGATCAAAAAATGGCAGATAAGCCCCTCCTAGTGTGGAGATTTTCATATTATAATGAGCTGGGGGTTAATATTGGCCATTCACTCAGCCTTGTGCAGAGGCTCAGTGGGTCTTTGGGTACAGTCTGTGGTGGAGTATTGCTTATTTTGTCTTCTACAGACCAACAGATGGTTTAAGGCTTTGTAGTTATCTGTGACTGCAAGGAGGTTTGGCCATTCCTGGGGAAAAAAACTCAAAAGGGAATGCATCAGTGCAGCAGAGGGTTACAAAGTTCTGGCCAGCAAATCTTACTGGCCTGGGAAGTTGAAATATAAGAGAACTACAGAAAACAAAGAACAAAAACAAAAACAAAAAGGACAATATCAGGGAAAATATGATGGTCTGATAATATCCTACCATCTCACACTTCCAAGGGAAGGAGGTGAAAAACACCATTGGCTGCCTGCATGCAGATTGCTCACTCCAAAAACAGCAGTGTGAATTTACAGAGAAACATTGTGGGACACTCAGTCCAGGAAAACAGATGACTGGGAGATTCATTCACAAAGATTGGAGAGCACAGGGAGTGCAATAGAGACCAGACTGTGGGAAGGATGCACTTGCCAGGTTAGCATAACACGAGCTGACCTACAAGTGGTTACATATCTTCCCCACAGACTTCCCATCCACTCAGTCAGGGACAAGACCAGAGTAGGGGCAAAGCTGTTGCTTGAGACAGCAGGCTCTGTGGGGAGGATGAAATTGTGAGAGTCTCAGCTGCACTATACAGGGACTGCTCAGGGCTGGGTAGGGACTGGGCTGAGATATAGCTTCCTGGGACAGCACTCAGGAATCTGAAGAAGGGCACCTAACCACTGGAAGTCAGCAGGATCTGGGCACAGAAGTTGAATGGACAGCAAGGGGACACACCCTTAGAGGCTGCTGACAATTGCCTCCATGGGACACAAGCCAATTAAGAAGAGCTGCATTCATGGGCGTGATCCGAGCCCTGCTGTACACCAGGTTGGTGGTAAGCAGCCATCTTCAAAGTCTTCCTCCTGAAGCTGTTACCTAGGTCTCCAGCTTCATCCCACCCCTGGCCCGGGGGCTCTTCAGCCTGGGTGCAAGAGGCTTAGCCCTTGGTGGCCAGGGACAGCTGCCTCCATGGGTTCTAGGTGGTATGAGATCACAGAACTGTAGTGGTAGGACGTATGTGTATTGGAAACAGTTTGAAGCCCATAAATCCAGTGCTGCATCTCTGGCTCTGGCCTCCTATGATTCCACTTCGTGCTGGTAATAGTGCCTGCTCTTCAGGTCCCAGCCCTCTGGTACCCCAGAGATCAGTCATTTTGAAGGTTGCTTGTCATAGTGACTCATTTTGTATAAACACAAATTCTCATGGCAACTGAATGTCTCAACAGCCACAGGCTGAAACAGAGCAGCTGGCCCTAACCCTGCCCACTTCATTAGGGAATATTGCTTGATCCAAGAGTGCCTCCAGCTGTCACTGTTACCCCTGGTGCGAACATTCCCCTGGCAGATGCTTCTGGGAATAGAGATGCCCACCCACCTCGCCTTGGGGGTCCAGTAGTGGAAAAGGGGTGCACAACTGGAGATCACCCTATCAGCCAGTGACACATGGAGATGCATTTCAGAGGAACAGACACATGACCTGTGGAAACACAGAAAGCCAACAACTGGTCCACAAGGGAAAGTGACCAAGAGTGTGGACAGGGATGAAGAAACCTGCTAGAAACCTGAGCAATCACACCAGCTGGCTCCTCCCATCAAAAGCAGCCCTCCAAGCCTGGAAAGAGAGAGCTCTGAAAACCATAGCAGCAGCACACCTAGCAGCCAGATAAGTAAACTCTGAGCTGTGTAGAATTTTCCCAATTTAGCTCTCGCACTGCAGCCAAGAGCAATTGTGTTTCTACCCACACATCAGGAAGAGCAGGGTCAAAGTAACCCCTGGAGCTACAAGAACCCTCCCAAAGCTTGGGGCTTTCAAATACCCCACCTGGAGGACCAGAGCCTGCCACAGGCACAACAGAATACCTAGGTAACTGGTACTCCACACAAACTACAATCAATGACAGAGGAAACAACCCCCCAGCTAAAAATATTGGCTTCCATCTCAAGCTATTAGGAAGCAATGGATTCATACCCTCAAGTACAATCCACCAGCTTGGAGCTCAAGCTGGGAGAAAAATCTCACTACACTCCACTGGGAAGAGGTGAAGACAATAGGTCAGATGTAACCCAAGAGGTCCACCAAACTTGCTAAAATACACCTAAGGCAATATAGACTAGTACTCCTCTCCTTGGCTCTGCCAAGGAACAAACCTTGGGGGCTTGGAGATAGGGCCATAAACTAGCCCTAATACACCCAGCTCTCCACCAAGAGGCCAGATAAGAATAAATCAGCAAAAGAACTCAGGAAACATGAAAATCAGAGTGAAAAGTCACCCCCAAAAGAAATAATTAGTTCCTCAGCAATGGATACCAACTCAAATGAAATGGGTAGATGACAGAAGAGGAATTTAATTTATCGATTATCAGAAAGTTCAATGAAATTCAAAAGAAAACTGAATCCCAGCACAAAGAAACCACAAGAACAATGCAAGAAATGAATGAAAAATTCTCTAAACAAATAGAAGATTAAGGAAAAATCAAATAAAAATTTTAGAAATAAAAGAGGCATTCAAGGATCTACAAAACACAGTGGAAAGCCTTAAGAATAGGCTGGATCATGCAGAAAAAAGAATCTCAGGGCTGAATGATAACTCATATGTGCTAAATAAATCAGTTGAAGAGAAAGAACACAAAAACAAGAGGCATGAACAAAACATACAAGAAATGTGGCATTATGTAAAGAGACCAAACATAAGAATCATAGGCATCCCTGAGAGAGATTAAGAAAATTTTCATGGGCTGGGAAAAGTATTTGAAGGAATAATAGGGGCAAATTTCCATGGCCTAGTCAGAAATGTCGATATCCAAGTACAAGAAGCACACAGGACTCCTTTTCACTCAAAGTGAAAAGGCGTTCACCATGCCACAAAATTATTAGACTGACCAAAGTAAACACAAAAGAGGTTTACTCCAACCAGTAAGGTGAAAAGAGCAGGTATCCTGCAAAGGTAAACCTATCATATTAATTGCAGATTTCTCAGCTGAAATCTCGCAAGCCAGAAGTGACAGGGGACCCATCCTCAGTCTTTGAAAACAGAATAATGGCCAACCCAGAATTCTTTATCCTACCAAACTAAGCTTGTTATGAGGGAGAGAAATAAATACTTTACCAGACAAGCAATCACTGATAGAATTTGTGAAGCCCAGACTGGCCCTCCAAGAAGCACTTCTATTGGCATTGTACACTAACCAGCACAACAGACACACACCAGAGTAAAACTACCCAAAACCTAAAACTCCAGAACCCATATTTCATATTTCACAGTGACTCAAGAGGCTAAAAAAAAAAAAAAAAAGAAACAAACATACAAACAAAAACACAAGAGACTACTCAGAAGAATAAACACAAATCTACCTCAAATATAAATTCTCTCAATAAATGTGAATGGCTTGAAATTGCTCACTGAAGAGACATAGGCTGGCTGAATGGATTAAAAAAATACAAGCCAAGTATCTCCAGGAAACACATCTAACACACAAGGACTTATTCAGACTCAAGGGGAGAGAATGGAATACAATTTTCCAGGCAAGTGGAAACCAAAAGAAATCTGGAGTAGCCATTCTTATTTTAAGATAATGTAAATTTTAAAGCAACAAAAGTAAAGAAAGACAAAGATGGTCACTATTTAGTGTTGAAGGGAAAAATCTTCCAAGAAGATTTCATAATCATAAATATGTATGTACCCAAAAAAGGAGCCATATACATAAAGCAAATACTACTAGATCTAGACAACATAATAAATACAATGCCATAATAGCTGGGGACTTCAACAGCTCACTGACAGAACAGGACAGATCCTCCAAACAGAATATAAGCAAAGAAACAATGGACCTAAACAGTACTCTACAACATTTGGGCCTAACAGACATCTACAGAACACTCCACCCAAATAACACTGAATATATGTTCTTTTGATCAGCTAATGGAACTTTCTCTAAAATTGATCATATCCTAGGCCACAAAACAGATCTCAACAAATTTTAAAAAAATAGAAATTATTCCATGTATCTTTCGGACCATATCAGAATAAAATTAGAAATTAATTCCAACTGAAACTCACATCTTCATCCAAAACATGGCAATTAAATAATCCATTGCTGAATGATTATTGGGTCAAGGAGGAGGTTCAGATCGAAATCAAAAGATTCTTCAAACTAAATGATAATGGGGACACAAGTTATCAAAATCTGTGGGATACAGCAAAAGCAGTCCTGAGAAGAAAACTTAAATGCTCACATCCAAAAGAAAGAAAGGTCACAAATCAATAAACTCATGAATCATCTTAAGGAAATGGAAAAGGAAGAACAAATCAATCCTAAACCCAACAGAAGAAAAGATCAGAGAACCAAGATCAGAGAAGAACTAAATGAAATTGAGAACAAAAGAATAATACAGAATATTAATAAAATGAAAGTTGGCTCTTTGAAAAGATACAATTGACAGGCCACTTGCCAGGTTGAACAGAAGCAGAAAGGAACGGACTCTAATAAACTCAATTAGAAATGAAAAAGTATAGGTCACTACAGACATCATGGAAATACCAAACATCATCTTCGAATACTACAAAAATCTCTATGCCCCAAAACATGAAAAAGTGGAGGAAATGGAGAAATTCTTAGAAACACACTGCCTCCCTAGGCTCAATCAGGGAGAAATAGAATTCCTAAAAAGACCAATATCAAACACGGATATTGAAGCAGTAACAAAAAATCTTCCAACAAAAAAAATTCTTGGACAAAGTGGGTTCACACCTGAATTCTACCAAACCTGCAAAGAATAACTGGTGCCTATACAGCAGAAATTTTTCAAAAACATACAGAAGGATGGAACCCTCCCAAACTCATTCTACAAAGCTAATATCACCTTGATACCAATGCCAGGATAGGACATACAAGAAAAAAAAACTACAGACAATTATCCCTTGTGAATATAGATGCAAAAATTCTCAATAAAATCCTTGCAAACCAAATTCAAATGTACATTAAAAAAATTCATCACGATCAGGTGGGCTTCATCCCTGAGATGCAGGGATGATTCAACATTTGCAAATCTATAAAAGTAATTCATCACACAAATAAAAGCAAGAACAAAGTCCATATGATCCTTTCAATGGATGCAGAAAAGGCTTTTGACAAAACTCAGCACCCTTTTATGATAAGAATTCTTAACAATATAGGGATAGATGGCTCAAACCTCTAAATTATTAAAGCCATAAATGGTAAACCCACACCTAATATCATACTGAACAGGGAACAATTGAACCCATTCCTCCTTAAAACTGGAACCAGACAAGGTTGGCCACTATCTCCACTTCTATTCAACATAGACCTTGAAGTCCTTGCCAGAGCAAGCAGACAAAAAAGGAGGAATCACGATTGTCCAAATGGGGGCAGAAGAGGTCAAACTTTCACACTTTGTGTACAATATGATATTATGTCTATAAAACCCCAAAGATTCAACCAAGAACTACTGGAATTGATAAATGAATTCAGCAAAGTCTCAGGACACAAAATCAATGAACACAAATCAACTGCCTTCATATATGCCAATAACAGTCAACCTGAGAAACAAATTAAAGATGCAATACATTTCCCAATAGTACCAAAGGAAATTAAATATTTAGGAACATATCTAACTAGGGAGGTAAAAGACCTATATAGTGAGAATTAAGCAACACTGAGAAAAGACATTTCAGAGGATGTAAACAGATGGAAAACCCTACCATGCTCTTGGATAGGTAGAATCAATGTTGTAAAAATGTCTTTGCTACCTAAAGTGATTTACAGAATCAATGCAGTCCCTATAAAAATACTATCATCATTTATTGCTGATCAAGAAAAAATAATTCTATGCTTCCTGCGGAACCAGAGAAGACCCCGTCTAGCCAAAGCAATCATAAGCAAAAATAACAAATTGGGAGGCATCTATCTACCAGACTTCAAACTACTACAAGGCTAGGGTAACCAAAGCAGCATGTTACTGGCACAAGAACAGAGACATAGACCAATGGAACAGGACTGAGAACCCAGATATAAAACCATCCTCATATGGTCATCTGATCTTTGACAAATTATACAAAAACATATACTGGAGAAAATAATCTCTTTTTGATAAATGGTGCCAGGACAACCAGATGGCCACATGTAGAAGATTGAAACTAGACCCATACCTCACTTCTCACAAAAATAAACTCACAATGGATAACAGACTTAAATCTAAGGTGTGAAACCATAAGAATTCTAGAAGAAAATGTTGGAAAACTCTTGTGGACATTGACCTAGGCAAAGAATTTATGAAGAAGATTCCCAAAGCAATCACAGCAGCAACAAAAATAAATAAATGGGACATGAACAAATTGAAAAGCTTCTGCACAGCCAAGGATACTATCCCTAGAGTGAACAGACAACCTACAGAATGGGAGAAAATACTTGCATGGTATACATCTGATAAAGGTCTGATAACCAGAATTTATATAGAACTTAGGAAAATCAACAAGAAAAGAATCAAACAACCACATTAAAAAGTGGGCAAGGCACATGTACAGAAACTTTTCAAAAGAAGACAGAATAATGGCCAGCAAACATATAAAAAATTGCACAAATTCTCTAATCATTAGGGAAATGCAAATCAAAAGCACAATGAGATATCAATTAACCCCAGTGAAGTTGGCTTATATCAAAAAGTCCCAAAACAACAAATGTTGAAGGGGATGAGGACAGATAGGAACACTCATATGCTGCTTGTGGGACTGCAAATTAGTACAACGTGTGTGGAAAGTAATATAGAGATACCTTAAGAAACTAAAATAGAACTACAATTTGATCCAGCAATCCCACTACTGGGTATTTACTCAATGGGAAAAAGACATCCTATAATAAAGACAGCTGCACTTGAATGTTTATAGCAGCACAATTCAATTGCAAAGATGGGGAAACAACCCAAGTGGCCATCAATACACGAGTGTATTAACAAAATGTGGTATATATATGTACCGCAGAGTATTACTCAGATATAAAATCAGTGGTAAATTAACACATCTGGTGCTATCCGGGATGGAGGTAGAGCCCATTCCTCAAAATGAAGTATCACAAGAATGGAAAAACAAACACCTCTGGTACTCACCATCAAATTGGTACTAACTTCTCAATACTTACTTCACACATGGCAATAATATTCATCAGTGAGTGGGCAGGAAGGAGGGGGTGCAGGGGAGGGGAAAACTCTTACTGAACGGATGTTGGGCACACAGTTTTGGGGATGTCCATGATTGTAGCTCTGACATGGGCAGTGCATAGGCAATATCTATATAACCAAAGTGTTGTACCCCCATGCTATTCTGAAACAAAAGAAAAAAAAGTAAATATTAAGGAAAACAAAAAAATAAAATACACATATATATCTTTAAAAAACTATAAAAACTGTTTTCTTGCTTATGGAGTCATTTACAATTCCCCCCTTCTCTTTGTTCATGCCTCAATCTTGGGGAATGTGAGCATCAAGTGATCTGGCTTACTCCTGCTGAAGCAGGTTGTAGTTGAGGTATGACCAATGAAAGTGTTTAGCATGCTATTGAAACTGCATACGTGTCATAGGTGAATGATTAAACATCTCTAGTACCATTGCTTGAGTGTTTTTATTTGTTTTTTTGAAATAGCATTTCAGTCCACATGTAATTAATATATTTATAACGAGATAAATCAAGAAAAGCAGTAGTAAAAGGGAAAGGCTAAATTTTAAGATCTCAGAAAGAATAGAGTGAATATCCTAAGGAATCCAAGAGAACAGTCTTGAGAACTAATCTCTCATTCCTAGATCATCTCTGTTGATCTCTTGTAACCATGTAGCTTGTTGTCTAATTTTATCTCTGAGTTTTCCATTTCTGTGGAGGTATTTATATAAGTGCAGCACAAATAATTACCTATAACATGAACTCCCTCTTTTTTGTTAAAATATAGTCAAGTGCAATGTGATTGTCAAGAACCCTGTGAACTTAAGAGTGTAAAGATTTTTGTTGAGCAGATATTGCTAATGCAGTTTAATCAGCAATAATGTTCAAGGTTATGGATATGTTGTGGAATACATGCTGATGAGTTTCTACTCCCCATCAGGGAAGTAGGGTATACCCAAAGAAGTAGTCATCTCCATCTGGGATTCCCCCTGGGAGGTACTGCCTTGGGACTCCCCAGATGGAGTCTCCATCTAAGATATTCCTGCTTATTACTGAAAATAGGTTTATGGAACTTGTCCAATGTGCAACTTCTGATCTGTTATGGACTGAAAAGGGAGTTATGAGGAGTGCTAATAAAAAAGTGTCCCCCATTTTTCAGCTGTTAAAGCAATCATAAGTCCCAGAAGTTCTCTTTTTTGTCTCTATAGATGAAAATATATCCAAGCGGGGTGCAAACAGTACCTCTTTCTGTTTTAATATTTATTTTAAAGCAAGAGTCAGTATAAGGGAGTTGATCCTGTCGCTCCAGGAGCTGGCAACCTGCTAGTATCCCCAAGTCTTTGGCATATATTTCTGCTGACATACTGTTGTACAGATAGTGGTCCTATTGTCCTTATCTGAGAGCTTAAAACAATTTTAATAAGATAATCTAAAGAGGGAGATGCAGAGAAGACTGTAATAGTTTAGTTTTTATAATCAGTGTTCAATTTAGACAGACCAATTGCCCAGTAGAAAGTACATTTATTAGGGTATGGGTCCCTACTATCATTTTGTACATAATGTCTTATAAAGGGTTGGGTAGGAAAGAAACATAGGACCTCTGAGTACAGAGTTATTAGTTGTAACCTGTAGATGATCTGAGAGACAGGCTTCTGTAAATCCAGTGAACAGGAGGTTTCCTTAGTGAAATTATCTTCAGGGACAACTATAGGGTCAGAATTGTCCTGCACTCAATGAGGTTTAGTACAATAAACCCAGCAGTGAGACAGGTTAGTGGAGGAGGCAATAGCTTGAGAAATTCTAACTAAATAATTGTCTCACCAGGCAAACAAAATTCCCCAAGGAACAAATAAGATGTATAGAGTATGTTAACATCATGTTACTTGTCTCTTTCTGTGGAAGAATAACTTTAGGTCCTCTAAGGGCTCACAAGCCCATTGCTTCTCCAGTCTCTCAGAAGGTGATGAGTCCTGGAGGTGTGGGGTCTCTGGTAGAGGTGCCTCTTTTATTTGAGTGTGATAAATCCACAGTTTAACTCCTGAAAGTTTATCTGATGAGTGAGTTGTCAGGAGCACCTCAAATGGGCCGATCCACTGTGGCTGTGGTTGATCTTCAGGATACTGGTTTCTCCAGGTTTTCAATAACTCCTTGTCTCCTGGCTTTATGGAATGAAGGAGCAAGTCTGTTGGAAACTGGAGCCTGTTGGAAGAAAACTCAGAAACACTAGTTAGCATATTACCAAGGTATTTCACATATGAGCGAGCCTCCATCCCTGGGGGCAGACAATTACTGGGTGAGCCCTGGCTGGAAGCTCTTAGGAATGGTCTCCTGTATAAAATTTCAAAGGGCCCAAGTGCCAGCTTACTTCTGGGGGCCACCCAAATTCTCAGCAGGGCAAGGGATAACACATTGTTTCTAGTTAAATTGTTCTCTTGACAAATTTTGGAATCTTTTTTCGAGGTTCTATTCATTCGTTCAGTTTTTCCTGAAGACTGGTGTCTCCATGATGAATGCAGTTTCCAATTGATTTCTAAAATCCTTGGTATTTCTTGGGTGATTTTGGCAACAAAGCCTGCTCCATTATCACATTGGTGACTTGATGGAAGTCCAAACCTAGGAATAATTTCTTTAAAGGGCCTTAGTGAATTCTGATACCCATTCAGTCCTGGTGGGGTAAACTTCAACCCATCCTGAGAAAGTATCAACAAAGACCAGCAAATATCAAATTTTCTCAGGGACTCATGGCATCATGGTTAAGTCTACCTGCCAGTCTTCTCCTGGGAAACTCCCTTTTCATTGTGTTCCTTCCTTTAAGGGGGCTGTGAGGTTTCAGGAAGCTTTGGGAAATTTTTGAAGCATATAGGGCACTGTGGATTACTGTTCTGTGTAAGCTGGGCCCAGCCACATGAGGCTGTATTCATTGTAAGAGGAAATTTTCTCCAAAATGGGTACTCTGATGAATCTGTTCAAGTACTGGGTTGACAAGAGTTTCAGGAAGGAGGACCTTCCCTTCCATGTTTGTGAGCCAATTTTGCTCATTATACTTTGAGAACCCCCATTATTTAGGTCCTTCTAGATCCTCTTCAGAATATCAGGAGTGATGTTTATCCAGTTGAAGAAAGGGAATTAGAGTCAATTGAGCATTCATTTGTCTGGCTTCCCTTTTTGCCATTAAATCTGCCATTGTATTTCCTTTTGTAATATAAATGTCTGTTTTCTGTTGTCCCTGGCAGTGCATGATAGCCATCTTCTTAGGCAGTAAAACTGCTTTTAATAATTCAAGAATCTGAGGCCCATATTTAATTTCTTTATTTTCAGGAGTAATATACCCTCACTCTTTCCAATAGCTTCATGAACATGCATCACCATAAAGGTATATTTAGAGTCTGTATAAATATTGATGTACTTATTTTTCCCATGATACAGGGCTTTCAGCAGTGCAATCAATTTTGTTTTTTGAGCAGATGTTCCAGCAGATAGGACTTTTGCCTCAATCACCTGTTGGCTGGTAACCACAGCATACCCAGCTTTGTGTTATCCATGCTCCATGAAGATACTCTCATCTGTGAAAAATTTCTCTTCTGTGTCTGACAAGGGCTGATCAGTCAAATCTGGGCAACAAGAATATACTTAGTAAACAATTTGAATGTAATCATTAACTGGGGAGTGAGTCCATAAGCAGCAAGGTGGTGGGATCCAAGTGGCCACTGCTTTTAGAGTTACATTAGGATTATCTAGAAGAGTAGTCTGATATTTACCCAGCCAGCCAGCCATTAACCAATAGCCCCCTTCTGTTGTAGTGTAGTAACGCATAATGTGTGGTATGAACAGTTACCAGCTATCCAAGGATAAACTTTTCAGCTTCTTGTGAAATATCAAAAGTAGCAGCAACTGCTCTCATGCAAGTGGGCCATCCTTTTGCCATTACATTTAATTGTTTAGAGAAACAGGCCAGAGTTGCTTATAAGGCCCCAAAGTTTGTGTTAATACCCCCAGTCCAATCCCTTGTCTTTCTTGGATGAAAAAATCAAAAGGCTTGTGCAAATCTGGAGGCCCTGCAGGAGAAGTTATCAGGTTTTCTTTAATAGTAAAACAAAAAGAAAAAGAAAAAACAAAACAAAAAGAGAAAAAAAATCTTTTGATATTCTTCTGTCCAAGAGGGGGCTCTTTTTTTTTTCTCTGTGGGGTGGTGTCCCCTATTGAGGGGACCACCTAGAGTTTTGTGCTAGAACTGCTGCCAAAAGCTTTCCCTGTTGTTTCATTTCATATACCTTTATTTTTTTCCTTTTGCTGTTCTTTAGACTGTTCATGGTTTACAAAGACCTTATCAGCCATATCAACCAAATGAGATATGAGCAAAGCGAGAACCTCCTCTAACTTTCATAAGTTCTGCTGGATGTTAGATTGCCCTGGCCAACAAAGATCATGTTAGTTAACCTTGAATTGTCAGAATTTTCTAGATTTATATTGGTATATTTCCAATAAGGCCTTCATAACCCTCTCTAGGAAGACTGATGGATTTTAATTTATGCCTTGTCTTATTTCCTGGACCTTCTTCAGGTTTTTAATTTGGGGGACTCCTTTCCTAAGCCCAACCAGGATCAGTCTCAAAAATGTTGAATCTTTCCTTCGTCTCCATTGTTTGGGTCCCAGTTCAGGTCATGCATTGGGATGACTCAATTAGCTCCAGTTCTCACCTGGTTATTTGTGTCTTCTGCATGCAATTGGTCAGCTTCTTCTCGAGCCTTTTCCAGGATGACTTCATGCCCCTTGAAGGTTAACAGTATGTTAAGCAGGCTCTGGAGTTTGCCCATGTAGGGTGATGTGGTGAAAATAGATTTAAACAGATCAGTTACATGCTTTGGGTCATCCCTGTAGGCAGGATTATTCTGTTTCCAATTGTACAAATCAGAAATGGTAAATGGGTTATAAATCCACATCAATTCAGAGGGCTGTCTATTCTCATTTATTCCTCCTGTAGGGGTGTGTCCCAAAGGAAATTGCCCTGTTGGGAAGGAGGGAGGACCCTAACCAAATTGTGTACCCTGTCAGGTATGTGAAGGAGAGACTGTGTCCCCTTGCTTCCCATGAGTATTCTCAGAGAATTAAGAAAGTGAAGGATAGATGGCTGGAGGAGTGAGTGGGGGTGAAGAAAGGGGTCCAGACTCATTGAGGGGGCAGAAGAGTTAGGAGAGGGATCTCTGAAAGAAATTGGAGCTGCAGCCAAAGCTAAAGCTGCTGCCAGTGCCAAAGCTGCCACCAGCACCTCAAACATAGCTTGAGCCTGAGCCAGTGCTGCCATAGCTGGAACTGCCACAATGGCTGCCCAAAGGTTTTCTGGAAAAGAAACTCAAAAGGGAATGCATCAGTGCAACAGAAAGTTAGAGCTTGGGTTAGCAAATCTCACTGCCCTGGGAACTTGAAACTTAAGAGAACTACAAACAAAAAAAAGGACTATAAAAATATTTTCTTGCTTCTAGAGCTGGTTACTGTTCCAGAGACACACCTACTACCTGGAGCATTTGAGTGCTCCTCCTGAGGGACAAGGGCTGGTCACAAAAACAGCACTGAAGTTTGTTCCTTCTGGTAAATGCCATCTACTGACAGAGGGGTCAATTTGCACAGTCCTTTACAGCAATTGCTGAGTCAATCATACAAGGTGAAGTCACTTCTCATAAACAAGTGCCACTTACTGTGTCAGAGATTAAGCTGGGTGTGCCATTACAATTCACACTGTTAAGAAGACCACAGGGCTGGGGAAAGAGAAAGGATTTCAATGACCTCTATCGTCTCTCATCAAAGACAAACAGAGAATCTGCCCACTCAACATATCTCACCACAGCTACGGCATGCAAACAACTAGGCACTGAGAAAACCGTCATACTAAGGACATCCACAATCAAGGGATCTATCTGGAAGCTAGATTGCCATCAAAGCATTCACAAACAAATCCAAAGATTCTTACCCAACATATGCTACAAGCATACCTGTATGAGTGAGTGGAGGAAAGCCGCATTTAAACAAAAGAAAATCTGAAATGAAGAAGAAACATCTCAAGATTAAAAGGAATCAGTGAAAGAACACAAGAAATATCAAAAATTAGACCAAAAGGACACCTGATAAGGGAACACCGGTGCTTTAGCAATGGATACTAACCAAATTGATAATATTAAAATGACAGATAAAGAATTGCAAATAAAAGTTATAAGGAAGCTCAACAAAATCAAGAGAAAATGAAAAATCAACTCAAAGAAACCAGAAAAAAAATTCAGGAAATTAATAAAAAATTAATAAAAGAGAGGAACATATTAAAGAAAGAACAAATACAACTTCTGGAAATGAAAAACTAATCTGAGGAAATACAAAACAGAGTGGAAAATTTTAAGAATAGACTAGACCAAGCAGAAGGAAGAATCTCAGAACTTGCAGACAACTCTTTGGGAATCAAGTCAGTCAGTCAAAAATAATGAAAAGAGAGTTAAGAGGAACAAAGAAAACCTACAAGAAATATGAGATTATGAAAAATTCTCAAATATGTAAGAATCATAGGCATTGCAGAGGGTGAAGAAGAAAACACAAAAGTATGGAAAACCTATTTCAGGGAATAATTGAGGAAAACTTCCCCAGACTTGCTAGAGGTTTAGACATACAAGTTCAAGAAGCTTAACAAACACCTGAGAGATTCATTGCAAAAAGGTAATCACCAAAAGATGTAGTCATCAGACTGGCTAAAAACAGCATGAAAGAGGAACTCTTGCAAGCCCTAAGGCAAAAATGTCAAGTAACGTACAAAGTAAAACCTATCAGGCTAACTTCAGACTTCTCAACTGAGACCTTACAAGCCAGAAGGAGTTGGGGCCTCATCTTCAGGATTCTTAAACAAAACAACTGCCAGCCTACAATTTTGTGTCCTGCAAAACTAATCTTCATAAATGAAGGAGAAATAAAGAATTTTCCAGGTAAGAAAACTCTGGAATTTGTCAAGACCAGAACTGCCATGCAGGAAATACTCACAACTTCTTTATATGTGAATAAGCACAATGGTCACCCTCCAGTGTAAAACAACCCAAATACTAAAGCTTAGCACTCAAATAAAGCAATAAATAGTAAAAGAAGTAAAACAAAGCAAAAGGTACCACCAAACAGGATGAATGGAACCCATGTATCAATTCTATCAATCAAAGTAAATGGTTTGAATTCCCAACTCAAGATACATAGGCTGGCTGAATGTATATAAAAAAATACAAGCCAAGTATCCGCTGTCTGCAGGAAAGATATCTAACCCACAAGGACTCTCACAGACTCAAGTCTAAGGGATGGAAAAAAAAATTCCATGCAAATGGAAAGCAAAAGAAAACAGGTGTAGCCATTCTTGTATGAGATAAAATTGACTTTAAATCAGCAATAGGAAAGAAAGACAAAGATGATCATTATGTAATAGCAAAGGGAACAATTTGACAAGAAGACATAAAACAATTCTGAGTATTTATGAACCTAACACAGTAGTGTCCAGATTTATAAAGCAAATCATACCATATCTAAGGAGAGAGATAAACAGCAATATTGTAATTTCTGAGTACTTCAACACTCCACTGACAAAACTGCACTTATCACCCAAGCAGAAAGTCAATAAATAAAGAGTGCTTTAAAGGGGACTATAGAACAATTGGTCCTAACAGACATTTACAGAACATTTTATGCTAAAACTACTAAATATACATTCTACTCATTGGCACCTGGAACATTCTCCAAGACTGATCACATTTTAGTCCCAAAACATGACACAACAAATTCCAAAAAATTGAAATCATACCATATATCTTCTCAGACCAAAGTGGAATAAAACTAGAAATCAACTCTAAAAGAAACACCCTGTTCTATACAATGTCATAGAAATTAAACAAACTGCTGCTGAATGAATATTGGATAAATGATGAAAATAAGATGGAAATTAAAATATTCCTAGAACTGAATGACTAAGGGGACACAGCTATCAAAATCTATGGGATACAGTGAAAGCAGCCCTAAAGGGAAAATTCATAGCCTACATGCCAACATCAAAAACAGAAAGATAAAAAATTAACAATCTAAGGACAAGTCTCAAGAAATTAGAAATGGAAAAGCAAAGCAAACCCAAAGCCCGCAGAAGAAAAGAAATCAGTGATGTCAAAGCAGAACTAAATTAAATCAAAAACAAGAAAATGATACAGAAGACCAATGAGGAAAAAAGTTGGTAATTTGGAAACATAAACAGAATTGATAGACCTTTTTTTATATTAACCAGGAATAGAAGAGAAAGGACTCAAATAAGCTCAATTAGAAATGGAAAAGGAGATATTACAACGGATACCACAGAAATACAAAATACCATTTGTGAATATTATGAAAATCTCTATAAACATAAGCTCAAAAAAGTAGAGGAAATTGACAAATTTCTGGAAACACACACTCTCCCAAGACTCAATCAGGAAAAAATAGAACTCCTGAACAGACCAGAATGAGCAATCCCACTACTGAGTATTTGCCCAAAGGAAAAGAAACCACTTTATCAAAAAGACTCCTGAATATTAATGTTTATTGTAGCACAATTCACAATTACAAAGATGAGAAATCAACCCAAATACCTGTTAATTCCTGAGTGGATTAACAAAATGTGGTATATGTATACCATAAAATACTACTCAGCCAAGAAAAAGGACAACTTAATACCTGTTGCAACAATTGATGGAACTGGAGACCATTATGCTAAGTGAAGTATATAAAGAATTGAAAAACAAACACCGCATGTTCTCACTATTAAATTGGAACTGATGAGCACACATGTGCATAGAGGGGAATAAAATTCGACAAAAATCAAACAGGGGAGGTGGGAAAGGAGGTGGGTGAAAACCTATCTAATGGGTACAATTAACAATATTTGGGTGACAGGCACACCTATAACGATGATTTAAGCATTATAAAAGCTATCCATGTAACAAAAGTGTGTGTACCTCCATAAGACTTTGAAATAAAAAAATAAATAAAACAAATATGGTTATTATACAATGATAAAGTGATCAATTCAACAAAAATAGTTTGAAGTCTGGTAAATAGATGCCTCCCAATTTGTTCTTTTTGCTTAAGATTGCTGTGGCTAGATGGGGTCTTCTCTGGTTCCACATAAAGCATAGAATTATTTTCTCTAGATCAGCAAAAAATGATGTTGGTATTTTGATAGGGACTACATTGATTCTGTAAATCACTTTAGGAAGCAAAGTGATTTTTGCAATGTTGATTCTGCCTATCCAAAAGCATGGTAGGGTTTTCCATCTGTTTACATGCTCTGCAATTTCTTTTCTCAGTGTTTCATAATTCTCTCTGTATAGGTCTTTGACCTCCTTAGTTAGATATGTTCCTAAATATTTAATTTTGTTTGGTGCTATTGTGAAAGGTATTGCATCTTTAATTTGTTTCTCAGCTTGATTGTTATTAGCATATATGAAGGCTATGGATTTGTGTGTATTTATTTTGTATCCTGAGACTTTGCTGAATTAATTTATCAATTCCAGTAATCTCTTGGTTGAATCTTTTGGGTTTTCTATGTATAATATCATATCATCTGTGAATAGTGAATGTTTGACCTCTTCTGCCCCCACCGGGACACTCCTAAGTCCTCTGTCTAGTTTGATTGCTGTGGCCAGGACTTCCAGCACTATGTTGAAAAGAAGTGGAGATAGTGGGTAACCTTCTCTAGTTCCAGTTTTAAGGGGGAAGGCTTTCAATTTTTCCCCATTCAGTATGATATTGGCTGTGGGTTTATCGTATATGGCTTAATAGATTTGAGGTATGAGCCATCTATGCCTATATTGTTAAGAGTTCTTATCATAAAACAATGCTGGATTTTGTCAAAAGCCTTTTCTGCATCTATTGAAAGGATCATATAATCTTGTTCTGCTTTATTTATATGGTGATTACATTTATATATTTGCATATGTTGAACCATCCCTGCATCTCGGGAATGAAGCCCACATGATCGTGATGAATTTTTTTTGATGTCCATTTGAATTCGGTTTGCAAGGATTTTATTAAGAATTTTTGCATCTATGTTCATAAGGGATATTGGTCTGTAATTTTCTTTTCTTGTGTCATTTCCTGGCTTTGGTATGAAGGTGACATTGGCTTCATAGAATGAGTTTGGGAGGATTCCATCCTTCTGGATATTTTCAAATAATTTCTGCAGTATAGGCACCAGTTCTTCTTTGTAGGCTTGGTGGAATTCAGGTGTGAACCCATGTGGTCCAGGATTTTTTTTTTTTGGGAAGATTTTTTATTACTGCTTGAATTTCAGTGCTTGATATTGGTCTGTTTAGAAATTCTGTTTCTTCCTGGTTGAGCTTAGGGAGGTAGTATGTTTCTAAGGATTTGTCCATCTCCTCCACATTTTTGTGTTCGTGGTCATAGAGATTTTTGTAGTATTTGAAGATGGTGTTTTGTATTTCCATGACATCAGTTGTGACCTCTCCTTTTTCATTTCTAATTGAGTTTATTAGAGTCCTTTCCTTTCTGATTTTGGTCAACCTGGCAAGTGGCCTGTCTATTTTGCTTATCTTTTCAAAGAACCAACTTTTCATTTTATTAATCTTCTATATTGTTCTTTTGTTCTCAATTTCATTTAATTCTGCTCTGATCTTGGTTATTTCTTTTCTTCTGCTGGCTTTAGGATTGCTTTGCTCTTCCTTTTCCATTTCCTTAAGATGATTCATTATTTTACTGATTTGTGACCTTTCTGTCTTTTGGATGTGGGCATTTAAGGTGATAAGTTTTCTTCTCAGGACTGCTTTTGCTGTATGCCACAGATTTTGATAACTTGTATCCCCATTATCATTTAGTTTGAAGAATCTTTTGATTTCCATTTGAATCTCCTCCTTGACCCAATAGTCATTCAGCAATGATTGTTTAATTTCCATGTTTTTGGATGAAGATGTGAGTTTCTGTTGGAAGTGATTTCTAATTTTATTCCGCTGTGGTCTGAAAAGATACATGGTTGATTTCTATTTTTTTGAATTTTTTTAGATCTGTTTGGTGGCCTAGGATGTGGTCAATTTTAAAGAAAATTCCATGAGCTGATGAGAAGAACATATATTCAGTGTTATTTGGGTGGAGTGTTCTGTAGATATCTGTTAGGCCCAAATGTTCTAGAGTCCTGTTTAGGTCCTTTGTTTCTTTGTTTATTTATTGTTTGGATGATCTTTCCAGTTCAACAAAATATATAAAAATCTTAAGTACATGTATGCACTTAATACCACAGCTCCCACATTCTAAAACAAATACAACTAGATGTAAGAAAGAAATATACACCAATATGATGATAATTCAAGATTTCAGCACTCCACTAACAGAAATAGAGCACTGAGCAAAAATATCAACAAAGAAACACTGGTCCATATGGGACCCTTGAACAAATGTACCTAAGAGAGATTTACAGTATATTCTACAAAGAAATTTCAGAATATACATTCTTCTTTTCAGCATATGGAACATTTTCTAAGGTAGACTATATTTTAGACCACAAAACAAGTGTCAGTAAATTTTAAAATAATCAAAATTATATCATGTACTTTTCAGACCAGAGTGGACTTAAATTAGAAATAAATGCCAAGAGAAATTCTCAAAACTATAAAAGTACATCAGCTGAAGGATCCTTAGGTCAATGACAATATAAAGATTAAAATCAAAATAAATTTTCAAATGGAATGACAGAGGTGACACAAGCTACCAAAGTATTCGTGATACATAGAAACAGTACTAAGAGTGAAGTTCATAGCACAAAGGTCTATATCCAAGAACCAGAACGATCTTAAAAGGACAAGGTAATGTCGCATATTGGGGAAATGAAAAAACAAGAGCAAAGTACAAAGCTAGCAGAAGACAAAAAATTTTAATAAAAGATAAGAACAGGGCCAAATAAAATTGAAACCACATAAAGAATGCAAAATAAAATCAGTGCAATGAAAAGTTGGTTCTTTGAAAAGACAAACAAAACCAATTTACCAATAACTAGATTAACCAAGAAAAGAAGGGAGATGATTTAAACAAGCTAAATAGGAAATGAAAAAGGCATTAAAATTGATACCACAGAAGTACAAAAGACCATTCAAGACTAGTACGAATGCACATAAACTAGAAAATCTAGAAAAAGTGGGTAGGCTTTTGGAAAAACAAAGTCTTCCAAGCTTGAATAATGAAGAGATAGAAAACCTGAATATATCAATCATGAGTAATGGCATTGATTTAGCAACACAGTGAGATTAAAAATCTCCCAATAAAAATCCATGACAAGACTGATTCATGCCTGAATACTACCAGATTTACAGAGAGAACTGGTACCTATCCTACTGAAAATGTTCCATAATATTGAAAAGGATGGAATGCTCCCTAACTCATTCTATGAAGCCAGTATCATCCTGATACCAAAGTTGGCAAAGGACACAACAAAAAAGAAAACTACAGACTCATATCCCTCATGAATATAGATGCAACATCCTCAACAAAATACTAGAAACCAAATCCAACAGCACATCAAAATGTGTTCACCATTATCAAGTGAGTTTTATCCCAGGGATGCAAAGATTGTTCAACATACATGAGTCAATAAATGTAATTCACCACATAAACAGAATTAAACCCAAAAACTGTATAATCACCTCAATAAATGCAGAAAAATCATTCAATAAAATCAAGCACTCCTTCACGTTTAAAAACCTTAAGAAACAAGGCAAAGATGGAACATCCTTCAAAATAATAAAAATCTTATATGACAAATCCACAGTCAAAATTATACTGAATGGTGAAAAGTTGAAAGCATCCTCCCTAATAACTTGGAACAAGACAAGATTGTCCACTCTCACCACTTCTATTCAACACATTACTGTACGCCTAGCCAAAGAAATCTGGCGAAAGAAATAAATAAAGGGTATCCAAATTGTAAAAGGGAAAGTCAAAGTGTTCCTGTTTGCTTATGATATAATCTTATACCTAGAAAAACCTAAAGACTCCTCCAAAAGACTCGAAGAACTTTTAAATGAGTTCATAAAATTCTCAGGTTACAAATCAACACATACAAATCGTAACATTTCTGGACACTAATAACAACCAAGACTAGAAACACATCAAGAAATAACTGCAAAAAAATTACTTGGAATATACTTAACCAAGGTGATGAAAGATATCCACAAGGAAAGCTACTAAACGCTGGTGCAAGAAATTGTATATGACACAAACAAATGGAAAAGCATTCCATACTCATGATCAGAAGAATAAATGTTGTCAAAATATCCATACTTCCCAAATTGTCTACAGATTGAATGAAATTCCTATGGAAATACCAACATCATTTCTCATAGAATTGGAAAAAAAAACCAACAACACTAGTATTCCTGTGAAACTAAAAAAGAGTCTGAATAGACAAAGAAATCATAAGCACAAGAAAAATCCTGAAGGCACTACCTGACCTGACTTCAAATTATATTAATACTTCAAGGCAATGGCAAGCAAAACAACATATTACTGTTTTAAAATTAGACACATAGAGCAATGGGACAGAATAAAGAATGAAGAAATAAATTTAAATGCGTGCAACTGAATGATATTTGACAAAGCAGACAAAAGCATATACTGGTGAAAGGACACCCTATTCAATAAATGATGCCGGCAAAATTGGATAGCCTCATGCAGAAAAATGAAACTGAATCCCTCTCTCTCCTCATATACAAAAATTAACTCAAAATGGATTAAAGACTTAACTGTAGACCTGAAACCATAAAAATTCTAGAAGAAAATGTGGAAAATATTCTCTGGACTTTCGCCTAGGAAAATAATTTATGACTAAGACCCCAAAGCAATACAATATGAACAAAAATAAATAAATGGGAGTTAATTAAACTAATAAGCTTCTGCATAGCAAAACATATAATCAACAGAGTAGATAAACAACCTATTGAATGGGATAAAATACATAAAGGCTATACATCTGACAAAAGCCTGATATCCAGAATCTGTCAGGAACACAAATGAATCAGCAAGCAAGAAAGAAAAACAAAACAAAACAAAACAAAACAAAATTAAAAAGTGGGCAAAGAACATGAACAGAAATTTTTTCCAAAGAAGAGAAACAAATGACCAAATACATATGAAAAAATGTTCAACATCACTACTTATCAGGGAAATGCAAATTAAAAGCACAATGAGCCTTCACCTTGCTGTGTCAGAATGACCACTAGCAAAAAGTCAAAAAAATAATAGATGCTGGTGTGATTCAGTGAAAAGGGAATGCTTATACACTGTTGGTGGGACCGTAAATTAATACAACCTCTATGGAAAACAGTTTGGAAATTTCTCTAAGAACTAAAAGGAATTGCACGATTGAGGATCTACCTAAAGGAAAATGTCACTTTATAAAAATTACAATAAAATGCTGCACCTTTATGTTTATCACAGCACAATTCACAATTGCAAAGATGTAAAACCAACATTAGTGCCCACCAACTGATGACTGGATAAAGAAAATGTAGTATATGTATACACCATGGGATACTATTAGTCATCAAGAGAATGAAGTATCTTATTTTGCAATAACTTGGATGTAAGTGGAGGACATTAATCAAAGTAAAGTAACACTTGAACACATGTTCTGTCTTATAAGTGGGAGATAAGTAATGAGCATGCATGGTCATAAGGAGCGACTTAATGGACATTGGAGATTCAGATGGGGAGGTTGGGAAAAGTTATGGGATAAAAAATTACCTACTGGGTACAATAGTCACAATTCAGTTGCTGGGTATATTGACTATCTAAACTTCTCTGCTATGCAATTTACCCATGCTACAAACAAACAAAAAAGCTTTTGTATCCCCTAAATTTATTAAAATTTTAAAAGCTTAAAGAAACAGAAAAAGAGAAAATTTTAATACATACCAGGCAAGTAAGAACAAAGAATTTCAGAACTTAAAGATATGTCTTTTAAAACAATCTACTCAGCAAAATTAAAGAATTTTAATAATACTAAATTACTAGCTTAAAAACGTAATCAAATACAAGACTCAAAAAAATTCAGAGAAGTGTAGGAATCTATCAGGGAAGAGAGTATTGTTGTACCTGGGGGTTTAAGATTTTAAATATTTTCTTTTACATTTTTTAAGTTTCAGAATATTGTAGAGGTACAAACGTTTAGGTTACAAATATTGCTCTTGTACCACCTGAGTCAGAGCTACATGTGAGCCCCTGCCCCAGACAGTGCGCACTGAACACATTAGGTGTGAATAACCCATCTTCTCCCCCCGACCTGCCTGACACCAAATGAATGTTACTCCCATATGTGCACATAAGTATTGATCAATTAATGAGTACCAATGTGATGGTGAGTACATGTGGTGCTTGTTATTCCATTTTTGTGATACTTCACTTAGAAGAATGGGCTCCAGCTCCATCCAGAATAATACAAGAGGTGTTAGTTCACCATTGTTTTTTGTGGCTGAGTAGTACTCCGTGGTGTACATATATCACATTTTACTGATCCATTTATTTATTAATGTGTACTTGGGTTGTTTCCACATCTATGCAATTGTGAATTGTGTTGCTATAAACATTAGAGTGCAGATGGCTTTATTATAGAATTTTTTTTTACTTCTGGGTAGATGCCTTGAAGTGGGACTGCTGGATGAAATGGTGGGTGTACTTTTAGTTCTTTGAGGTATCTTCATATTACTTTCCATGGAGGTTGTACTACTTTGCAGTTCCACCAGCAGTATATGAGTGTTCCTATCTCTCCACATCCCCACCAACATTTGTTCTTTTGGGACATTTTGAGAAAGGCCATTCTAGGTGGAGTTGAATGATATTTCATGGTGGTTTTGATTTGCATTTCCCTGATTATTAGAAATGTTGAGCATTTTTTCATATGTTTCTTGGACATTAGTCTATCTTCTTTTGAAAAGTTTCTATTAATGTCCCTTGCCTACTTTTTAGTGGGTTTCTTTGATTTTTTCTTGCTGATTTACCTGAGTTCTTTATAGATTCTAGTTATCATCCCTTTCTTGGGTGTATAGCTTGGAAATGTTTTCTCCCATTCTTTAGGTTGTATATTTGCTCTAGTGATAGTTTCTTTGGCTGTGCAGAAGCTTTTTAATTTTATCAGGTCCCATTTACTTATTTTTGTTGCTGCTGTGATTGCTTTGGGGGTCTTCTTACTAAATTCTTTGCCTATGCCAATGTCTATAAGAGTTATTTCAAAGTTTTCGTCTAGAATTCTTATGGTTTCATGTCTTAGGTTTAAGTCTGTTATCCATTGTGAGTTGATTTTTGTGAGAGGTGAGAAATGTGGATCTAGTTTCAGTCTTCTACATGCGACTATTCAATTTTCCCAGCACCATTATCGAATAGGGATTCTTTCCCCAGTGTATGTTTTTATCTGATTTGTCAAAGATCAGATGCATATATGAGGATGGTTTTATATGTGGGTCTCAGTCCTGTTCCATTGGTCTATGTCTCTGTTCTTGTGCCAGTACCATGCTGTTTTGGTTACTATATCCTTGTATTATAGCTTGAAGTCTGGTAAATTGATGCCTCCCAATTTGTTCTTTTTGCTTAAGGTTGCTTTAGTTATATGGGGTATTTTCTGGTTCCATACAAAGTGTGGAATCATTTTTTCTAGAGCAGTGAAAAATGATGTTGTTATTTTAATAGGGATTGCATTGAATCTGTAGATCACTTTGGGTACTATAGATAATTTAACAATGTTAATTTTGCCAATCAGTGAGCATGGTTGGGTTCCACCTATTATATCCTCTGCTATTTCTTTCCTTAGTGTTTCATAGTTCTCCCTGTAGAGGTCTTTCACCTTCTTGATAAGTATATTCCTAGGTATTTTATTATCTTTGTTTCTATTGTGCACGGTATTGAGTCTTTGATTTGATTGTCAGTTTGACCATTGTTGACACATATGAATACTACTGATTTGTGTACATTGATTTTGTAACCTGAGACTTTGATGAACTTATTTATTAATTCCAGTAGTCTGTTAGTGGGATCTTTGTGGTTTTCTAGATATAAGATTGTGTCATCAGCAAAGAGCAATAGTTTGACATATTTTGCCCCCATTTGGATGCACTTAATTTCCTTCTCTTGTCTGAAATGATCTGTCTAGGACTTCTAACACTATATTGAATAGGAATGGTAATACAGGGCAACCTTGTCTGGTTCCAGTTCCAAGCTGACATGCTTTCAATTTTTCTGCATTCAGTATGATATTGGCTGTGGGTTTGTCATATATGGCTTTTATCTTTTTGAGATAAGTCCTATCTACGCTGATTTTGTTAAGAATTCTTGTCATAAAAGGGTGCTGCATTTTGTTGAATGCTTTTTCTTCATCTTTTGAAAGGATCATATGGTCTTTGTTTTTACTTCTGTTTATGTGGTGAATTACATTTATAGATTTGTGTATCTTGAACCATCCCTGCATCTCTGGGATGAAGCACACTTGGTCATGATGGATTATTTTTTTGATGAGCAGCTGAATTCAGTTTGCTAGGATTTTATTGAGAATTTTTGCATCTGTATTCATAAAGCATATTGGCTTGTAGTTTTCTATTTTTTATTGATTCCTTTCCTGTTTTTGGTATTAGGGTGATCTTGTCTTCAAAAAACATTTTTGGGAGGATTCCCTCCTTGTCAATATTGTGGAATAATTCATGCAGAATAAGCAACAGTTCTTCTTTGTAGGTCTGGTAGAATTCAGGTGTAAAACCCTCTGGTCCTGGCATTTTTTTTAATAGGAAGATTTTTTATTGCTGCTTCAATTTTGGTACTTGTTATTGGGCTGTTCAGGAGGTCTATTTCTTCCTGAATGAGGCAATGGAGGCTGTGTGTTTCTAAGAATTTGTCCATTTTCTCCACATTTTTAAGTTTATGTGAATAACAATTTTTATTGTATTAAGAGGTTATATTTGGTATTTCTGTTGTATCATTTATAATTTACCCTTTTTCATCCCCGATTGAGTTTATCAGAGTCCTTCCTTTTCTGCTCCTGGTTAATTTAGTGAGAAACATGTCAATTTTTTTTTTATCTTTTCAAAGAACCAGCTCTTTGTTTCATTGATCTTCTATGTAGTTATTTTCTTATTGATTTCATTTAGTTTTGCTTTGATTTTGGTTATTTCTTTTCTTCTGCTGGGTTTGGGATTGGTTTGTTCTTTTTTCAGTTCTCTAGGTTGATTCATTAGATTGTTGATTTGTGATCTTTCTGTCTTTTGGTTGTAGGCATCTAGGGCTATGAATTTTCTTCTAAGACTGCTTTAGCTGTGTCCCACAGACTTTGTGTCCCCTTTATGATTTAGTTCAAAGAATTTATTGATTTCCATCTTAATTTCCTCTTTGACCAAATACTCATCAGCATTAGGTTGTTTAATTTCCAGTACTTTCTGTAGAGATGAATGTTTCTGTTGGAGTTTATTTCTTTATGTTATTCCAGTGTGGTCTGAGAAGATGCATGTTATAATCTCTAAGTTTTTTAAATTTTGTTGAGACATGTTTTGATGGCTAGGATGTGATCAATCTTCTAGAATGTCCCATGAGCTGATGAGAAGGACACATATTCAGTGATTTTGGGGTAGAATGTTCTATAAATGTCTGATAGGCCCATTTGTTCTAGAGTTCTGTTTAAATCCATTGTTTCTTTATTTATTTTCTATTTGGAAGATCTGTCCTGTTCTGTCAGTAGGATGTTGAATTCCCTAGCTATTACAGTGCTGTTTATCATTTTGTTTAGATCAAGTAGGGTTTGCTTTATGATTCTGGGCACACCTGTGATGGGTGTGTAAATATTTAGAATTGTTACGTCTTCTTGTTGAATTGTTCCCTTTACCGTTATATAATGACCATCCTTGTCGTTCATTATATTTGTTGGTTTGAAGTCCATGATATTTCATATGAAAACTCTTACCTCAGCTTTCTTTTTGTTTCCATTTGCCTAGAATATTATTTTCCAGTTCTTCACCTTGAGTCTGAGTGAGTCCTTTTGGGTTAGATGTGTTTCCTGGAGACGGCAGATACTTGGTTTGTGTATATTTATCCATTTGGCCAGACTATGTCTCTTCAGTGGGAGTTCAAGCCATTCACATTTATTGAAAAATTGATAAGTGGTGTGGATTCCTGTTCATCCTGTTGAATAGGACTTTCTTGCCTTGTTTTATATCTTGAGCCATTGTGGTATTGTCATTTGACCTTTAGCTTTTGGAGCATTTTTCACTGGTGAGTGTCTATTGTGCTGATCTGTGTTTTATGCAGTTCTGAGTACTTCCTGCAGGGCAGGTCTTTTGTATGAAAAAATCCTTCAAGGTGTTTGTGACTACATATAATGACTGAACATATGAATATTGGTATTCCTAAGTTTTAATAGTGCTAATAGATATAGAAGACCTATTTAATGAAAAAAAATCAATGGAAACATCCTGGTTTAGCAAAAGATTTAGACAAACAGATAACAGGGAGCTCACCAATCACCAGGCAAATGTAATGTGATAAGGAGTTTGCCACAGCATATCATAATTATACTGTCTAAAGTCAAAGCAAATACATGAATTCTAAAACCAGCTAAATAAAAACATCTAGTCATCTATAACAGAACTTCCATCAGACTAACAGTGGGTTTCACATCAGAAACCTTAAAGACTAGAGGAGAATGAAAAGCCATGTTGTAAGTGGTTAAAAAATTCTAGCCAACTATTTTATATTCAGCAAATTAAGCTTTATAAATGAATAAGAAATAAAGTATTTCCTGATAAACAAATACTGAAGAAATTTTTCACCACTAGAGCTATCATAAAATAAATGCTCAAAGAAGTCCTAAACATGAAAGCAAAAGAATGATAGTCATCATCAGGAAAATATTCAGAAGTATAAAACTCACTGGTGAAGCAATTAAAAAAAGAAAGAAAGAAAGTATTCAAATAACTCCACTACAGAATTTCACCTAAATACAAAAATAAACAGAAAAAAGGTAAAATAAAAAATTAGGCAACAAATAGAAAATGACTATTAAGATGACATGAACAAAAACTCCCACATTAATATTAACCTTGAATGAAAATGGAATATCTTCTCCACTAAAATGATATAGATAGGCTGAATGAATTACAAAAAAAAAATGATCCAATTACCTGGTACAGACAAGAAGTCACCTTCCTAGAAAAGACATATAGACTGCAGCAGAGGAGTAGAAATGGATTATTTCACAGCAACAAAAATTAAAACAGAAAAGAAAGAGTTATACATATATTAGATAAAACAGACATTAAACAGCAAACAATATAAAAATAACAAAAAGGTCATTATATAATAAATCAATTAAGCAAGAGGATATAACAATTATAAATAAATATACACATCACTGGAGCATCCAGATTCATAAAACAAATATTACTAAACCTAAAGAGAGACATAGACAGCATTACTGTAATATTAAGGGACTTCAACAGCCCACAAGCAGGAGTAGATAAATCATTGAGATAGAAAATCAAGAAAAAAATTAGACTTCAATTGGACTTTAGACCAAATGCATCTAACAGACATTTACGAAATATTCTACCCAACAACTATAGAATATGCATTTTCTACACCAGCCCATGGAACATTCTCCAAGGTAGACCACATGTTAGGCCACAAAAAAAACTCAACAAATTAATAAAAATCAAAATTATATTAAATCTCTTATCAGCCCACAGTGGAATAATACTAGAAATCAATACCAAGAAGAACTTCAGAAACTATACAGATACATGAATATTAAAGAACATGCTTCTGAATAATTATTGGATCAAAAAAGAAATTAAGAAGAAAATTTAAGTTTTTTTTTTTGCAACAAATAAAAATGGAAACAGAAAATGCCAAAACCTGTGGGATATAACAAAAAATGTCCTATGAGGGAAATTTATAGCTCTAAATGTCTACATCAAAAAAGTAGAAACAGTGTAAATCAAACAAACATCGTATCTTAAAACACTGGAAAAGAAAAAACAAAAAGCCATACTTAGTGAAAGAAAATAAATAAAGATCAGGGTAGAAGTAAATATAACAGAGACCAAAAAACCCACAAAAAAATCACCTAAACAAATAGTTAGTTATTCATAAAGATAAGCAAAATTGACAAACTGCTAGCTAGGGTAATCAAAAAAAAGAAGAGGGAAGACCCAAACAAACAAAAATAGAAATGAAAAAGGAGAGATTAGTAGTGATAACCCAGAAATACAAAAGATCATCAGAGATTATTGTAAATACCCATATACACCAACACTAGAAAACCTAGAGGAAATATATACATTTCTGGACACACATAGCCTCCCAAGTCTGAAAAAGGAAGAAATAGAAATCCTGAACTAACCAATAATGAGTAGCAAGATTGAATCAGTAATTTAAAAATCTCAATAATATTTAGTCAAAGGAGAAGGAGTCATTATTTAAAAAAAGACAATAGAACTTACATGTTTATCACATCACAATTCACAATTGCAAAGACATGTCATCAATCTAAGTGCTCATCAACTGATGACTGAATAAGAGTGGAGGAAAATATTTGCAAACTATACACCTGGCAGGGGAATAATCTAGATTTTACAAGCAACCCAAATCACTTAAAAACACCAACAAAATTAAGCACATTAAAAACTGGGCTAAGGACATGCATGAATAGATGTTTTTCAAAAGAAGACAAAGAAATGGTTGGAAATCATATGAAAAATATTCAAAGAAATGGAAATAGAACCACAATTATGAGAGAAATGAAAGTTTAAACCACGGTGAGATAACATATTATGCCAGTCAGAACGGCTATTATTAAAATGATGAAATATAACAGATGTTGGCAATGGTGCAGAAAATAGGAAACTTTTATACTCTGTTGGTGGGAATGTAAATATATACAAACTCTATGAAAAACAGTATGGAGATTTCACAAAGAACTAAAAAATAAACTGTCCTTTCAGATGGAAAAACAAAACCCACATGTACTAACCATTAAATTGTAACTAATCGATCAACACTTATATGCACATATGGAAATAACATTTCTTGGAAATCAAGCAGGAGGGCAACAAGGGGGTGAGTTAATTCACACCTAATGAGCACAATGCACACTATCTTGGGGATCGGCACACTTATAACTTTGACTCAAATGGTACAAATGCAATTTATGTAACCAAAATGTTTGTAACCCTGTAATATTCTTAAATAAATAAATATATAAGTAAATAAATAAATAATAAAAATAAACTACCATGGGAACCACCAATCCTAGAAATAATACTTTCACTCAAATGTTTGTTGCAGATCTATTCTTCATGGGAAACATGTGTAGTCAGCCTAAGTGTCCATCAGTGGAAAATTTGATAAAGAAAATGTGTATATATGCATAATGTAATATTGTTCAGCTGTAAAAAAGGATAAAACCATGACTTTTTCATCAACATGGAAGAAATTGGAGGCCACTATTTAACTGAAAAAAACTCAGATACAGAGAGACAAATACCACCTATTCTTATAGTTGAAAGCTAAATCATCTGTACACATGGAAGCAGAGTTTGGAACAATGGACAATGCAGAATCAAGGGGTAGGAGGTGAAAAGTGTGGTGGATCATGGGAAGTGGCTGGTGAGTACAATGTGTGTTGCTTCAGTGATATGTGCAGTGAAGGTCCTGATTTCACAAAAATGGAATATATAAATGTAGCAAAATTGCACTTATACCCCACTGATGTATGCAAATACAAAATAAACATTAAAAAGTCGGCAATGGAAAATAATACAGCAGTCCCCCAACTTTTTGGCACATTTTCATGGAAGACAATTTTTCAGTGGACTTGAAGGGGATGATTTTGGGATGATTCAAGCACATTACATTTATTGTGCACTTTATTTTTTATTATTATTATGTTGTAATATATAATGGAATAATTATATAATTCACCTTAGGTTGGGGACCCCCACGTTAAGAGACATTTCTCAATAAATGACACATAAATGGCCAAATTGCCTTATGAAAAATTATCAATGTCACTAACTCATCAGAGAAATTGAAATTTAAACCACAAAAAGATACCATCTTACAGCAATGAGAATAGTTATTATTAAAAAGTTTAAAAAAATGTTGGTGAGGATGTAGAGAAAAGGGATCTTTTATACATTGTTGATGGGAATGCAAATTAGTATATCCTCTACAGAATATGTAAGGGAACTTTCTCAAAGAACTAAAAATAGAATCACGATTTGATCCAGCAATCCCACTACTAGGTATAAAGCCAAAGGAAAAAAAATCAATATATCAAAAAGATATCTGTCCTCACATGTGTATTGCAGCACTAGTCCCAATAGCAAAAATATGAATCAAACTAAGTGACCATCAACAGATGATTGGGTAAAGAAAATATGATATATTTACAAAATGGAATACTATTTAGCCATAAATGAGAATGAAATCCTGTCATTTAAAACAACATGGCAACATGGGTGGAACTAGAAATCATTATGTTGTAAAACAAGTCAAACACAAAAAGACAAATATTGCATGTTCTCACTTATAAGTCATAGCTAAACAATGTGTATCATGGACATGGAGAATGAAATGATAGTGAATGGAAACTCAGAAAGGTGAATGAATTCAAGCGGGGGTGGATGCTGAGAAATTCCTTAATGGGTACAATGAACATTAGTTGAGTGATGGATATCGCAAACCCCTTACTTCACCACTACACATTCTATCCAGGTAACAAAATTTCACTTGTACCTAAATAAATATATATTGTATAATAAATTTATACAAATAAAAAAACTGAGTTGATTATGCCAATTAGGGTTTGATTATTCTCTTTGTTCCTTCTACTACCCCAGATGACTGGGGGTGGTAGTCACAGTGGAAATGTTGGGTAACGGGCCAGATTTTACATAATAGCTGGACCATTTGTCAAGTAAAATGAGTGCTCTGTCACTACTAAGTTCTAGAGAAACTCTCCAATGTAGAATAATTTGTTCAAAGAGAATTTTACTTACTACTAAGGATGTTGCTTTTGTGCAAATGTATCTGCCCACTGAGAAAACGTACATGCTATCACTAGAATGTACTTCTATCCTCGTGAAGTTTGTAGCTAAATAAAATCTAGTTATTGTGCCTCGAAAGGGCCTTCAGGTAAAGGAAAATGACCTTCGTTAACTATGTAAATGTTTCTCTGGATTATGTCTTGGGCAGAAGAAATGGCAGTAATTGAAGAAGCAACAGTTAAAGAAGGTTTCCAATAATATTATTTTCCTCAAGGAATTACCTCATGGGGGCTTCAGTGAGTTTAATCATGCACAAGTTATGATGATTGCTATTTTATTGTAAGCAGGGGTATGACCATTTTTTCCATGCCATACTCCAGTCTTGGAAGAGTACATTCCTCCCCTTCACCCCCAATTTTCTTGTCATGTTTTTTTCTTTGAATTAAGTTAATTTTATATCAAAATCAAGTACATCCTTAGAAGCTAAAATAGGTTGATTTTCTTTTTCAAAAACATTTGGAGTAGCCCTTTTTGCTATAATATATGCTAATTGATTTCCTTTGCTTTCTGGTGTTTGGTTTTTAAATAGCCTGGAATCTTGCTAGTAGCTAATGAGTTTGTCAATAATATGGCTTCCAATAATTCTTAAACTATAATTCTACACTTATTGGCTATAGATAGATTATAATATTTACTAGTGTGCTCTTTTGTGTTTAATCAATTGAAGTTCATTGAGTTGACTGAATTTGTATATCCATTTATTTCCTCAACTTTGGAAAGTAAATTGACATAGGCATCATAGGAAAGAGTGTATGTTCCTCAGAAATTAAAAATAAAACTACTATATGTTCCAGAAACTTAAGCATTCAGTATTTATTCAAAGGAGATAATATCAGTATGCAGAAGAGATATATGACTCCCATGTTTTTGCAGCACTACCCACAACAGCTGAGATATGAAATCAAATTTAGTGTTTATCAATAGATAAATGGATAAAGAAAATGTGGTACTTTTAATGTGGTACATATAATGTAATACTACACAACTATAAAGAAATAGATCGTAATTTTTAGTTACATGTATGAACCTGGAGATCATTGTTAAGTAACATAATACAGGCACGAGGAGAAAAATATTGCATAATTTCACACCTTTGTGTTTGAGTTAGATGCTGTTATTATAGAAGTACAGAGTAGAATAGTGGTTACTTTAGTGTGAGGAGGGTAGTGGGGAGGAAATCATGGGAAGAAATTGATCAACAAGTACAAAATTACAGTTAGGAGGAATAAGTTCCGGTGTCCTATAGCATGGTAGGATGACCATGCTTTTGTTTCTAAATCTTGTAATAAATAAAATGAGAGTTACAAGCCAAAATAACAATGACTTATATGCTTACTTATGGTGGTAAATTTACTGCCATTGCTTTTCTTTATATAGTTTTGACCTACTGCTAATATCGTTTTTAATGTTTTAATTGACAATAATTGTACACAGTTATGGAATACAATGTAATATTTTGGCTGAAAGTAACCAAAATATGTCTTTCCATATTTATCCCCAAAATACTTAATATTGTTAAGTTAAAGATGTTATAAACTCAGTGGAATACTCTGCTTCAGCATCAATTTGCCTGATGACAAAAGAGAAATCCTTCCTTACTGGAGACACCCTTGCTTATAAGTTCTGAGAAGGCACCAGCAGTCACCAGATGAATCTGGTGATTTAATTATTTTTCCACATTTTCCAGCCCTTTAAAATATTTTCTTTTGTTAATTTGTCTTTTAGTTTCAGGAGAGTATCTCAACTAAAAACCTACAAAAGAAAAAAAAAAGTAATTATGTCTTTTCCCCCACAATTTAGTGAGCCAGCCAGGAGAAACAGAAACTCCTTTCACTGAAGAAACAGTGGATGGAATCCTGGAAGAGAACTGGTAAAATTTAACAGAAAATTGTTAAGATTTCTTACCAATTTCAGCTTCTCCCAGACTTCTGTACCTGCAGTATCTGGATGGGAGGGGAAGGTGAAATTATTCCTTGCCACTTTCTTTCCAGGTTCAGGTTGACAAAACCAATATATTTATGAAAATAGATCTTTGAATTTGTGACTCTTATGAATTTGTTTTAAATTCCTATTGGGTTATTAATTTTCTTTTTTTTTTTATGTTTTCTAGGAGAAATTGCTTCTTTTTCTTGTCTTGACTTACTATCTTTATTTGTTTCGTACAGGAGGTAAAAATTGGCTTCTTTTTTTCTTGATAAGCTTGACCTTATAATCATCAAATTTATTCTTGTCTTACACAAAGACGAATCCAGCAAAGGGTTGTAATTCTGTTTGTTTAAAATTGCTGGCTCTTGGGAATATTTCTGTATTGCTGCAACCTTTACTGCCTTGATAATAAAGAGAGTTTTTAACTTTCTAAGTATATCTTTGGAAGCAACTTCAGATCTTGAAGAAGATTGAATTTTGCAGCCTCTTTGATGTAATTCTTGCATCTGCCTATAAGCTATAAAAATACTTGTTGGTTTTTAGTCACAATTAAACCAGATATACCTTTGGAAATGTGGGCTTTTTAATCTAAAAATATTTTGTAGAAAGCCCTCTCAGTCCCTTGGACATGTAAATCTTACTCTGTCTTTAAAACTAACTAAGGATTAGTTAAGCGCAATCACTTGATTTCCTTTAGAGAAGAGTTAAGTTTCAGAATAAGCCGAATTGGAATGTCTGTTGTTTGCCTAGTTATAACTTAATAAAAAATTTTAAGAAGGCCTCTCCCTCTATATATATAGAAGCATCTTACTCAACTGAATTCCTCTCTTAAACTCCTGCCAACTATATGCACTACTTCTTCCCTCTGTAATGTAATTTGCATTCAGTTGTTTTATTACATTTGACTCTTCTGCACTTCAGGCATAAGGGACTAAGAGATTTACAGCCTAACCCCTTGGAAACGAAAGGCAATAGACTCCTCCTTTTGAGAGAATTTCTGTATTCCTCATGTGACCCCAAGAGTAGTAAGTGGAGAGATACCTCTCATGTCTAAAGCTCTACTCTCTGTTACACTGAACTCCTTTATCTCTTTGGGCTTTAGATACATAAATGTGTACATAAGTATGTCATATGTTATGCCTATATGTATGCATATGTCTATACATCTATTTGTATATTGTCTACATGGTACCAAATTAACTTAAATAAGTACTCAAATTAAATAAATAAGCACCAATATTTTTCAAGTTTAGATGACTTGACTAAATCTTTTGGTAAATAAGACTATTTTAATATTATTGATTTAATAAAAATAACTATGTCTTCTGAGATAGCAGAAAATATACCTGCATTAGATTTTAGTGTTCTTACTTTCATGATACCTGCCTAACATATAGCAATATAAAAATGGATAATAGAAATTTTAACTTAACATGATGGCTACATTTGTCTAATATTTCATAACATTTTTCAAACATAATTATTAAACTAACTAAATAAAATAGATGTAAATGAGGTAAAAGTTTACAAATGAACTTTTAGTAACTATTAGGTTTCATAGTATGTTTATTTAAAAAGGTTTCTCAAGTCTTTTTCATAACTATATCCTTAGAATTTTGCTAATCTAATTTTTTTAAAGCTCCACTAGCAGCCAGGAGAGTTTTGCTAATCTAAATTAAATAATAGATATTCATTCAGTATCTAGATTTTTTTTTTAAATTAAGGCTAAAACAATTATTGAATATAAAAGTATAAGCTTAAATATTTTTGGCATTTTATTTAGAAAAATTAAGATATTTAGATTTGTTTTTAAATATTTCTGTTCCATTTAAATATTTGTCTTATTAGAAAGACTGTTTCTAAAAATTATGAAATGTGTATTAATAAATTGTTGATATGTAACTGATAGTTAAAATTTACTTAATTTTTAGGTTTTCACTGTGAATTAAAGTTATTAAGAATTGAAATTCTGATTAATATGTGGTACATAATTTAGAGAAAAAGGATAAAAATATCTTTTCTTTAAAAAAGTGATTTTGTCTAATTTATAAGTTATTTAAAAGTGTTTCACAATAAAAGTAGAAAGAAACAAAATAGATAAACTAATAGATACAGACAGTTGGAGCAAAAGGAATGAGACAATATTTTTATACAAGGTTACAAAGGGTTTATAAACATTTTGTCTTGTGTGGTCAAAACAAATTGAAAATATGTATTTGAAAAGTTTTATTAAAATTAGGTAAATATTATTATAACTGATGCAAAGGTAAATTTAGTTTTTTTTAATTTTGAACAAGATTTTTATATATTATTAATAACAGATAAAATACTTTGGGTCATATGTTTTATCTCAATAGTCCTAGAAGGTACAAGAGGTTTTGTTGTTGTTTTTCTATAACAATCACGTTGGTGTTGTATTTCAGCATTTTTTGTAGGACAGGACTGATAGTGATAAATTCCCTAAGCATTTGTTTGTATGGAAAAGTAATTACCATTTACCTTTTGGGGTACATTATTCTGGGTACAGTATTCTTAGTTGGCTTTTTTCCCCCTTCAGCATTGTGGATATGTTGTTCCACTCTCTCCTGTCCTGTAATATTTCTGCTGAGAAGTCTGCTTCCAGGGTTATTGTATCTCTCTTACATGTTATTTGCTTCTTTTCTTTTGCTGCTTTTAGGATTTCCTCTTTGTCTTTTCTTTTCTTTTTTTTTAATTTCCAAATATTATGGGGGTACATAAGGTTTAGTTACATAATTTGCATTGATACATATTGAGTAAGACTTAGAGGTGTGCCCTTCACCCAGATAGTGTACATTGCACCCACTAGGTGTGAATTTACCCATCCCCGTATCCTCCCCACCTACTTGATTTCTCTTGAGTTTTACTTCCATATATGCATATAACTGTTGATCAATTAGTTCTAATTTAGTATTGAGCACATGTGGTGTTTGTTTTTCCATTATTTCAATACTTCACTTAGCATAATGGTCTTCTGTTCTATCCAGGTTTTTACAAAAGATACTAGATCACCATATTTTTTATGGCTGAGTACTATGAACGGTATACATATACCACATTTTATTAAACCACTCATATATTGCTGGGCACTTGGGTTGTTTCCACTTCTTTGCAATCATGAATTGTGCTACTTTAAACATTCAAATGCAAGTGTCTTTTTTTATAAACTGTCTTTTTTTTTCCTTTGGATAAATACCTAGTAGTGGAATTGATCAACTAGTTGCAATTTAATAGTTAGTACGTGTGGTATTTGTTTTTTCACTCTTGTGATACTTTGCTTAGAAGAATGGTCTCCAGTTCCATCCAGGTTGTTACAAAAATATTAATTCACAAACATAGTGGACCAGAGACACCACCAGCCAGAATGTATAAGTAAGGAGAAGTTTTTGATGAAAGACAAAAATCAAGCAGACAGACAAGCATAGATTGGATGAGGGTCTGAAGGAAGGATGCTAGAACATTTAGGATTCTCCATGGGAAGAGGTTATGGAGCAGAACAGGAAGGAGAAAGGAATCTGTACAGATCAACCCACAAGAGGCTTGGAGAAAAGCCAGAAGAGTAGGAGGAGCAGTTAGTTCCTCCCTTGCTCACATATCAGACATCTGGGGGGCTCCTGAGCTGCTGGAGAGACCATCTGCCCACACGAGCCCACAGACTGCTGCTGCCAGCAAGTGGGGATCTTCTTGCAGACAGGTCACAAGGCTCTCAGACACCCGGGGCACCTCCCACCCCACAGACCCAATCCTGGATGTCAGATGCCATATTGCTTCTCTACCCATCAGATAACTTTACCCTCCCCAGGGGGCCTCAACCCCTCAGGTTTCTTGTCCCTATGCAGACATCTCCCAACTGCAGCCCAGACTGCAGGAGCCACAGGGGTCTGGTGGGTCTTGGGTGTTCTGCCTGACTCCAGAGCCCCATCATTCTGGGTGGGCTGCCTGCCAGAGAGAAGGTGGGAGCTGGCCAGAGTGCAGACTTTCCTACAACCAGACTGTTTTTCTCCCCTTCCCCTCCCCCTCCTCCTCCTCCACCCATTGCTGCCAAGGGAGACAATTGAGGCACCACATGGAGACTTCTGCAAAGAGTGGGGCTCACACCTTTCCTTTTGGGGTCCTTCAGTGAACTGAGGGGTGCATGGACTTTGGGCTCCCTGCCTACCAGCCCTCCCTGGTGCTGCTTGCCCTGCAGCCCCATCAGAGTGGGGCATGACCCAAAGTGGAGGGATATTGAGCCAGTTTGGGCACCTGGTGGCTGACTCGGGACCAGCATCCTTCTCCCTGGCATGGGCAGGGATTGATCTCTGGAGCCCAGGGGATGGGCCCACAAGCCAGATAGTGTGCTCCCAGGTCTTGAACATATACTCTGGGGGCACAAGAGGGATATTTGTGAATTAGTCTTGGGAGGTGTGGGTGCCTGCAGGGGCAGATCAGCGGGGAGAGTGCAGAGTAGGTCCTAGCTGTAGCATGCTCGCAATTGTGGGGGAGCTAAGCTGGCTCGAGGTCCTGTGTGCAAGCAGAGGCCCAAGAGAAACCCTGAATAGGGGAAGGTGGAAAGGAACTAGGCCTGTTCCAGACTGCTAGACTGTGGGTCTCAGACTGCTCCACACACAGAACTTCTGGTTGAGTGGGGCCACTTCAGCCCCTCCCTGGCAGTTTTGCACAGAGATGGGAACAGACCTTTGACCCTTGCTCATCCCTGGCCAGCACTGGTGGAGCTTGAGGGCAGGCTCGTCCAACTCAGCCCCATCCAGCCTCACTCCTCCACTTGTCTCTGCTGTGGTGAAGAATAAGGCCACACCTGGGAGTTCCAGGACCCCACCCACCACCTGGGATATTTGAATGCTTCTCCTGAGGGATTAGAGCTGGTCACAGTACCCAAAAACAACATTGCAGCTTGTTCCTCCTGGCAAGTGCCACCTACTGGCAGGGAGGTCAATTTGAATACACTTTACAGCACTTACTGACTCATCATACAGGGTGTGGTTAATTTTCACCCACAACCACCACCTATGGGCTCAGAGATTAAACTGGGCCTGTCATTATCTAAACTAAAGAAAATCCAAAAGTAAGGAGCATCATCAGTTCCAGATGAGAAGGAATCAGATAAAGAACTCTGGAAGAATGAAGAATCAGAATAAAAGGTCACCCCGAAAAGGGAACACCAGCTCTCTAGCAATGGATACCAACCAAAAGCATAATATTGAAATGACAGATAAAGAATTTTGAACATGGATTGGAAGAAAGCTCAATGAAATTAAAGACAAAATGGAAAACCAACCAAAAAAAACAAAAAAAAATGGAGGAAATGAATGAAAAATTCACTAAAGAAATTGAGTTATTAAAGAAAAATAAAACAGAACTTCTGGAAATGAAAAATTCATTCAAGGAAATATAAAATACAATGGAAAAACTTAAGAACAGGTTAGATCATGCAGAAGAAAGAATCATAGAGCTTGAAGACAACATCTTACAACTAAATAAGTCAGTTTCAGACACAGCAGAGAAATAAGAGAAAAGAGCAAAGCCTATAAGAAACATGGGATTATATAAAGATGCCTAACAGGATAATCATAGGCACCCCTGAGGGCGAACAAAAAAATACAAAAGAGTTCAAAAACCTATTTGATGGTACAATTGAGGAAAATTTCCCTGGCCTTGCTAGAAATCTAGATAGGCAGGTACAAGAAGATCAAAGGAATACTGGGACATTCATTGCAAATAGGCAATCACCATGACACAAAGTTGTTAGACTGGACAAATACACAAGAAAGAGGTGCTCTTACAAGCTGTAAGGCAAAAGCATAAGGTACCTTATAAAGGAAGACCCATCAGACTAACTACAGACTTATGAACCGTGACCTTACAAATCAGAAGTGATTGGGGCCCCATCCTCAGTCTTTTCAGAGTAATGCGCAGCCAAAAATTTTGTATCCTGCAAAACTAAGTTTCTTCTATGAAGGGGAAGTAAAATCTTTCTTAGACAAGCAAACACTGAGGGAACCACCCTGATGGAAATTCTCACAACCACATTATACATGGATCAGCCCAATAGACACCCACCAGTTTAAAACCACCCAAAAGCTAAACGTCAAAACCTAGATACCACAATTTCTCAAGAAAGTAAAAAGAAAAAAATAAAAATAATAAGTTCTACTCAATAGGCAGAACAGAAATCCACCCACTTATCAATTCTTTCTATAAGCATGAATGGCTTGAACTGCCCACTGAAGAGACATAGTCTGGCCAAATGGATAAATATACACAAACCAAGTATGTGCTGTCTCCAGGAAACACATCCAACCCAAAAGGACTGACTCAGACTCAAGGTGAAGGACTGGAAAATAATACTCCAGGCAAATGGAAACAAAAAGAAAGCTGAGGTAAGAGTTTTCATATGAAATATCATGGACTTCAAACCAACAAATATAATGAACGACAAGGATGGTCATTATATAACGGTAAAGGGAACAATTCAACAAGAAGACGTAACAATTCTAAATATTTACACACCCATCACAGGTGTGCCCAGAATCATAAAGCAAACCCTACTTGATCTAAACAAAATGATAAACAGCACTGTAATAGCTAGGGAATTCAACATCCTACTGACAGAACAGGACAGATCTTCCAAATAGAAAATAAACAAAGAAACAATGGATTTAAACAGAACTCTAGAACAAATGGGCCTATCAGACATTTATAGAACATTCTACCCCAAAATCACTGAATATGTGTCCTTCTCATCAGCTCATGGGACATTCTAGAAGATTGATCACATCCTAGCCATCAAAACATGTCTCAACAAATTAAAAAAAAAATAGAAATTATATCATGCATCTTCTCAGACCACACTGGAATAAAATTAGAAATCAACTCCAACAGAAACAATTCAATTCAATTTGTTTAGAAATTATTCTTTCACTTCTTCTATTTTTTTTGGCTTCTTTGTGTTGGTTTTCTTCTTTTCTTTTTCATTTTATTGAGCTTCCTTACAATCCATATTCAAAGTCTTCCTATGTCATTTTAATCTTTTCATTTATGTTGACACTTATTTTTAAGGAGTTATTGTTTTCCTTTTTGGTTGTATTTTCACTTTAATTTTTCATATTTCCAGAGCTTTTTCAAACATTCCTTCTCATCAGGCCTTTCAGTTGACAGCTGAGGTTGCTAGGGCTGGCTTATGGACCTGTCTCTGAGTCCCTGAAGATGAGTCCCTGACCATGTCAGGGAAAGGAGTGCTGGTCCTGAGTTGACCTTGGGGTGCTTTAGAAGGTTTAATGATCCTCTTGGTTTATGCTGTTGTGTTTGCTCTGCTCTTTGTGGCAAGCTTAACTGGGAACACACCTATACCACAGAGAAACAGGCCTCAGCACAGATCACTTTTGTGGTTTCTATGGGAGGGAGGGTCAGTGTTCTTCCTGTATTGCTCTCATGTCTCAGGGGCATGGGATCCTGTAGGCCATGTTCTCCCTGCACCACTCTTTTGTCCTAGGAGCACCAGGTGTTGCCTGCCTGTGCAAGTCACCAGTAGGCAATCCCATGACACACTGCTGTGGTGGCTCCACTCTCAGTGGTTGGTTTGGTGAGAAATGTGCCCTGTCATAGAGTAACAGGCTTCTCATCACAGAGCACTCTCTTAAGAGGTTGCTATTGGAGGGGAGGTGCTATGGGCTCCCTGCACTGCTGTCATGGCCTGGGGGCCCATAACCCCAAATTGCCTATCCAAGCCTATCCAAGTCACAAGAAGGCAATTATGCAAAACGCTGCTCTGGTGGCTCCCCTCTTTTGTGGCAGGCTCAGCTGTGAATGCACCCCATCACAGAGAAACAGGCTTTTCAGCACAGAGAACCCTTGTAATTGTTATAGAAGGTGAGGGGCCAAGGAGGCAACAAGCTGGCCTGGACCAAAATTACTTTCTTTCATGCCAGGAATGGAGGAGGTGCAGAGGAGGAGGTGTATGGAGGTATGAAGGCTGGCCCTCTTGTCTCTCATGGCACTCTCTTGTGGGTGAGCATTCTGTGTCCTGCTGCTCACCTGAGTCACCCATACTGAGGAGGGGAGGGACCATTACCCTTTCACTCAGCTCCAGGTCTCTTTGGATTTCTGTATCTCTGTCCTCTCTTCTCTCTCTTCTTCTTTCTCAGCCTCACAGACATTCTTGGTGAGGTCCCTGAATACCTCTGCTGTCTCTCCCTGTGATCTACACCTGAGCTGCAATTGTTCTTTGCTCTTCTCAGTCCAACCTTGTATGCTTCAATTGAGACAATCCTACAAGGTATGTCTCTAGTCGGGCTTCTTGGCTCTGAATCAATTCCTTATCTTTATGATTGTGAATTGTGCTACAATAAACACCCAAGTGCAGGTATTGTTGATAAATGGCTTATTTTTGGGGGGGCAGATACCCAGTAGTGGGGTTGCTTAGTCAAATGGTATTTCTACTTTTAGTTCTTCAGGAAATCTCCATACTGTTTTCTGTAGAGGTTGCAGTCTGACCAACAGTGTATAAGTGCTCCTATCTCTCTGCATCCATGCAATTATCTATAGTTTTTGGGCATTTTAATAGTAATAGCCATTTTAACAGGGGTATTTAATTTGTGGTTTTAATTTGTGTTACCTGATGTTGAGCATTTTCCTGTTTCCTGGCCATTTATCTTGTTTTAAAAAGCTCCTGATTATGTCTTTTGCCCACTTTTTAATGAGGTTGTTTGATTTTTATTGCTGATTTATTTTGTTTCTTGATAGTTTCTGAATATTAGTCATTCGTCAGATGTATAATTTGGAATATTTTCTCCCATTCTTCAGGTTGTCTATTTTCTCTGTTGATTATGTCCTGTGCTGTTCAGAAACTTTTAAAATTTGATTAAGTCCCATCCATTCATTCGTGTTTTTGCTGTAATCACCTTTGGGGTCTTAGTCATAAATTCTTTGCCTATACTGATATTTAGAAGAAATTTTTTCTACATTTTATTCTAAAATTTTTATGGTTTAATGCCTTATGTGTATGTCTTTTATTCATCTCGAAATAGTTGTCATAAGTAGTGAGAGGTAGGGGTCCTATTTCATTCTTCTGCATGTGGCTATCCAATTTTCCCAGTAACATTTATTGAATAGGGCTTCCTTTATCCAGTTTATGTTGTCCTCTGCTTTTTCAAAGTCAGTTTGATGTAGGTATATGGTTTTGTATCTAAATTCTCTATTATGTTCCATTGGTCTATGTGTTTACTTTTATGCCAGTGCCATCATCCTTGGTTACTATATCTTTGTAGTGTATTTGAAATCTGCTAATGTCATGCTCCAGATTAATTTTTTTTGCTTAAAATTTCTTTGGTTATTTGGGCTTTTTTGTGGTTCCAAATGGAGTGTAGCATTATTTTCCTAGCTCTGTGAATATGACATCAGTATTTTGATGGAAACTACATTGAATCTGTAAATCACTTTGGGTAGTATGAATATTTTAACTCTAATGTTGATTGCACTGATCAATAAGTATTATATTGGTTTCTATTTGTTTGTGTCATCTGCAAGCTCTTGCATCAGTGCTTTGTAGTTCTTCTTGTAGAGATCTTTCACCTTGTTCAAGTATATTCCTAATTTTTTTGTAGCCACTGGAAATGGCATTGAGTCTTTGATTTTACTCTCATCTTGAATGCTATTTGTACATAGAAATGTTATTAATTAGTGTATATTGATTTTGTAACCTAAGAGTTTGCTGAATTTATTTATCAATTCCAGGAGTCTCTTGGTGGTGTCTTTGGTGTTTTTTAGATATAAGATCGTATCATCAGTGAAAAGCGATACTTTGATTTCCCCTTTCCTGATATGGATACTCTTTATTTCTTTCTCTTGCCTGACATCTCAGGTTAGGACTTTTAGTATTATGTTGAATATAAGTGGTGACAGTGGTCATCCTTTCCTATTCTAGTACTTAGGAGAAATGTTTTCAAGTTTTCCCCATTAAGTATGATGTTGACTGTGTGTTTGTTATATATGGCTTTTATAATTTTGAGAAGTGTTCCTCCTTTGCCTAGTTTGTTTTTATCATGAAGGTGTGCTGGATTTGTTAAAGTTAAGTACTTTTTTATGCATCTATTGATCATCTATTGACCATGTGGTCTTTGTTTTTGCTTCTGTTTATGTGATGAATCACATTTATTGATTGAAATATGTTCAAACATCCTTGCATCTCTTTGATGAAGCCCAGTTGGTCATGGTGAATTATTTCTTGGATATGCTATTGAATTCAGTTTGCTAGTATTTTATGGGGGGGGGGGTGGATCTGTATTCATAAGGGGTATTTGTCTGTAGTTTTCTTTTTTGTGGTGCCCTTCCTGGCTTTGATATCCCCCCAGGGCCTAGAGTGTGGCTTTCCTTGAAAGAAAGGACCCTGTGGGAATGTGCTGTAGCTTAGACCCACACTGCACTTTTCTCTCACTTCTGCCCATGTGGGCTTCCTTGCCTTCCAAGATTAGTTCACAAATAACCCCTCTGTGTCCCCAAGCAACATGATCAAGTCATGAAGGTATGGAATATAGCCTGTGGGCCTGTTTCATGGTTCCCCAAGTTTCGTCCCTGACCATGCCAGGGATAAGCATGCTTCTCAAGCAGGTTTAATGTCCCTCCACTTTGGGGTATACCTGCTCTGCTGGAGAAGCCAGGCAAAAAGCACTGGGGAGGGCCAACAAATAGAGAACTCACAGTCCAAGCACCACTTGGTCCACTGCAGATCTTTAAGAGGAAATGTGTAAGCCCCATTTGTTGTGGGTGCCTTGATATAGTGGATGCATCAAGAGAGAAGATACAGCCACCTCTGAGATTGTGGGCTCAATTGTCTCTTGTGGCACTCATGTCTCTCAGCAGCATTGGGGAGTGCAGAAGAGTGGGAAAAAATAGTCTGAATGGACAGCTGACATTGTGGGCATCTCTGTCCCTCTCACAAGAAGGTGACACACACAGAATGTCCAATATCTAGGGTCATACAGATCCTGGGGCCCCACCAGTCCCTGTGGTCACTGTAGTCTGGGCTGGAGTTGGGACAATTTGTGTTGGAACAAGTTACACAAAATCTGAAGGGTTGAAACTCCATGGGGAGGACAAAGGCACACAATGAGTGGTGAAGCAATATGACAACCACCATATTGGCTTGGGTCTGTGATGAGGCTGGTAGCCAGGTACTTTGTTTTAAGGAACCTCTGAGTTCACAGGTGGCAGTAGCTCATGAGGGTAAAAAACGTCCCCAGATGCTTGGATCCTGCTGACTTCCAGAGGTGTGAAGGAACAGGAAACAAAACCTGCACCTACCATTTCTACTGGGCTGCAAGTCTCTCAGAGAGTTGATCTCCGGTGATATTTTTTCCTTCTTGTTCTACTCTCCTACTTCTTCACATGGAATCTCTAGTAGGTTCTACACGTTCCTCTCAGAAATATATCTGATCTAGTCTTTTCTTCTAAAAATTTCCTTCTTTCTGAGACAATCTGGCAACTGATGTCTCTAGACAGCCATCTTATGGACATTTTAACAATATTGATTTCTCCAATCCACGAGCATGGAATTTTTTTTTTGTTTGTGTTATCTATTACTAACATTTCTTTTGTCAGTGTTTTGTATTACCACTTGTAGACATCTTTCATCTGTAATCTTTCTTGGTTAAGTATATCCCAAGATAATATTTTGCTGGCTATTGTAAATGGTATTGAGTTCTTGATTTGATTTTCTACCTCGCTGTTAGTGTATAGAAATGCTCCTGGTTTGCGTACATTAATTTTGTAACCTGAGATTTTACTGAATTTTTTTTCAAATATAGAAGTCTATTGGAGGAGTCTTTAGGATTTTCTATATATATAATCATTTCATTTTGGCAAACAGGAATAGTTTGGCCTATTTTCTGATTTAGATGTCCCCTCTTACCTGATTACTATGGCTAGGACTTCCCATACTTTGTTGAGGATAAGTGGTGAAAGTGGGCATGTTTGTCTTCTTCCAGTTCTTAGGGGAAATGTTTCAAGATTATACACTTCAGTACGAAGTTGACTGTGGATTTATCATCATATATGGGTTTTGTTATTTGGAGGTATGTTCCCTTTATACCTATTTTTTGAATATTTTATCATGAAGCAGTGCTGAATTTTATTGATTGCTTTTTCTGCACCTATTGGGACGATCATGTTTTTTAGGTTTGAATTCAGCTTACGTGATGAATTACACTTAATGGTTTGCATACGTTGAATGATCTTTGCATCCCTGGGATGAAACAGGTTGGTGAAGTGGGTTTTTGATGTTCTGTTGGATTTTGCTCACTAGTATGTAGTAGAGGATTTTTGCAACTATTTTCATGAAGTACATTGGTTTATAATTCTCTGGGTTTTTTTTTTTTTTTGTGTGTGTGTGTGTGTGTATGTGTGTCCTTTCCTGGCTTTGGTATCAGGGTAATACCGGCTTCATAGGGTGAGTTAGGGAGGATCCTTTCCTACTCAATCTTATGGAATAGTTTCAGTAGGATATATTCCAGTTCTTCTTTGTAGGTCTGTTAGAAATTAGGCAGCATATCTGTCAGGTCCTGGGATTTTTTTTTTTTTTTTGCTAGGATATCTATTATAACTGTTTCAAACTAACTACTTATTATTAGTCTATTCAGAATTTCTATTTCTTCCTGATTCAAAGTTGAAATATGGTGTACTTCCAGAAATTTCTTCATTTTCTCTAGATTTTCTATTTTGTGTGTATAGAGGTGTTCATAGCAGTCTTGGATAATCTTTTCTATTTATGTGATGTCAGTTGTAACAACTCCATTTCATTTCTAATTGAGCAGATTTGAATCATCTCCTTTCTTTTCTTGGTTAACCGAGCTAGTGGTCTATCAATTTTGTTTATCCTTTCAAAGAACCAAAAATTAATTTTGGTGATACTTTTTTGTTTCAATTTCATTTAGTTCTCCTCTGATTTTTTTTCCCCATCTGCTAGCTTTGGATTTGGTTTGGTCTTATTTTTCCAGTTCCTTGAGGTGGAACTTTAGATTAGTAATTTGTGTACTTTCTGTCTTTTTAATGTGGCAGTTAGTGCTAGGAACTTCCCTCTTAGCACAGCTTTTTATGTATCCCAGAGATTTTAGTAGCTCATGATTCCACTGTCATTCAATTGTTTTAAATTTCCATTTTGATTTAATCACTGACCCAAGTATTGTTCAGCACTAGGTTGTTTATTTCCATGTGTAATTTTGAGAGTTCATCTTGGAATTGATTTCCAGTTTATTCCATTGTGGTCTGAGAAGATACATAGTATGATTTCACTTTTTAAAAATTTGCTGAGGCTTGTTTTGCTGCCTAACATATGGTCTGTCTTTCCAGATATTCTATCTGTTGATGACAGAAATGCATATTCTGCAGTTTTTGGTTAGAGTGGTTTGTAAATGCCTAATAGGTTCGTTTGTTCTAGAGTCCCATTTAAATCCAGTGTTTATTGGTAGATTTTCTGCACCAATCATTTGCCTAGTTCTACCAGTGTAGTGCTGAATTCCCTCATATTATTAAGTTGGTGTTTATTACTTTTCTTAGATGTAGTCGTATTTTTTGTGAATCTGAGAACTCTGGTGTTAGGTGCCCATATATTGGATTATTATGGTTTTTTGTTGAATTAATTCTTTTATCATTTTATAGTGACCATCTTTTCTTTTTTTCTTACTGTTATTGGTTTAAAGCCTGCTTTATCTCATATAAGAATAGTTGCTCCTGCTCCCTTTTTTTCCTATTTGTGTGGAATATTTTTCCAGCCACTTTTCCTTGAGCCTATGAGATTTCTTATGAGTGAAAGCGGCTCTTTGGAGACAGCTGATATTTAGTTTCTGTTTTTTTAAATCCATTCTGTCAGTCTATATTTTTTTAAATGGGACATTCAGACTATTTATGTTCAATGTTGATATTGATAAGTGAGGTACTCTCCTAGTCCTCATGTTGAATTTTTCTCAGTTGCTTTGTATTCTCCCTTGTGTTACTGTCTCATAAGAGCTGTGAGTTTTTACATTTAAGTGTTTTTGTAATTGTGAATGTTGATTGTTCTTTTTGATGTTTATAAGATTTTTGAGCAATTCTAGTAGGACAGTTCTAGTGGTGAAAAAATCCCTTAGTGTTTGCTTGTCTGGGAACGATTTTATTTTTCCTTCATTTGTGTAACAGTTTTGTAGGATACAAAATATTTTGATGACAGTTATTCTGTTAAGAATACTAAAGATGCACCCCAGGCCTTTTTGGCTCATAAGGATTCTATTCTTATTGGCTTATAAGTCAGATATTATTCTTTTTAAATTTTATTATTTTGTATACATTTTTGTTATTTTTATTTCAAAATATTAGGGGAAGTAAGTGTTTTTCTAACATAATGAATTGTATAATGCTGAAGTCAAGGCTTTTAGTTTGAAAATTCACCAAATAGTGTACATTTTACATGATGGGTAAGTTTTTATCCCTCCTTCTACTCTCCCTTCTTAGTTTCAAATGTTTTTTACACCACTTTATTAACACCTGTAACCATAATTTAGCTCTCATTCATTAGTGAGAACGTGTAGTGTTTGTTTTTCCATTCTTGAGATACTTTATTTAGAATAACATTCTCCAATTCCATTCAAGTTGCTACAAAAGACATTATTTCACTCCTTTCTATGGTTGAGTAGAGAACTCTGGTTTGTATATATACCAAAAAATGTGATATATATCCCACTAATCAACTGATGGGAAATTAGGTTGACTTCATATATTTGCAATTGTGACTTGTGCTGTGAAAAATATACAAATGCAAATTTTTAAAAATAATTTCATTGGATAGATACCTAGTAGTGGGATTGCCAAATTGAATGGTAGGTCTATTTGAGCTCTTTAAGGAATCTCCATAAAGGGTTTTCCATAGATGTTGTGGAAATTTACACTCCCACCAACAGTATATAAGCATTGATTCTTCTGCATGTAGTTATCCAATAGTCCCAGCACCATTACTGAACAGGGCATCCTTTATGCAGCATATATTTTGTTAGTTTTGTAAAAAATCAGTAGGCTAGCTATATGGTTTTATTTTGGGGTTTTCTATTCTGTTCCACTGATCTACATTTATTCCTGTCCCATGCTGTTTTGTTTACTATAGCTTTGTTGTATAATTTAACAAAATAAAATGTAAAGCTTCCAGATTATTTTTATTTTTTATTTACTTATTTATTTTTTTTTTTTCCTTAAGATTCCTTAGGCTATTTGGGCTGTCTTTTGATTCCATATGAAGTTTAGGGGTTTTTTTTTGTTTTCTAGATCTGTAAGAAATGATGTTGGTATTTTGATGGAAATTGCATTGGGTTTTTAATCACTTTGGACAGTATGGATATTTTAATAATGTTAATTTTTTAATCCATTAGTATGAGATATTTTTCCACTTGTCTCATCTATGATTATCTAAACAGTGTTTTGTAGTTCTCCTTGTAGAGATCTTTTACTTCTTTGGTTAAGTATATTTCAAGGTATTTTATTTTCTTTGCAGCTTTTTCAAATGATATTGAGCTGTTGATGTGTCTCTTAGCTTGACTGCTATTAATATGTAGAAATGCTACTGATTTGTATGCCTTGATTTTGTAATCTGAGACTTTGCTGAATTTATTTATCAATTCTAGGAGTATTTTGGTGGAGTCTTTCATTTAGATGTTTTTTATTTTTTTTTCTTGTCTCTCTGTCTAGGATGTTCAGTGCCAGGTTGAATAGAAGTGGTGACAATGAGCACCCCTGTCTTGTTCTTTCAATTTTCTGCCATTCAGCATGATGTTGGCTGTGTGTTTGTTATATATAGCTTTTATAATTTTGAGATATGTTCCTTCTTTGCCTATTTTGTTATGGCTTATTCACCATTAATGGGTGAGGGATTTTATTGAATTCTTTTTCTGCATCTATTGGAATGGTTATATGGTTTTTGTTTTCAATTTTGTTTATCTCATGAATTGCATGTATTGACTTGCATATGTTGAACTGTCCTTTCATCCCTGTGATGTAACCCACTTAATCATGGTGAATTTTCTTTTTGATATGCTGCTGAATTCAGTTTGCTTGTTTTGTTGAGTATTTTTGTATTTATGTTCATACAGGATATTGGTCTGTACTATTCTTTTTTGTTTTGTCCTTTCCTGGCTTTGCAGTACAGTTATCCTGGCTTCATAGAATGACTTACGTAAAACTTCCTCCTTCTTGATGTTATAGAACAGTATCAGTAGCATAGATGACAGTTCACTGTAAATCTGGTATAATTTGGCTGCAAGTCCATATGGCCCAGGGCTTTTTTATGTTGGAAAGTTTTGATTACTGTTTCAGTCTCACCACTAATTGTTGATCTGTTTAGGATTTCTATTTCTTCCTGATTCAGGCAGGAAGAGGTTTTGTATTTCCAAAAATTTATACATTTTCTTTAGGTTTTCTAGTTTATGTGCATGGATGGTTTCATAGTTGTCATGGATGATATTTTGTATTTCTGTGGTATCAGTTGTCACGGGTCCTATTTCATTTCTGATTGTGCTTTTTTGAGTACATTCTATTCTATTTCTTGTTAACCTAGCTAGTGGTCTATTTTGTTTATCTTCAAAGCATCAAATTTTGTTACGTTGCTGACTTGTTTTTGTTTGTTTGTTTTCACTTTGTTTAGTTCTGTTCTGAGCTCTTTTATTTCTTCTGCTAGCTTTGTGTTTGGTTCTTCTTTTTCTATTTCCTAATGTGTAAAATCAGGTTGTTAATTTGTGGGGGGCTTTATTGTTGTTGTTGTCAGCATTGAAAGCTAGAAATTTGACCTTAATGCTGCTTTTTATGTATCCCACAGATTTTTGGAAATGTGTTCTCTTTGTTGTTCAGTTAACAAAATCTTTTTAGTTCCATTTTAATTTTGTTATTCACTCAAGTATTATCCAGCAGCAGGTTATTTAATTTTCTTGTCTTTGTGTAGATTTTAGAGTTCCTCTCAGAGTTGATTGTGTAGTTTTATTCCACTGTGGTTTGAAAGACAAATAGGATGATTTAGATTTTCCTGAATTTGCTGAGACTTGTTTTATGGCCTACTATGTGATCCAGTTTGGAAGATGTCCCCGGTGCTATTGAGAAGAATGTATATTCTCTAGATTTTGGGTAGAATCTTCTATAAATATCTGTTAGGTACATTTGTTCTAGAGTCCTGTTTAAGTGCAATGTTTTTTGTTGATTATCTGACCTTATGATCTGTCCAGTTCTGTCAGTGGAGTATTGAATTTTCAGGCTAATATGATGTTGTTGTTTATTTCTTTACTTAGACCTAGTAGAATTTGTTTTACATACTGCGAGGTCCTTTGTTATGTGCGTATATATTTACAATTGTTATATCCTCTTGCTAAATTGATCCTTATCATTATATAATGACCATATTTGGGTTTTTTTTCACCATTATTGATTTAAGGACTCTTATTTGATATGAGAATAGCTACTTCTTCTCACTTTTTGCTTCTATTTGTGTAGAATAATTTTCCATCCCTTCACCTTGAATCTATGTGAATTCTTGGGTGTTAGGTGAGTTTCTTAGAGACAACATATACGTGGGTTTTCTTCAACTATTCAACCAATCTATATCTTTTAAGTGGAGCATTAAGATTTTTATGTTCAATGTTAGTGTTAATTTGTGAGATACTGTTCATTTCACCATGTTGGATGATCTATTGTCGTTTTAGTTTCCCCCTGTGCTAGAGTTTTGTGAGTGCTGAGCTTTCACTTTTGAAGGTTTTTACATGAGTGGGTATCTATTGTTTAGTTCCTTGTACAGAACACTTTTGAGTATACTTCACTTCGAAGAATGGGCTCTAGTTCCAATCAGAATAATAAAAGATGTGTTAAACACTGTTGTTTTTGTTGCTGATTAATACTCCATGGTATACATATACTACATTTTATTAATCCACTCATGAATCGATGGGCACCTGGGTTGTTTCCACATCTATGAAATTGTGAATTGTGCTGCTATAAACATTCGCGTGCAGATGTCTTTGATATAGAATGTATTTTTTTCCTTTGGGTAGATACCTAGTAGTGGAATTCCTGGATCAAATGGTAGTTCTACTTTTAGTTCTTTGAGGTATCTCCATATTACTTTCCATAGAGGTTGTACTAATTTGCAATCCCACCAGCAGTGTATGAGTGTTCCTATCTCCCCTCATCCCTGAAAACATTTGTTGTTTTGGGACTTTATGAGAGAAGACAATCTCCCTGGAGTTAAGTGATGTCTCATTGTGGTTTTGATTTGCATTTCCCTGATGTTTAGAGAAGTTGAAGAATTTTTTATATGTTTGTTGGCCATTATTCTGTCTTCTTTGAAAAGTTTCTTTTCATGTCCTTTGCCCAATTTTTAATGGTGGTGTTTGATTTTTTCTTGTTGATTTTCCTACGTTCTGTACAGGTTCTAGTTACCAGCCCTTTATTAGATATGTAGCATGCAAATATTTTCGCTCAGTCTGTAGGTTGTCCGTTTGCTGTAATGATAGTCTCCTGGGCTGTGCAGAAGCTATTTAATTGGTCAGGTCCCATTTATTTATTTTTGTTGCTCCTGTGATTGCTTTGGGGGTCTTCATAAATTCTTTGCCTAGGCTGATATCTATGGGAGTTTCTTCAATATTTTCATCTAGAATTCTTATGGTTTCATGTCTTAGGTTAAAGTCTGTTATCCAGTGTTGAGTTGGTTTTTGTGAGAGGTGAGAGGTGTGGGTCTAATTTCAGTCTTCCACATGTGGCTATCCAATTTTCCCAACACCACTTATTGAATAGGAATTCTTTTCCCCAGTGTAAGTTTTTGTTTGCGTTGTCAAAATCAGATGAGAATATGAGAATGGTTTTATGTCTGGGTTCTTAGTCCTGTTCCATTGGACTATGTCTCTGTTCTTGTGCCAGTGCCATGCTGTTTTGGTTAGTATAGCCTTGTAGTATAGTTTGAAGACTGGTAGATTGAAGCCTCCCAATTTGTTCCTTTTGCTTAAGGTTGCTTTGGTAAGAAGGGGTCTTCTCTGGTTCCATATAAAGCATATAATTATTTTTTCTACATCTTCAGAAAATGATGTTGGTATTTTGATTGGGATTGCATTGAATCTGTAGACCACTTTAGGTAGCATAGACATTTTAACATATTGATTCTGCCAATCCAAGAACATTGTAGGGTTTTACATCTGTTTAAATAATCTGCAATTTCTTTTCTAAGTGTTTTGTAGTTCTCCCTATGTAGGTATCCCACCTCCTTAAATATATTTCTAAATATTTAATTTTTCTTTGATTCTATTATGAAAGGTATTGTGTCTTTGATGTGATTCTCAGCTTGACAGTAATTGTCATATATGAAAGCTACTGATTTATGAGCATTGATTTTGTACCCTGAGACTTTGCTGAATTCATTTATCAATTCCAGGAGTCTCTTGGTTGAATCTTTGTGGTTTTCTAGATATAACATCATATTGTCAGCAAAGAATGAAAGTTTGATCTCTTCTGACCTCATTTGGACACCCCTGATTCCTGTCTATTGTCTGATTGCTGTGGCAAGGACTTTCAGCACTGTGTTGAAAGGAGTGTAGATAGTGGGCAACCTTGTCTGGTTCCCATTCTAAGAGGGAATGCTTTCAATTTCTCCCATTCAGTAGGCTGTTGGCTGTAGGTTTATCATAGTCTGGCTTTAATAATTTTGAGGTATGACTCATCTATGCATATTTTGTGAAGAGTTCTTATCATAAAAGGGGGCTGAATTTTTTCAGATGCCTTTTCTGCATGTATTGAGAGGATCATATGGTATTTTTACCTTGCTTTTATTTATATGGTGAATTACATTTATAGATTTGCATACATTCAACCATTCCTGCATATGAGGGATGAAGCCCACCGGATCATGACGAGTTTTTTTTTTTTTGATGTGTGGTTGAATTTGTTTTACTAAGATTGTACTGAGAATGTTTACATCTATATTCATAAGGGTTTATGGGTCTCTAGTTTTGTTTTGTTGTTGTTGTGTGCTTTCCTGGCTTTGGTATCAAGGTGATATTGGCTTTATTGAATGAGTTGTGGAGGCTTCATAATTCTCTATGTTCTGGAGTAATCTCTGAAGTATAGGTACCAGTTTTTCTTTTTAGGTTTGGTAGAATTCAGGTGTGAACCTAACTGGTCTGGGACTTTTTTTTGTTGCAAGGTTTTTTTATTGCCACTTGAATGCCATTGCTTGACATTGGGCTGTTCAGGTATTCTATTTCTTCCTGATTGAGCCTAGGGAAGTTATGAGTTTCTAGGGATTTTTCTACTTTCTCCACATTTTCAAGTTTTTTGGCATAAAGATTTTTGTGGTATTAAAAGATGACGTTTTGTATTTCTGTGATATCAGTTGTGACTGCTCCTTTTTCATTTCTAATTGAGTTCATTAGAGTCCTTTCCTTTTTGCTTCAGTCAATCTAGCAAATGGTCTGAAGATTTTGCTTATCTTTTCAAAGAACCACCTTTTTCTTTTATTAATCTTCAGTATAGTTATTTCATTCTTAATTTCATTTTATTCTTCTCAATCTTGGTTATTTATTTTCCTCTTCTGGGTTTAGGATTGGTTTGCTTTTCCTTTTCCAGTTCTTTGAGTTGTTTCATTAGTTTGCTGATTGTGATCTTTCTGTCTTTTTGATGTGGGCAAGAATTTTCCTCTCAGGACTGTTTTTGCTGTATACCACAGATTTTGATAACTTTTGTCCCCATTAGCATTTAGTTCAAAAAATCCTTTGATTTTCATCTGAATCTCCTCCTTAACCTAATAGTCATTCATCAATAGATTGTTTAATTTCCCTGTCTTTGAATACAGTTGAGTGTTTCTGTTGCAATTGATTTCTAATTTTATTCCACTGTATTCTGACAAGATACATGGTATGATTTCTATTTTTAGGAAATTTGTTGAGATATGTTTTGTGGTCTATGATGTGACCAATTTTAGGCAAAGTTCCATGAGCTGATGAAAAGAATGTATATTCAGTACTGTTTGGTTGGGATGTTTTGTAGATACCTGTTAGGCCCAATTTTTCTAGAGTTTTTTTTAAGTCCATTGTTTCTTTACTTATTTTCTGTTTGGAGGATCTGTCCAGTTCTGTCAGTGGGGTCTTGAAGTCCCCAGCTTTTATAGCATTGCTGTGTATTATGTTGTCTAGATCTATCAGTATGTGCTTTATGTATCTGGGAACTCCTGTTGGGTTCCTAAATATTTAGCATTTTTAAGTCTTCTTCTTGGATTTTTTCCTTCAGCACTATATTGTGACCATTGTTGTCTTTCTTTATTTTGTTGCTTTAAAGTTTATGTTATCTGTTGTAAGAATGGCTAACTCAGCTTTCTTTTGGTTTCCATTTGCCTGGAAAATTGTTTACCATCCCTTCACCTTGAGTCTGAATGAGTCCTTGTGTGTAAGATGTGTTTCCTGGAGACGGCAGATACTCGACTTGTATTTTTTTATCCATTCAGCCAGCCTATGTCTCTTCAATGGGCAATTCAAGATGTTCATCCTATTGCGTAGACTCATACTGTTTTTTGTTGTTTTTTTTTTTTACCTGTTGAGCCATTGTGGAATCAAGGTTCTGGGCTTTAGCTTTTGGGTGATTTTACACTGGTGGGTTTCTATTGTGCTTGTCAGTGTATAATGCAGGTCTGAGTACATCCTGCAGGACAGGTCTAGTGTTTGCAAATTCCATCAGTGATTGCTTACCTGGGAATGTCTTTATTTCTCCCTCATACAAGAAGCTTAGTTTTCCAGGATAAAGATTTCTGGATTGGCCATGACTCTATTTTAGAAGACTGAGGGTGGGTCCCCAGTCCCTTCTGGCTTTTAAGGCTTCAGTTGAGAGATCTGCAGTTAGCTCCTTTGTAAGTTACCTGCTGTTTTCACCTTACTGCTCAAAGGAGTGCCTTTTTGTGTTTACTTTGGCCAGCATAATAATTATGCGATGTAGTGATTGCATTTTCACATTGAGTCTCTCAGGAGTCCTGTGTGCTTCCTGTACCTGGATATTGAGATTTCTGGCTAGGCCATGGAAATTTTCCTCTATTATTCCTTCAAATAGATTTACCAGCCCATGAAAATTTTCTTCCACACCCTCAGGGATGTCTATGATTCTTATGTTTGGCCACTTTACATAATTTCACATTTCTTGTATGCTTTGTTCATGCCTCTTGCTTTTGTCTTTTTTATCTTCAACTAATTTATTTAGCACATAGGAGTTATATTCCAGCTTGGAGATTTTTTCCTCTGTGTGATCCAGCCTATTCTTAAGTCTTTCCACTGTATTTTGTAGTTCCTTGAATGCCTCTTTCATTTCCAGTATTTATTTGTTTTTTCCATAACACTTCAATTTCTTTGGAGAATTTTTCATTCATTTTTTGCATAGTCTTTGTGGCTTTTTTGTGTTGGGTTTCTATTTTCTCTTGAATGTCATTGAGCTGTATTACAATCCATAAGCAATATTCTTCTTCTGTCATTTTACCCATTTCATTTAAATTGTTACCAGTTGCTGAGGAGCTAATGATTTCTTTTGGAATGAATTTTTGCTCTGGTTTTTCATATTTCCCGAGTTCTTTTGCTGATTCTTTCTTATCTGGCCTCTTAGTCCAGAGCTGGGGGTCCTAGGACTGGTTTGTGGCCCTGTCTCAAAGACCCCAGGGATTGTTTCCTGGCAGGGCTGGGAAGAAGAGTAATGGCCTGTATTGCCTTAGAGGTGCTTTAGCAAGCTTGGTGGACCTCTTGTATTACCTCTGACCTGTTGTTTTCACTTCTTCCCAGTGAAGTATAGTGAGTTTGTTTCTCTAGTTTAAGGTGTAAGCTGGTGCATTTGTCCTTGATAGTATGAATCCACTGCTCCCTAATAGGTTGGGATGGAAGGCAATATGTTTAGCTATGGTTATTCCTGCTGTTGTTGATTGACCTTTGCATAGATAAGCTAGTTATCTCTTATGCCTGTGGCAGGCTCTGGCCCCCCAGGTGGGGTATACAAAAGCCCCAAGTTTTGGGATTGGCCTTTTATTTCCCAGGGGTTACTTGGACCCGTGCCCTCTGAGGCAGTGGAAGCAGCAAGTTAGCTTTCAGCTGCAGTGCAAGAGCCTGGGTGTGTGAGCTTATACACAGCTCAGAGGTTGCTTATCTGGCTGCTAGGGGGAGCCACTGATATGGAGTTCTGTGCTCTCTCTCTGAGCTTGGGGGGCTGCTGATGATGGGAGGGACCAACTGGTGCAATTGCTGAGGTCTCTAGCCGGGTTTTTCCTTCCCTGTCCACAAGGTTGGGCATTTTTCCCCCCGATTGGACCACTTGTGTTTCCTCTTACCCAAGACAGGCTCTCAAGCTTCTGCACAGTTTGTGTGTCTGACCCACTAGCATACATCTTTAGATAACACTGGCAGATTGTGGGATCTCCATTTGCGCACCTGTTCCACCACTAGACACTGAGGTGAGGCAGAGTGGCCCTCTCTAACCCCAGAAGACTCTGCCAGGGGATGCTCCCACCAGGCGAATAGTGGCAGCTCAAGGAACTCTTGGGTCAAGCTAGACTCCCTATTAAAGTGAGTAGGGGTGGCATCAGCTGGTGTGATTCAGCCTGCAGTACCTGACACATTCAGTTGCCTTTGGAACCAGCACTTATTCAAATTGAGTCACTATGGCACAGTAAACTTAAATATGATGATTCTCTGGGGTGGGAAGGATGGGGACCTGGACAGCAGACACTAGGGCCAAGCATGCAGGATATGGCCAGTGCTTGGCAGGCAGGACCATATGAACAGGCTGAAAATTGTTTCCAATACACCAGGGTCTTGCAGATGTGTGTCAGTCATGCAGAGGATGCAGCCCTCCTTGTCCCACCTGGAGCTTGCGGAGGCAGCTGTTGGCAGCCTCCAAGGGCATAGTCTGTCACACCCAGGTAGGAGAACCCCCAGGCTGGAGATGGGGTGGATCTAGAGACTTACTTTTCAGTCAGCCCCAGGCAGGGGACCTTTAAAGATGGCTCCTGGCTGCCAACCAGACTTGTAGAGCAGGAATACCCCAGGGTCCCACAGGTACAGGTCATCTGTCCAAGAATGCAGCTCTCCTTGACCCTCCTGGATCCTGTGGAGGAAACTGCTGACGTCCCCCAGGGGCATAGCTCACTGCTCTCCATTTAACTCCTGTGCCCTGGTTTGTTGACTTCCATATAAAAGGTGCCCATCTCCATATTCCAGTGTACTGTCCCAGGAAGCTGTATCTCAGCTCAGGCCCTCCCCAGCCTGGTGCAGTCCTGGCACAGTGTACTCAAGAGTTCAGTAAGGCTCCCACTATTGCTTCCTCCCCACAGAGCCTGCTGTCTCATGAAGTGACTTTTCACTGACTCTGGGCTTGTCCCAGTCTGAGTGGATGGGAAGTCTGTGGGGATGGTGAGTGTCCTCCTGTAGGTCAGATTGCACTGCACTGACCTGATGACCATGTCTCTCTCATGCTATGTTCTCTATTGTATTCCCCAAACTCTCTGATTTTTGTGAATGTATATCCCCATCACCTTTAAAAAGTTATATACAAGGCAATGAAAAAATTGGTCTTATACCTTGTTACATGGTTCCTTTACATGGTTTCTAGCCTCATGGTAAGTAAAAATGTTACTTTCTGACAGGCCCAGGAATGTCAAAATGTTTTGAGGAGTTCAAGAAAAGAAAAATTAACCCAGGTACTACACATAAAACCTGAGGGTGAGTAAATGGCTTGGTTTCCCAGACTGGACAGGCTGCTGAACATCTAATCTGAAATTTCTTACAGTAAGTTCTAGTAAAGCATATTTTTGAAAAGAGCTTTTATGGCCTATAACTATTCTTGACACACTTTACATAAAAATAAGGCTAAGTATTATGAGGCTAAACTTGTTTTACAATTCAATTAGTCCAACTTTAAATATCTTCAGTAAAAATGAAAGTAATCATAAAGAGAAATTTTAAAAAACTATAATACACCTATTAGTAGATTAGCCCTGCCCATAGTTTTTGAGAGTTTTTTTTTTTTTCTTATCAGGACTAAATCATAATTTTTTTTAATTTCCTCCAATATCTGACTACAGCTCTCCAGACTAACATTTCCAATTTTTCTTCCACCTTTCTAACTTGAAATTACAAGAAATTTATACTGTGCTTTTCCTGAATCTCCACAAGCTTAAGCTAGACAACTTGGTATAAACTTCTGAAAAATCACACAACTTATTTATGAACAAAAAGTTCACTGAAACATCTGAAGCAAACTGCAACCTAGAAAAACATGTCAGAGTATCACTGTTTACTTTTATCCCAACTGTAGATACTTTGAATAATCAATCTAGAAATTTTCTCAGCTGACTGACTTCCAGAATGAGACTAGTTTGTAGACTGTTTCAGCCATTATTATTATTTTTTAGCTTCTGTAACAGTGATTTCTACTAAATACTTGTTTGCCTACACTATATAGGGGACTAACTTTGATGAAAACTTGCATACAGCATCCCTTCCTGAAACAAAATGCAACTTCTCAACTTAACTATTTATAGGACTGAAAGACTGTTTCAATGGTAGATAGGACAATATACTCAAAATTGTTTTTCCTTCTGGTATCCAGTTTTTTTCCCCAGTGTCAATTTCTTGTCTCAAAACCTCAAGTTTCTTCATAGCTACCAACTTAGATTTTAATACATGAAGCTTTCTGAAAGTAATTTTCAAAGAAGGGGGATGAAGGAAGCCAAAATATTTCTGTCCCAAATATTGATGATTGTAAAGTTAAATACATGAAAAATACAAGGAATACTTTGTCACACTGTCTATTTGCCTGATACCAAGACAAAAATTCTTCCTTACTGGAGACAGCCCTTGCTCATCAGACCAGAGAAGGAGCAAGAAGTAACCAGATGAGTCTGACAACAGTTTTACAAATGTCTTCCACCTTTTAAAGACTGCAACTGCTTTTTTCTTCATCTTCTCACTATGCAGGATTTATGGAGCTTTGTTAAAATACAATTTCGTTGAAGCTCCACCTAAACCACTGCCTTGAGAGAGAAATACTTTTAAATTGAACCCTCTCCCACATGCATTAATGCACTTCATTTGTTTTTCTTTTGTTAATTTGACTTTTGATTTCAACACAGTGTCTCAACTAAAAACCTAAAAAAGGGGAAAAAAAAGAAATTATATTTCCTCCCCTACAGATACATGTATACTTTGTGTAATAATCAAATCAAGGTAATTAGTATATCCATCACTTCAACCATTTATTATATTTTTATGGTGGAAATTTATAAAATCTTCTGTTCTAACTATTTTGAGATAAGCAATATCTTATTTTAACTACAGACACTACACTGTACAGTGGGTCATCAGAACTTATTTTTTCTTTTTAATTATAACTTTGTACCCATCAACTATTTTCCCATCCCCTCTTCCTTCTACCCTCCTCAGTCTCTTTTAACAAGACTTCTATGAGACTGAATTCTTAGATTCCACATGTGAATGGAAGATGTATTATTTTTCTTTCTGTGTTTGCTTTATTTGACTTAAAAAATGCATTGTTTCAAATAAAAGTATTTTATTTTTGTGGCTTAATAATACTCCATTGTTTGTGTGTGTGTGTGTGTGTGTGTGTTTATATATAAATCACATTTTAAAATCTGTTCATCCATTGATGGATACAGGTTGATTTCATACATTGGCTATTATGAATAATGCTGGAATAAACACATGAATGCAGGTGTGTCTTCACCATAGCAGTTTCATTTACTTTGGTATATGTCCAGTAGTGAGATTGCTGGATCATATGGCAGCTGTATTTTTTAAAAATTTTTTGACTGTCTTCAATAATGGCTGTACTAATTGACATTTCTGCCAACATTAATGTTGGCTACTATACAAGAGACAAAGGATAACAAATGTTGGCAAAGATGTGGAACACTTGTTATCATTTGTCTGTTTTCTAATAGCCATTCTAAATGTAGTAAGGTAGTATCTCATTGTGATTTTAAGATTCATTTCCTTGACAATTCGTGATGTTTAGCAGTTTTTTATACATCTTTTGGCCATTTGTATGTCTTCCTTTGCAAAATGCTTATTCAGTTATTTTGCTGATTTTAAAGCAAATTCTTTGTTTCATTGCTATTGAATTGTTTGAATTTCTTGTATATTTTAGACATTAACTCTATGTTAGATGTAGAGTTTGCAAATATTTCATTTCTTTTGATTGGTTTTATCTTCATTCCATTGCTTGTTTCCTTTGCTGTGCAGAAGCTTTTAAGTTTTATGTAATCTTATTTGGCTATGTTTGGTTTTGTTGCCTGTACTTTTGAGGTCTCATCAAAAAAATTCTAGCAAACTTCAATGTCTTAAAGTATTTTCCTATGTTTTCTTTTAATAAATATTTTGGGTTTTACATTCAAGTTAGTAATTAACTTAGAGTTGTTTTTTGTATGTGGTGAATAGGCTGGCTCCAATTTTTTACCTCTTCATATGGATATCCAATTTTTCCAACATCATTTTGAAGAGATTATTTTTGAAATCTTTGTGAAAGTCAATTGGCTGTAGATGTACAGATTTATTCGGGGGCTCTCCTATTCTATTCCATTGGTTTATTTGTTCTTTTTAATGCTTATACCTAATTCTTTTGGTTTCTATAAGATTGTGGTATATTTTGAAGTAACATAGTGTGAGGCTTTATAATTTATTGAATGTTTTGTTTTGTTTTTCCTCAAGATTTCTTTGGCTATGAAAATTTTATGATCTATATAAATTTTAGGATGAATTTTTCTATTTCTGTGCAAAATATTGATATTTTTGATAGGGATTACATGGAATCTGCACATCACTTTCAGTAAAATGAATATCTTAACAATATTAATTATTTATTTCACAGACATAAAATATATTTATATTTATTTGCATTCTCTTCAATTTCTTTCAACAATGTTTTATAGTTTGTAAAGTATAGATATTTCACCTTCTTTGATAAATTTATTCCTAGGGATCTTATATTTCTTGTAGCTATTTTCAATGGATTTATTTTCTTGATTACTTTTTCTGACAATTCACTATTACTGTATAAAATACTACTGATTTTTATGTGTTGATTTTGTAGTCTCACTGAATTTGTTCTTTAGTTATAACATTTTTCTAGTGATGAATTTTGGAATTTTATATGTTAGATTTTGTCATCTGCAAATAGGACAGTTTGACTTCCTCCTTTCCAATTTGGATGTATTTTATTACTTTCTCTTGCCTTATTCTTTGGTTGGGACTTCCTGTACTAATCTGAATAGAAGTGATGAAATTGGGCATACTTGTCTTATTAATGATTTTAGAGAAAGAGCTTTCAGTTTTTCCTTATTCATTATGAAGTTAGCCGTGGGTATGTCATATATGGCCTTTATTGTGTTAGGGTACATATATTCTATATCTAATTTATACAGAGTGTTTATCCTGAAGGAATGTTGAATCTTGCCATATGCTTATTCTGCATTTATTGAAATGATGGTATGGTTTTTGTCCTTCATATTTTAATATGATGTATTGCATTTATTAATTTGTGCATATTGGACCATCCTTCAATTGCTAGGATGAATTCCACTTGATCATACTAAGTAAACATTTTATGGTGTTGAAATCTGTTTGCTAGTATCTTTTGTGGATTTTATGTCAGTACTCATCAGGGATAATGGTATGTCATTTTTTGTTGTGTTCTTGCCTAATTTTAGTTAATTCAGGCTTCATAAAATAAGCTTAAAAGTATTTATTTCTTTTCACTTTTTTGGGCATAGTTTGAAAATATTTGGAGTTAGTTCTTCTTTAACTATTTGATAGAATTAAGCAATGAAGATGTCAGGCTTTGGTGATTTCTTTGATGGAAGACTTTAAAAATTTAAAATATTCAATATACAATTTTCTCACATATTATTAGTTTAAAATTCACATTTTTTATTTCTTCAAAATGTAATGTTGGTGGATTTTATGTGTCCAGTAATTTATCCATTTCATCTTGTTATCAAATTTTTGTCAATTTTTCATCATTAAAAAAAACTCTTTGCATCATTTATCTTGCTTTCCTAGTCTATTTTATTTCTGATCTGATCTTTATTATTTTCTTTCTCCTACAAATTTTGGGTCTGGTTTATTTTTGTTTTTCTAATTCCTTGACTTGCAAAATTAGGTTGTTTATTAAAAATCTTAAAAAAAAGTTTTCTATATATCCTTCATCACTCTTTGTCTTTTATTTTGTGTTTACAAGTTTTGTTGCTTGGTTTATTATTTTCTGTCAAAAAAATTTTTTATGTCCTTATAAAATTATCTCTTTTTATTTTGTTTCACTTTTTTTTTATTTCATGTAGTAATGTTTTGTTTAGATTTTATAATCTCTGATTTTGTGCAATATAAAATAGTGTCATTACATATTAGTTTTTTATTCCTTTCATTTTTTCTTGGATTTCTATGACTTCAATTCTTTTTGTGTGCCATTGTTACCCAATATTGAACTGTAGATGTTTGTTTCCCATTTCTTTAAGACACTTCAATTAGGATAATGTCTCCAGTTCTATCCAAGTTGCTGCTAAAAACAATATTTCATTTCCTTTTATGGCTGAGTAGTGCTCCGTGTGTGTGTGTGTGTATCTCACATTTTCTTTATCCATTGATAAATTGATAAGCACTTAGGTAGATTCCAAATCTTTGCAATGGTGAAGATTACTGCAATAAACATCTGAGTGAAGATGTCTTTTTATAAAATGATTCTTTTTTTTTCCTTCGGGTAGATATCATCAGAGAGATTGCTGGGTTAAATAGTGAGCCTACAGTCATTTCTTGAGGCATTTCTATACTGTTTTCCATAAACGTTGTAATAATTTGCCATCCCACCAACAGCGTTAAGCATTCCTTTCTCTCTACATCCATGCCAGCACTTACTGCTTTTTGACTTTTTAATTTTGACAGAGGTAAGATTATTTCTCATTTTTGTTTTAATTTGCAATTCTCTGATGGTTAGTGATGTTCATCATTTCTTCATATGTTTGTTGGCCATTTGCCTATCTTCAGAAAAACTTCTCTTCATGCCTTTTGTCCACTTTTAATGGGGATATTAGGGTTTTTTTTCCTTGCTGATTTACTTGAATTATTTGTAGATTCTAGGTATTAAACTTTTATTGTATGAATGGTTTATTGGATAATGAGTTATGTTTTTGAATTTGGTTTGCTAATATTTTGTTGAGGTGATAAATTTTCCTCTTATGACACCTTTTTCTCTATCCCATAGATTTTGATAGCTTGGTCCCTTTTGTCATTGAGTTCAAGGAATATTTTAATTTTTATATTAATTTTATCATTGATCCATGGATTATTCAGCAGAAGGTTGTTTAATTTTCACGACTTCGTGTAGATTTGAGTGTTTCTCTTAGAATTGATTTCTAGTTTTATTCTACTGTGGTCTCAGAAGACACAGGTATGATTCAACTTTTTTTTTTAATTTGGTGAGACATGTTTTATGGCCTAAGACATGATCAGTCCATGGAAACGTCCCATGTGCTGAAGAGATAAATGTATATTCAGTAGCTTTTTCGGTAGAATGTTCTATAAATATCTGATAGGTACATTTGTTCTAGTGTCCCATTCAAGTCCAGTGTTTCTTTAATGATTTTCTGCTACAATGATCTGTTCAGTTGTGTAAGTAGGCTGTTGAGTTTCCCAGCAATTATGATGCTACTGTTCATATTTTTGCTTAGATCTAGAAGAATATGCTTTATGATACTAGAAACTCCTGTGTTAGATCCATATATATTTAGGGTTGTTATGACTTCTTGTTGAATTGCTCCCTTTACCATTAATTAATTACCATCTGTGTCTTTTTTTTTTTTTTACCATTGTTGATTTAAAGTCTCCTTTGTCTGACAAGAATGGTTACACCTGTTCTCTTTTGATTCCCATTTGCATGGAATATTTTTTTTCCAATCCCTTCATCTTGAGTCTGTGTGAGTTCTTGTGGATTAGTTAGATGTGTTTCCTGGAGAAAGCAGATACTTAGGTTCTGTTTTTTCATCCATTCAGCCAGTCTATGTCTTTTAAGTGGTGCTCAGACCATTGACTTTGACTGTCATTATTGATATGTGGAATGTTGTTCTGTTTATCATGTTTGGTCATTCCTCATTGTTTTTTTTTTTCTCTTGTGCTATTGTTTCATAAGAGCTATAAGCTGTAACTTTTGGATATTTTTATACTAGTGAGTATGTATTATGATGTTCCACGTATAATACCGTTCAGAGTATTTCCTGTAGCACAAGTCTAGTAGTGACAAATTTCCTTAGCATTTGCTTGTCTGGAAAAATCTTTATTTCTCCATCATTTATGAAATCTAGTTCTGCAGTAAATAAAATTATTTGCTGTATGTTGTTCTACTTAAGAAAAATAAAAATGGGGACCCCCCTCTTCTGACTTGTAAGGTCTATGCTAAGAAGTCTCCTGATAGGCTGATGGGTTTTCATTTGTAGGTTAGTTGTTGATTTCTTCTTGCTGCTTGTAAATTTTCTCCTTTATTTTTACTTTGGCCAAGTTGATGAATATGTGTCTTGGAGATGTCCTATTTGTGATGAATCTTCCCAATGTTCAATGACCATCTTATAGCTGGATATCTAAATGTCTGATGAAACTAGGGAACTTTCCTCAATAATTTCCTCAAATAGATTTTCCGTGTTTTTCTGTGTTTCTTCTTCTCCCACAGGGACACCAATAATTTGCATTTTAAATTGTTTTACATAGTCCAATATTTCTCTGAATGATTAGTCTTTTTTTTTTTTCTTTATTCTCTTTTCTGCATCTTTGCCTGACTGGGTTAGTTCAAGAACTGGGTTAGTTCAAGGTCTGACATTCTTTCTTCTGCCTGGCTTAGCCTGTTGAACCTTTCTTTGCAACTTTTTCAGTTTTTTTATTCATGTCCTTAATTTTTTTGACTTTTTTTGTGTTGGTTTTCAACGTTCTCTTCAATAAATTTCATCTTATCTGCCATCCATATTCTAAATTCCATTTCTGACATTTAACGATTTTTTGTTTTTTTAATTGGGGTCCACTGCCGTAGATCCACTGGGATCCCTTGTTTTTTCATGTTGCCAGAGTTCTTTTGCTGATATATTCTCATCTGAATTCTCTTCTTTCAACTCATGGCTTATAGGTATGGGAACTCACCTACTTAGTGAGAAAGAAAGGTTCCTAGATGATGCTTTTGTGTCTTACTCTGGAAGATTGACCTGACAAAGGATTGGCAGGCACACTGGGAGCCTGTAATGCAGCTTTTCTATTTTTCTCCTATTCTCCTGTGAATACTACCAATTAATCTGGTGGCTGGATAACCTTAACATGGAGTAGTAGGTTGTTCCCCAGACTGCTGTTAGAAGCTAAGGATAGGGGGTGGATTAGACCCTCCCCACAGAGCCTGGCATTAAGGGGAATTGCTCTGTCTGGGTCTCTCCATGGAGTGGAAGTTTTCTGAGGCTATTTAGGCAGTGGTTACGGGTGTCCAGGGTATAGGCATTTGCTCCAACTGGTGCAGGTGAGATAGTGGCTTGAGGCTGAAGGATCCCTGGTGGAGCATCGGTGGCCAGTGGCAGCCTTGGGGGTGGGCCACATTTCTCAATGGCTATGGGGATCCTCAGAGCCAGACTCGTGGACAGTTTGGCAGCATTGGAACCTCAGGGGTAGAGCTGTGGGACGCTGAAGCAGATTCTATTTTAGTATCTTCATTGCCTAATAGGTTATTCAGAGGTATGTTTTTTAATTTTTATGTATGTGTAAGTTTTTTGAAGCTTCTGCAGTTATTTATTTCTAGTTTTAAAATATGGTAGTCAGAAAAAATACTTGATACACACCTACATTTTAAATTTTGTTAAGACTTTTTGTGGCCTAATATGTGATCTATCCTGGAGAAGGTTCTATGTATGAGTGAGAAAAATTGTATTCCAAAGCTGTTGGATGTAATAATCTGTAAATACCTGTTGGGCACATTTGATTTAGGGTGTAGTCTAAGACTGACATTTCTTTGTTGATTTCCTGCATAAATGATCTGTCCATTGTTTTTGTATTACAAAATATCCCAAAAAGAGGCTTTTGAAGTATTCTTCCACAAAGCAATATTAAATGCATAAGGTGATAAACTCACTAACTATCCTTATTGGATTTTTATACAACACAGATATGTATTAAAACATCAAATTGTACTATACAGATATGTACATTTGCTATAAGTCAATTTAAATGAATGAATGAGTACATACATACTTACATACATAATTTTAAAAAGAAAGTGGGATGTTTAAGTTTCTATTGTTACTGTATTGCAATCTGCCTCTTCCTTTGGACCTAATAATATTCTCTATCTGTATTTGGGCACTCCAGTGTTGGATGCTTATACATTTATGATTGTTATAATTTCTGGCTGAATTCATCCCTTTACCAATGTATAATGGCTTTCTTGGTCTCTATTTACAGTTTTTGCAGAAAAGAAAGGAATCTAATAAACTCAATCAGGAATGAAAAATGAGAAATTATAACTGAGATCATAGAAATACAAAATACCATCTCTTAATACTATACAAATATCTATGAACATAAACTTGAAAATGTGGAGGAAATAGACAAATTCTTAGAAACACACAGCCTCCCTAGGCTCAATTAGGAAGAAATAGTACCCATGAACAGACCAATATCAAGTCCCAAAATTGAAGCAGAAATAAAAACCTTCCTTAAAAAAAAGTCCTGGACCAGATGGTTTCACAAATGAATTCCACTAGACCTACAATGAAGAACTAGTGCCTATCTTGCAGAAATTATTCCACAACATAGAGAAGGAAGGCATCCTCCCCAACATATTTTATGAAGCCAACATCATCCTACTACCTAATCAAGGAAACAACTCAACAAAAAAAGAAAACTACAGGACAATATCCCTTATGAATATAGATGCAAAAATTCTCAGTAAAATCCTAGCAATTCAAATTCAGCAGCTCATTAAAAAAAATCCATCATGACCAAGTGGGGTTCAACCCAGAGATTCAGGGATAGCCCTACATATGAAAGTGTATAAATGTAATTCACCACATAAACAGAAGTAAAAACAAAGACTATATGATCTTCTCAATAGATACAGAAAAAACATTTGACAAAATTCAGCACCCTTTTATGACAAGAACACTTCACAAAACAGGCATAGATGGGACTTACCTCAAAATTGTAAAAGCCATATATGACAAACCCACAGCCAAAATCATATTGAATGGGGAAAAATTGAAAGCATTTTTTCTTAGAACTGGAGCCATATAAGGTTGCCTTCCATCACCGATTCTATTCAACATAGTGCTGGAAGTCCTGGCCAGAGTAATCAGACAAGAGAAAGAAATTAAGTGTATCCAAATGGGGGCAGAAGAGGTCAAACTATCACTCTTTGCTGACTATATGATCTTATATCTAGAAAAAATGAAAGATTCTGTCAAGAGAGTACTGGAATTGATAAATAAGTTCAGCAAGTCTGAGGTTACAAAATCAATATATGCAAATCAGTAGCATTCATATGTGCCAACAATAGTCAAACTGAGAACTAAATCAGAGACTAAATACGTTTCACAATAGCAATGATGAAAATAAAATATCTAGTAATATATTTAAACAAGGAAGTTCAACCTCTATTGGGAGAACTATGAAACATTAACTAAGGAAATAGCAGTGAACATAGACATACAGAAAATAATACCATGCTCATGGATTGGCAGAATCAACATTGTTAAAATGTCTATGCTACCCAAGGTGATCTACAGATTCAATCCAATCCCTATTAAAATACCATTGACATTTTTCACAAATTTAGAAAATATAATTCTATGCTTCATATGGAACAAGAAAAGACCCCATATAGCTAAAGCAACAATAAGCAAAAAGAACAAATTTGGAGAAATCAATTTACCAGACTACAAGTTATATTACAAGGCTGCAGTAACTCAAACAGCATGGTACTGGCACAAGAACAGAGGCATAGACCAATGCAACAGGACTGAGAACCCACATGTAAAACCATCCTGATGTAGCCATCTGATCTTTGACAAAGTAGACAAAAACATACACTGGGGAGAAGAATCCCTGTTCAATAAATGGTGCTGGGAAAATTGGATAGAACATGTAGAAGACTGAAACAGGATTCACGCCTTTCACCTCTCACAAAAATCAACTCATGATGAGTAACAGACTTAAACCTAAGTCAATAAACCGTAAGAATTCAAGAAGAAAGTGTTGGAAAAACTCTTATAGACATCAGCCTAGGCAAAGAATTCATGATGAAGACCCCAAGAGGAACCACAGAATCAACAAAAATCAATAAATGGGACCAGATCAAATTAAAAAGCTTCTGCACTGCCAAGAAAACTATCACTAGAGTGAATAGCCAACCTACAGAATGGGAGAAAATATTTGCATGCTATACATCTGACAAAGGGCTGATAACTAGAATCTTTATATAACTCAGGAAAAAGAGAAAGAAAAAATCAAACAACTCCATTAAAAATTGTGCAAAGGAAATGAACAGACACTCTTCAAAAGAAGACAGACTAATGTCCAAGAAACGTGTGAAAAAATGCTCAGCATCTCTAATCATCAGGGAAATACAAATCAAAACCACAATGAGATATCACTGAACTCCAGTGAGAATGACTTTTATCAAAAAGTCCCCAAAAGTCAAATGTTGGCATAGATGCAGAGAGATAGGAATGCTCATACACTGCTGGTAGGACTGCAAACTAGTACAACCTCTGTGGAAAGTAATATGTAGATGCCTCAAAAAAACTAAAAGTAGAACTACCATTTGTTCCAGCAATCCCACTGCTGGGCATTTACCCAAGGAAAAGAAAAAGACATTGTAAAATAAAGACATCAGCACTTGAATATTTATAGCAGCACAATTCACAATTGCAAAGATGTGGAAACAACCCTAGTGCCCATCAATACATGAGTGGATTAATAAAATGTGGTATATGTACACCATGGAGTACTACTTAGCCACAAAAAGCAATGATGAACTAACACCTCTTGTATTATCCTGGATGGAGCTGGAGCCCATCCTCCTAAGTGAAGTATCACAGGAATGGAAAAACAAGTACCACATATACTCACCATCATATTGGTACTAATTGATCAAAACCTATGTCTATGTATGGAAGTAACATTCACTGGGTGTCAGTCAGGTGGGACGAGGGAGAAGGGTATATGTAAATTCACATCTAATGGGTGCAATGTTCACTGTCTGGGGTAGGGGCACGCTTGTAGCTCTGACTTAAGTGGTACAAAGGCAATATATATAAAATAAAGAACAAATAAACAAACAAAAATTTTAAGCCTCAGTTTTCTACCTAAAAATAGGAGAATACAGTAAGAACTGTACAGGAGAGAAAGAGGTGGGAATTGTAAAGATAAGAAATAAAGAATGTAGCACTGTGATTGGCATATAGAGGCTGTCCTCTATGTACATGTAATGACCTTCGTTACCGTAAGAAACATACAACATGGTTCCCATATGTGTGCATTTCAGTTAACATAGTACTATTGATGATACTGTGTAGTAAGTTTTCACTATATGGCAGTTTTATGTAATTTTGCTATATTAATAATGCTAATAAGAGTATGTAACATTTCACTTTAAAAGGCAACATCTGAAGGGACAACAGAAATACAAGAAAAAATACATATACATTTTTAACAAAAATAAATAAAGATGAAGAAAGTCTTCTATAGACAGCATATGGTTATGTTTTGGTTTTTATCAATTCAGCCACTTAATATCTATGTGTGTATGGGTGTTCTTTTTTTTATTTGAAAATATTATGTGGTACAAATATTTTTGGTTACAGGTATTGATTTTGTTATGCTTGAGTCAGGGTTAAAAGTGCTCAATGTACAATTTAGGTAAATATTTATAACATCCTGCACTCTCCTCCACTCTGATTGATTTCTGCTGAGTTTTACTTCCAATATAATAGTGAGTACATGTGGTGTTTGTTGTTCCATTCTTGAGATATTTCATTTAGGAGAATGCTTTCCAGTTCCATCCGAATTATTCCAAAAGGCCTCAGTTCATGCTTTCTCATAACTGTGTAGTATTCCATAGTATCCATGTACCACATTTTATTAACGCACTCATGAATTGTTGGGTATTTTGTTGATTCCATGACATTTCAATTGTGAATTGTGCTACAATAAACATTTGTGTTCAGGTATCTTTTTGATAAAATGACTTCTTTTCCTTTGGGTAGATACCAAGTGTTGGGATTGCCGGATCAAATGGTAGGTCTACTTTTAGTTCTTTGAGGAATCTCCACACTGTTTTCCATAGAGGTTGTACTAATCTGTAGTCTCATTAACAGTGTAGAAGTGTACCTTTCTCTCTGCATCCTCTCCAGAATCTTATGTTTTTCCATTTTTTTACAAAAGCCATCCAAATCTGGGTTAAGTTGATATCTCATTATGGTTTTGATTTTCATTTCCTGATTATTAGTGATGTTGAGCCTTTTTTCATATTTTTATTGGCCATTTCTCTAGCTTCTTTTGAAAAGCTTCTATTTGTGTCTTTTGCCCACTTATTAATAGGATTGTTTGTCTTTTCCCTGTTGATTTGCTTGGGTTCTTTGTAGATTCTGGTTATCAGCCCTTTATTGACTGTATACCTTATGAATTTTTTCTTCAATTCTGTAGATTGTCTATTTTTCTCTATTGATTATTTCATTAGCTGTGCAGAAGCTTTTTTATCTTAATCAGGTATCATTTATGTGTTATTATTTTTTCTGTGATTGCCATTTGGTTGTTCTTCCTAAATTCTTTGCCTAGGTGGTGATCTAAAAGAGGTTTTTCACCATTTTCTTCTAGAGTTCTTGTGGTTTCATGCCTTACATTTAAGTCTTTTTTCCATCTTGAATTAATTTTTGTGAGTGGTGGTTTGTATGGATCCTGTTTCAGTCTTCTACAAGTGGCTATCTACTTTTTCCAGCACCATTTATTGAATAGTAATTCTTTTCCCCAGTGTTATTGTTGTCTGACTTGTCAAAGATCAGTTGGCTGTGTGTGGATGGTTTTATATCTGGGTTTTGTGTTCTGTTCCATTAACCTATGTCTTCATTTTTGTGCCAATACCATGCTGTTTTGGTTATTGCCATAGCCTTGCAGTATAGTTTGAAGTCTGGTAATGTGATGCCTCCATATTTGTTCTTCTTGCTTAAGATTGTTTTTGCTATTCAGGCTCTTTCTGGTTTCAAATGAAGCATAGAATTATTTTTTCTAGGTTTGAGAAATACAACCTTGGTATCTGAATGGGGATTGCACTGAATATATAAATCACTTTGGGTAATATGGACATTATAAAAATGTTTATGCCACTGATCATTGACCATGATATATTTTTTCATTTGTTTGTCTTGTTTGTGGTTTCTTTCCTCAGTGTTTTGTGGTACTCTTTGTAGGAATCTTTCATCTCCTATTTAAGTATATTCATGGTTATTTTATTTTCTTTGTAACTATTGTGAATGGTATTGAGTCTTTAACTTTGCTCTCAGTTTAATTGTTATTGGTGTATAGTAATGCTATTGATTGTGTACATTGACTTTGTAACCTGTGCCTTTGTTGAATTTATCAATTCCAGGAGTCCCTTGGTGCAGACTTTGGGATTTTCTAGATAGAAGATCATATAAGCATCAAAAAGCAATAGTTTGGCTTTCTGTTTCCCTATTTGAATACACATCCAAAGTGGGATGAAGCCCACTTGGTCATATGGATTATGTTTTTGATGAACAGCTGAATTCGATTTGCTAAGATTTTATTGATAATTTTTTACTGATAATTTTATTTTTATATTTTTTATTGATAATTTTTTATTGATAATTTTTGCATTTATATTCATAAGGGATATTGGCCTATAGTTTTCTTCTTTGTTTAGTCCTTTCCTGGCCTTGGTATCAGGGTGATGTCTTTGTAAAATGTGTTGGATAGGATTCCTTCTTTCTCAATGTTGTGGAATAATTTCTGCAAGACAGGCACCAGTTCTTCTTTGTAGATCTGGTAGAATTTGGGTATAAAACCATCTTGTTGGGGACAATTTTTTTTGGAAGGTATTTTTTTTACTGCTACAATTTTGGTGCTTGATATTGGTCTGTGCAGAAATTCTATTTCTTCTTGATTAAACATCTGGAGGCTATGTGTTTCTAAGAATTTGTCCATTTCCTCCATGTTTTCAAGTTTATATGCATAGATTTTTTATAGTATTAACAGATGATATTTTTATTTCTGTGGTTTCACTTATGCTTTCTCCCTTTTCATTCCTGATTGAATTTATTAGAGTCCTTTCTTTTCTTCTTCTGATTAATCTAGTGAGAAGCATGCCAATTTTGTTTATCTTTTCAAAGAACCAGATTTTTGTTTCATTAATTTCTGTATAGTTATTTTGTTACCAATTTTGTTTATCTCTGCTCTGATCTTGGTTATTTCTTTTCTTCTGCTCTTTTTGGGATTGGTTTACTCATCTATTTCCAATTCTTTGAGATAATTCACTAGATTATTGATTTGTGACCTTACTGTGTTTTGGAAGTAGGCTTTTATGGCTATGAATTTTTCTGTCAGGACTGCTTTACTATATCCAAATTATTTGATAACTTATGTCCCCTTTATCATTTAGTTCAAAGAATCTTTTGATTTCCATCTGACTCTCCTCCTTGACCTGATTATCATTCAGCAGTAGGTTGTTCAGTTTGCATTACTTTGTGTAGAGATAAGTGTTTCTGTTGGGGTTGATTTCTAATGTTATTCCATTATGGTCTGAGAAGATGCTTGGTATAATTTCTATTTTTTTTTAAATTTGTTAAGACATGTTTTATGGCCCAGGATGTGATCACTGTTAGAGAATATCAAATGAGCTGATATTGAATATGCATGAGCAGAATGTATATTCAGTGGTTTTGGGGTAGAATGTTCTGTAAATGTCTATTAGGCCCATTTTTTGTAGAGTTTTATTTAAGTCCCTTGTTTCTTTGTTTATTTTCTGTTTGGAGGATCTGACCTGTTCTATCAGTGGGGTGTTGAAGTCCCAGCTATTATAATGCTGCTATGTATCATTTTGTTTAGATCAAGTAGGATTCCCTTCATGAATCTGGGCACACCAATGTTGGGTGCATAGATATTTAGAATTGTTATATCTTCTTGTTGAATTGTTCCCTTTACAATTATATTATCACCATCTCTGTCTTTAATTACTTTTGTTGATTTGAAAACTAAGTTATCTGATATGAGAACTGCTACCCCAGCTTTCTTTGGTTTCCATTTGTGGAATATAATTTTCCCTTCACTTTACCTTGAGTCTGAATGAGTCATTGTGGGTTAGATGTGTTTTCTGAAGACAAAAGTGTTTGGCTTGTATATATTTATCAATTAGCCTACGTCTCTTCAGTGTGCAGTTCAAGGTATTCACATTTATTGAAAGAATTGATAAGAGGGGGTGAATTCTATTTATCCTGTTGAGTAGAACAATGTTGCTTTTTTAAAATATCTTGGACCATAGTAGTATCTGGCCTTTTTACACTGGTGAGTGATTATTGTACTGATCTGTGTATAATGCAGTTCTAAGTTTTTCCTGAAGGGCAGGTCTAGTTTTGACAAATTCTGTTAGTGTTTGCCTGTCTGAGACTTTATATCCCCATCATATAAGGAATTTAGTTTTGCAGGATACATAATTCTAGGCTGGGCATTATTTTGTTTGAGAAGACAGAATGGAGCCCCAATCCATTCTGTCTTGTAAGGTCTCAGTTGAGAATTCTGCAGTAAATTTGATGAGTCTTCTTTTGTAAATTACCTGCTGCTTTCACCTTGCAGCTTGTAAGTGTGCCTCTTTCATATTTATTTTGACCAGTCTGATGACTATGTGTCATAGTGTTTTGCTGTTTGTGATGAATATCCCAGGAGTCTTTTGATATTCTTGAACCTGGATATATAGATTTGTGGCAAGACCAGAGAAATTTTCCTCAATTATTCCCTGAAATGAATCATTCAACCCTTGTGCATTTTGTTCTTCACCCTTGGGGATGCCTATGATTCTTATGTTAGGCCTCTTTACATAATCTGATATTTCTTGCAGTCTTTGCTTTTTCCTCTTATTTCTCTTATATATCTCTGTGTGTGACTTGTTTAATTGTCAGGTGTTAACTTCAAGCTCTGAGGTTTTTTCTTCTGCCTGATGTAACAAGTTTTTAAGGATTTCCACTGAGTTTTGTAATTCCTTGAATGAATTTTTTATTTCCAAAAGTTCCATTTGATTTTTCTTTAATAATTGTATTTCTTTAGCAAATTTTTCATTCATTTCCTGCATTGTTTTTGTGATTTCTTTGTCTGGGTTTTTATGTTATCTTGTATTTCATTAAGGTTCCTTGCAATCTGTGTTAAAAATTCTCCAGCTGTCATTTCAATGTTCTGTTTTTTGTTGGTATCCATTGCTAGAGAGCTGGTGTTCCTTTTTGTGGGTGTCCTTTTGCTTTGATTCTTCATACTCAATTTTTCCCTCAATTACATTATCCAACCCTTGTGTATTTTCTTCTTCACCCTCAGAGATGCCTATGTTTGTTATATTCAGCCATTTTACATAATCCTATATTTCTTCTGGGCTTTGTTCATTCCTGTTAATTCTCTGTTCTTCATTTTTGACTGACTTATTTAATTTAACAGAGTTGTCTTCAAGCTTTGAGAGTCTTTCTTCTGCCTGATCTAATGTATTCTTAAATATTTCCACTGTGTCTTGTATTTCCTTAAGCGAATTTTTTATTTCCAGAACTTACATTTTTTAAAAATATGTCAATCTCATTAGTGAATTTTTATTCATTTCCTGAATTATTTTTCTGGTTTTTTTGAGTTGGTTTTCCATTTCTCTTGGATTTTATTGAGCTTCCTTACAGTACATACTTGAAATTCTTTTTTTTTTCACTTTAATATTTTCATTTTGGATGGTAACTATTGCTAGAGAGCTGGTGTTCCATTTTTTGGGGGGTCTCTTTTGCTCTGATTTTTCATACTTTTGGAGTTTTTTGCTGATTCTTTCTCATCTGGAGCAGGTGTTGCTTCTTATTTTTGTATTTTCTTTTGTTTAAATGGGGCTTCTTTCCCTTCTGCCCCACTTGTAATGGTATGACTATAACATATGTTGGGTAAGAACTTTTGGCTTTGTTTATGGGTGGTTTGGCAATGATCTTGCTTCTGGATGGATGCCTTGGTTATAGATATCCTTAGCATTGTGGTTTTCTCAGTTGCTAGTTGTGTGTAGGTTGTAGCAGTGGTAATCTCTGTTTCTGAGCAGATTTCTTGTGCAAGGGAGGATGGAGGTCTTTGAACTCTTTTCTCTTTCTCCAGCCCTTCGGTATTCTTAACAATATGAATTGTATTGGCACACCCAGTTTAATCTCTGAGATAATAGGTGATGCTTGTGGCTGAGAATCAACCACACCCTGTACAATTGAGTCAGTAAGTTCTATAAAGTGCTGTACAGATTAACCTCCCTCCAGTAACTGGTGCTTGCTAGTAGGAATAAACTGCAATATTGTTTTTTGTACCCATGATCAGCTCTTTCTGCTTAGGATAAGAACTCAAATGTCCTGGGTGGTGCACAGGTCCCTGGAACTTCTAGGTGAGTCCTTATTCTCCAACACTGCAGAAGCAGGTGGGGGAGGCAGGCTGGGTGGATCTGTGTTGGGTAAGCCTGCTCTCAGGATCCACAAAATTTGATAAGGTAATTCTCTTTCCAGGGGTCAAAGATGCACTCCCAGGCCTCCAGGGATGGGCTGAAGTGGTCCCACCCATCCAGGTAGTCTGCTTGTGCAGGACAGGCTGTCTGAGATTCACAATCTGGGTGTCAGGAGTAGTTTTTTCTCTTCTTCCCCCTGCCCTGCTCTGAGGTCTCCCTCAGGCATCTGATGGCAAGCAGGAGCTTAAACTAGCTGAGCTCCCCAGAAGTGGTGCTGCAGGCTGAGAGATTCCCTACCCAGGATCCCACCCTGGGTGGAGAGCATGGCTTTTCTATTTGGAGGGAGGGGTGCTCCATGAGTGTGCTGCAGCTGGGACCCACACTGCCCTCTCCTCTCAATTCTGCCCATGTGGGCTCTCTCATCTCCCAAGGTTAGTGTACAAATATCCCCTCCATTCCCCCAAGCAACATGGTCAAGTAATGGCAGTATGAGATCTGGCCTGCAGGCCTGTCCCTGAGTCCCTGAAGATTAATCACTGACTGTGCCAGGGAGAAGCATGCTGGTCCCATGGTGCCAGAAGGACATATGGGCACCCCATATGGCTCTCTGCTTTGGGACATGCCCTGCTCTGATAGAGCATTCAAGCAAGCAACACCAGAGAGGATCTGTGATCAGGGAGCTCATAGTCTGAGCATCCCTTAGTCCACTGGAGATCTTTAAGAGAAAAGGTTTGAGACCCACTCTCCATGGAAACCTTGGTGTGGTGGCCACACCAACAGGGCATGCAGCTGCTCCTGACAGCCCTGACTTGATCCTTTCAGGGCAGCCATGGATGGGGGAGAGGAAGGTGAGGAAAAGGGCCTGGATGGAGGAAAGCTAGCACTCTGTCCCTCTCTCTGGAAGGCAGCTTGCCCAGAATGTCCAGTGTCTGGAGTCACACAGATCTCCTGGCACCCACTGGCCCCCTGTGTCTCCCACAGTCTGGATAGAAGTAGAGAAATGATTGTGTGCGAACAATCAATATGAAAAGTGGGGAGCCCGCTGGGGAGGACAAAGGTTTATGGCGGGTGTAGAAGCAATTTTGCACCTGCCATCTCAGCTCAGGTTTGTGGTGTTGGTAAGCAACAGTGAGGGCACTGGCTGCCTGGTGCTTTGTCTTCAAGAAACTCACAGTTCACTGGCAGCAGCCGCTTTTGGGCTTGTGAGAGTGAAAATACTCTGCAACAGCTTAGGAGCCTGCTGCTGCCAGAAATGTGAGGGAGATAGAAACAACTATTCCACCTACGCCTTTTGCTGGACTCCAAATCTCTTGGGAACTGATCTCTGCTGATATCTTGCTCCTTTTTCTGCTCTGCAACAACTTCCCATGGAATCTCTTGTAGTTTCAGACACTTTTCCCTTGGAATTACACCCAATCTATGATTTCTTGTTTTTTTCCTTCTTTGTCTAATATTTTTCCTTCTTTCTGAGATGATCTGGTGGCTGGGTCACCATCTTCCCAAGAACCTACTTTATATTTTTTAATTGGAAAATCTAATCCATGTGACTTTAAGATTGTTATGGATAGCTAAGTGGTACTTTTGCCATTGTTAACTGTTTTCTGGTTCTTTCGTAGATCTATGTCTTCTTTCTCTCTTAATTGTTGCTTACCTTTGTGGTTTGGTAGTTTTGTGTGGTGCTAAGCTTTGACTCCTTTTCCTTCTTTGTGTATTTGCTGCAATTTCCCTATTTTGCTTATTATGGGGCTAACGTAAAAGGCATTGTAGTTATAGTAGATTATTTTGAGCTAATGAAAACTTAGGTTTGGCTACATAAACACATTCTAGGCTTTTTCTCTCCCTTTCATCAAAAATTTATATTTTTGTTCCATTAATTTACATCTTTATACATTGCATGTTCCTTGACTAGTAATTGTAACTCATTTTTGAAAACCATATTGGCTTTTATGTTTCCTGCTCTCTTATGTTTCTTTTACATCTATGTTGATACCTGCCCAACTATTGGAACAGTTATTTTTTTCTGATTTTATGGACTACATTTTTTAGGCAGAGACTTTTTCCTGTATATGGATCTTAGAGTGTACATTGGGTATGGCTTTTAATTTGAGCATAGTCTCTTTGTAATTTCTTCAGCTATAATCCATAATAGCAATGTCTGCAAGTGCATCAACGTCCTGGGCTGTGGGAGCTTTTGGCAGCAGTATTATTCTTATGCTGGGGGTGGATCGACCAGGCTGTTTCTTGGGTAAGGAACATGCAGACACAGTGGGATGAACTATTCTGGATTGAGCTTACTGGGTCTGAGGAAACTGCTGGGATGGTTGTTGAGTCAAGGCTAGTGTGAATGAGGTGGTGGGTCAGATTATTATGGAGTGGCTCACTGAAGGGCAGCATTGGCCCATGAGCTTCTAAGCTATGGAGGATTTCCTATTTGGGGGAGCAGTAGGGCACCACATGAGCTTGGATGACAGGGTCATCACCATTCTACTGGGACTAGACTGTGAGTAGTTTTGGTTGTGGCACTGTACCCTGTGGTGTGAGATTGGTGAAATAATATTAGAGCATTAGGGTAGAGAGACACCGTGTCTACTACCCCTCAGAGCAGGACACACTCTAAAACTGGGTTCAGTTTTGAGATGACATCTTTTCATAACATCCTGGAATCACAGGGATGTGAGGTGCACAAGGTGGTTTCCTACTCTAGAGCAATACAGCTCAGTACATTCTCAAAACTTGGTTTAGGGCCTATAAAGACTGCAAACTTCCCTGTAACAAGAACTGCTTATATCTACAAGAGTTTTTTTCTACATTCTCCTCTAGAATTCTTATGGTTTCATTCCTTACATTTAAGTCTTTTATCCATCTTGAATTACTTTTTGTATATGGTGAGAGATAGGGGTCCTGTTTCATTCTTCAGTATATGGCTATCCAGTTTTCCCAACACCATTTATTGAATAGGGATTCTTTTTCCCAGTGTATGCTTTTGTCTGATTTATAAAAGATATGATCACTGTAGATAGGTGGTTTTATATCCAGGTTATTCAATTGGCCTGTGTCTCTATTTTTGTGCCAATATCATGCTTTTGGTTATTACAGCCTTTTAGTATAGTTTGAGGTCTGATAATGTGATGCCTCCAGATTTGTTATTTTTGCTGAAGATTGCTTGGCTACTCAGGCTCTTTTCTGTCTCCAAATAAAATTTTGATAGGTCTCTGAAGTATGACATTGGTATTTTGATTTGGATTGCAATGAATCTGCAAATCACTTTGGGTAGTATGGACATTTTAACAATGTTAATTCTACCAATCCATGAGCATGATATGTTTTTCCATTTGTTTGTGTCCTCTATAATTTCTTATCTCAGTGTTTCATATTTCTCCTTATAGAGAGATCTTTCACCTCCATGATTAAGTATATTTCTAGGTATTTTATTTTCTATGTAGCTATTGTGAATGGTATTGAGTCTTTGATTTGAATCTCAGCTTGACTATTATTGGTGTATTGAAATGCTACTGATTTATGTACATAGATTTTGCATCTTGAGACTTTGTTGAATTTAGTTATCAAGTCCAGGAATCTGTTGGTGGAGTATTTGGGGTTTTGTTGGTACAAGGTCATGTCAACAGTGAAGAGTGATAGTTTGACCTTCTCTTTGCTGATTTGGATACCCATTACTACTTTATCTTGCTGGATTGCTCTGGCTAGCCCAGACAAAGAATTTGTGAAAAATAACCCAATGACAATCACAGCAAAAACCAAAAACTAATAAATGGGATTTTATTAAACTAAAAAAGTTTCTGCACAAGTAAGGAAATGAGCGACAAAACAAATAGACAACCTACATAATGGAAGAAAATATTTGTATGCTATACATATGATAAAGGGCTGATAACCAGAATCTACAAAGAACTGAAGAAAATCAGCAAAAAATAAAAAAAAAATTAATAAGTGGGCAAAAGACATGAACAGAAGCTTTCAAAAGTTACACAAATGGCCAATAAATACATGAAAAAATGCTCATCATCACTAATCATCAGGGAAATGCAAATTAAACTGCAATGACATATCACCATTACCTTGTTTGAATGAGTTTTATTAAAAAATCCTAAAACAACAGATGCTGGCAGGATGCAGAAAGAAAGGAACTATTATACACTATTGGTGGGACTGCAAATTAGTACAATCTCTACGGAAAAATAGTATGCATTTTCCTCAAAGTAGACCTATCATTCGATCCAGCAATCCCAGTCCTGAGTTCTACCCCAAAGAACAGAAGTCTTTTTATCAAAAACACACCTTGGTAAGGCATGGTAGCTCATACCTATAATTCTAGCACTCTGGGAGGCCAAAGTGGGAAGATTGCTTGAGCTCAGGAGTTCAAGATCAGGAATGAGACACTATCTGTACTAAAAATAGAAAAAATAGCCAGACATCATGGAACTCACCTGTATTCCCAGCTACTTGGGAGGTTGAGGTGGGAGCCCAGAAGTTTGAGGCTGTAGTGAGATATGATGATGCCTCTGTGGTATACCCAGGGCTACAGAGTGAAACTCTTTCTTAAAAAAACAAAAAAGTCACCTGCATGTGATTGTTTATTGCAGCACAATCCATGATTGCAAAGATGTGGAATCAACCCTAGTGTTCATCAATACATGAATAGATTAATAAAATGTGATATATGTATACCATGGAGTACTACTCAGCCATAAAAGGGATGAATTAATGTCTTTTGCAACAATTTGGATGGATCTGGAGATCATTATCCTAAGTAAAGTACATAAAAAATGAAAAAAACAAACACCTCATGTACTCACTATTAAATTGGAACTAACTGATAAGCACACATGTGCCCAGAGTGACATAAAACTCAGTGGAAACCAACCATGCGGAGGCTAGAGGGGGAGGATCAGAAAGCTATCTAATGTGTACAATGGACAATATTTGGGTGATGGACACACCTATAGCTGGGACTCAAGCATTACAATAGCAACCCATGTAAACTAAAACATTTGTACATGGATGCTGTTCTGTTCATCATATTGGGTAGTACCACATTGTTTTGTTTTCTGTGTTGTATTACTGTTGCATAGGAGCCATGTGCTTTAGCTATTTTGAGTGATTTTACAGTGGTGAGTATCTATTGTGCTGTTTTGTGTATAATGTAAATCTGAGCATTTCCTGAAGGGAAGATCTGGTCATTAGAAAATCCCTCAGTGTTAGCTTGTCCAGAAAAGACTTAATTTTCCCATCCATTGTGAAACTTAGTTTTGCAGGATACAAAACTCTAGGCTGGCAGTTGTCCTGTTTAAGAAGATTAAAGATGGGGCCTCATTCCCTTCTGGCTTGTAAAGTTTCCACTGAGAAGACTGCTGTTATCCTGATGGGTTTTCCCTTGTAGGTCAGTTTTTGCTATGTCTAGCTGCCCGTAGAATTTTCTCTTTCACTTTCACTTTGGCCAGGTTGATTACTATGTGTCTTGGAGATGTCCCATTTGCTATGAATCTTCCTGGAGTTTGATGACCACCCTGTATCTGGATGTCTGGATCTCTGGCGATACCAGGGAAGTCTTCCTCAATAATTCCCTTAAATAGATTTTGTATGCTTTTAGTTCTGTCTTATTCTCTCTCAGGGATACCTATAATTCATATATTAGTTCATTTTGCGTAGTCCCAAATCTCTCTAAGTGATTGCTCCCCCTCTTTTTTTCCCTTCTCTGCCCTTTAAATGACTGGGTTAGCTCTAAAGCTTTGTCTTCAAGCTCTGATGCTTTTCTTCTCCTTGGTTTATTCTGTTGCTGAAGCTTTCTGCTGTGTTTTGAAATTCCCTAAATGACTCTCTCATTTCCTTAAGTCTATTGTGTGCTTTCTTATGTGTCTAACACTTTAGTGACTTTTTCATTAATATTGTGAAATTTTTTGGCTTCTTTTTGTTGGTTTTTAAGTTCCTCTTCAATTCCATTCACCCTTGGAGGTATTGATCTGTTTTGATTGTTCGTTTCCAGGGTTCTTTTGCTTGTTTCTTCTCATGTGAGACCTCTTTTCTCAACCGAGTGCTAATAGGTTTGCAGGACTCCTGTTCTTTTCTGGGAACTCTTGTGCTTAATTAGAAAAAGGGGAGGTTCCTAGATGGTGCCTTTTTAAAATTTTAATCTGAATTGTTGATGTGGCAGAGGAGTGATGTGTGCACTAGAAGTCTGTAATACAGCTGTTCTGATTTGTTCTATTCAACTGTGATTGCCTCTGCTCAAGCCTGTGCTGAATGCTGTTTGTGCTGGGTATTAGACTGTTCTTCAGATACTTGCAGGATTTCAATTTGAGAGCTGGGTCTGACTCTCTTCACTGAGGCTGGTGTTGTGTGGATTGCTCTGCCTAGGGTTTCCTCGCAGAGGTCACAATAACAGCTGGGTGAGTTTATCCAGGCAGTTGTTGTGGGGTCCTGGGCTGTGGGTGTTTGCTCAAATCAGGCTCCAGTCTCCTTGAGGCCTGAGGCTGGGAGGTCCCTCGTGGGCCACTGGACTTGGGAACAGTTCCATCCCTTGCAGCAGTGGTGGAGGCTCGAGGGTGGGGTCTTGGGGCCTACATGCAGCCCTGGAAACTTGGGGGCAGCATTCTGGACCTGGAAGGAGGTATGGAGGCGCAGAGGTGGAGCCTTGGGCTTTGGAAAGATAGCCTCAGAGCTGGGACTGAAGAGGAGATAGAAGCAGGGATTCTGAGCAGTGCCTCAGAGCCAGAAGCAGGGCCATGTGGGTGGTGGACCTGATCCAACCAGCAGGGTTGGGTCAGTGCCAAGCATGTGGGAGACAGTTAGGAACTGGAGGGTGGAGTCAGGGCCAAGCAAGTAGTGGGATGTTCTGTAGTGTCAGGTATGGTGTGGATGCCAATTTGCATGGGCAGAGGTCAATCCTAGTTACCCAGGGACAAAAGAATTCTCCCCATTTTCCCCAGGACCCACAAAAGCAGTTGCCCAAAGTCTCTTAGGTCAGAGCCTGCAGCACCCCAGTTAATTCCCATGCTCAGATTCTGTTGCACTGTAGGGTAGGAGCACTTTTCTTCCAATCACTTGGAATAGCTCAGGGGAGCCTCTGGTTAGTTTTCTCCCTCCCCAACCAAGTAGAGGTGATGTGAAGGCCACTACAACAAAGCTGAGCCCCATGCTGACATGATGCCATCCACCTGAGAGCTCAAGATGGTTTTAGATGATGCTTGATCCCCACTGTCCCTGTTGTCTGCTATAATGACTCCACAAAGACTCCATAAAAGACCCTGGTCCATCCAGGTAGGGGTCATGGTGGTGGAGGAAGCCTTCTCACAACTTGGGCACAGTGCCTGTGGGGTAAGTGTGGTGCTCTAGTGCTTGATCCTCCTATTATTTCCCATGTGTACTTTGATCTTATCAAATGTATTACCCTGTCATGTTTTTTCTTTCCTACACTGAGTATCCCATATTGCTTCTCTGTGATTTCACGATGTCCCTTCTAATAAAAGCAACCTGTATATAGGCAGCTACCTGCAATTTTCACTTCTTTCCTTGAGATCAGTATGCTGGAAGCCTACTTCTAGTCTGGGATTTTTCTTCTCTCCTTTTCATCAGTTTTGTAGTTCCCCTTGTAGAGGACTTTAATCTCTTTTGTTAAGTATATCCTTAGGTATTTTATATTCTTAGTAGCTATTTTGAATGGTATTTTGTCCTTGATTTGACTCTCTGCCTGACTGTTACTAGCATATAGAAAAGCTATTGATTTGCGTACACTGATTTTGTAACCTCAGATTTTGCTGTATTTATTTATCGATTCTAAGAGTGTTTTGGTGGAGTCGTTACAGTTTTCTAGACAAAAGATCATATCATCAGCAAACAGGGGCAATTTGACCTTCTTTTATGATTTGGATGCCCTTTATTTCTTTCTCTTGCCTGATTGTTCTGGGCAGGACTTCCAATACTATGTTGAATAGAAGTGGTGACAGAGGGTACCCTTATCTTGTTCCAGTTCTTGAAAGGAATGTTTTCAACATTTCCGCATTCAGTAAGATGTTGGTTGTGGGTTTGTCATGTATGGCTTTTATCATTTTGAAGTATGTTCCTTCTGTGCCTAGTTTGTTGAGGCTTTTTCTCACGAAAGCATGCTAGATGTCATTTTCAGCAACATGGAATGAACTGGTTACCATTATCCTAAATTAAATGTCTCAGGAATGGAAAATCAAATTCTATATGTTCAGAGCTAATAGATGGGTATATGTGGGCACAGAGTGATATAAAGGATATGAGAAACCAAGAAGGGTGAAGGGCAGGATGGTGGGCATGGGCTAAAAACTTACCTACTGTGTACAATAAACACTATTCTGATGGTGGACATACAAAAAGGCCTGAATTAAGCATTATACAAGATATCCATGTAACAAAACTCTTGTACCCCTTTATTTAATATTTTGAGATAAAAATAATGAAACAAAAAAAGGACTTATAAAAATACTAAATAAAACCATCCCCATCAAACAATTGTCTCCTGCAGGCTGTTTTTGAATGCAAGTTGAAATGAATAGTGGTTATATGGGGTACATACACTGACTCTGAAAATTGTGGTTTTTATATTGACACTTCTGGACAAAAGTCCAACTTTAAGTGGGGAAATAATTGAAAAATCACAATGTTAATTGTACTGGAATGCAACACATTAATTTTGTTACAGTAAAGAGAAAGCAACAAGCTCAGTATATGGCATGAAAGACTTTATATTTCTGAAGGCATGGTGCAAGGAAGAGTAACTAACAATCTCTTTGCCTCATAGATCTAGCATCACTGCTTCACTGCCTTACTGAAATATCAATTGCAGTTGAAATTCTGGCCCACATGCTATGAAAATAGAAAGTTTGGAACAAAGAATGAAGTCCAAAACAATATTATGGAATGTGTGTTTGGGAAAATTAAAATATATTTTAATGGATTTAAGTGAAGATAATGTAAATATTTATATATATATAAATTGTGGTCTCTGTTCTAGGTCAGTGCTGGGTATCCAAGAGAGATAAGGAGATTATAAGGTAGATTTAAAATCCTTTCAGAAGGGATAACATCTGATTTGAGATGAGTAAAGTAGACAAAGAGGAAAAGACATTTTATCCTCAGGAAAAATACAGGACAAAAATTACAAGATGGGAATAGGCATGGCTGAAAGTAGTTTGTCTAAACATAGCTCCAAATTCACAGTGGTTTAATGAAAGATATCAAGCTGCAAATGCAAGCAGAAGCCAGATCTTGATAAGACTTGTTCAGCCATGCTGGAGATCTGAGCTCAGAATCTAGAATTCTGAATGCCAGCATAAGGAATTAAGCATAAGGAATTAAGTATTTTGTTGGAATAAAAAACAAATATAATTGTGTGCATTAAAACATACAAAAATTGGCCTCATGAGCAAAGTGGTTAAAGGTACAAACCAGTCAGAATAATTTTATAACAGAGCAAAAAGGGGCCTCGCTAATACCACTTATAAAATTCTACCATATCCTGACTGATCAATTCATGATTATACCATGTGATCTCTTTCACTCAAATGATGACATAAGTAATGGTAATATTGGTTACTGTTCTGGCTAGGTATAAAGTGTATGTAATAAAGACATCCACCTTTACCAATTAAAATCTAAGCATCCCAACTTTGAAATAAGTGGAAAATGTAATGTAATTAACAAAATACTGAAGTAAATAGTATGCATTAGCCTTTTCCAGATTTTATTTTTATCTATCTCCTCTAAACTACTCTAATTTAGCTCATTTAATTATCTTGGACTATTTCAGAAGTCATTTTCACTATATTTAATTTCTTCTTTTTTTCCATCATTCCCTTCATTTAACCTTCCTTTTAAATAATTAGATATAATTTAACTACAGATAGCTGCCTCAAATATTTATGTTAAATGACCAAAACTTATTAGATATTCCTGTCAAATAGCCAAAAATTCAATCTATTTTTAACAAATAGTACAATAGGCTCCCATTTTACTTAACTCTACAGAATAAAGAAAATGAAGGTAGACACAAAATTTTATTGTTCAAATAAGAAAATTGCAGGTATTTTTCAGTATTTGCCAACACAAATTTTTAAATCTTTCTTATCCTGCACAATCTGGTACTTCTTTGGTAGAAGATCAGTTATAATTAGGCTGATGTTTGTATAATGACGACGGTTGATGAGTTGACCTTGAAAGAGAGGCAGCAGATGTATGAGCTATCATAGGCATTGGAAACCATGGGTTTCCTGCTGGTACCAGGTTAGAAAAAGGTGGCTCATTGACTGATAAGTCAGAAAATCTGGACGGAGTAGTATTAGGCTCCACCATCAGTCTAAAATAACTGTTCTGTAAGGGAGATATGGTTTGGTATTGAGAAGTTGTTGTTGTAACAAAATTCACAATGTGGCCATTTACTTGAGTGTAGCTGCTATGTGAGTGCATATGAAAAGTCGTCAACTGATTCAAAATAGTATGTTGGTCTGTTGTAATTTTTTCTGATGGTTGAACTGAAGTTGATGAAGACAAATCACTTTGCATTGGTTCAGTTGTATTAACAATTTTCTGACTGGTAGAAGGCTTCATTATTAGAGGTACATTTAAATTTGTAGAGGTCGAAAATAAACTTTCTCCACTAGAATTATGATTATTCACGTTGGCCCCTCCTTTATAGTGTTTCTTGTTGAAATCTTGAGCTAATGAAGCAGATACAGGAGAAGTATTTTTAATCCCGACTCTTCTTTTCATTTTTACCAAAAGTTGGGGACAACCTCGTTTAAAATTTGGATTATGATAGAACTGTAACTAAAACCAAAGGAAAATGTTATTTAATAACCTCTTATACCAACATACAAGGTATTATTTATCAGCTATTTATTTTTATCAGCTATATATAGCTGATAAAATCTCAATTTTTACTTTTGTCACACAAAATTAATGTCATCAAATAATGCATGTACATTATTTTTAAGAATGTACTTATTGGGTACCAAAAATTTAAATACTATTGTTATCAAGTGAAAACATGTTATATGTTGATAGTAACAGTGAATACCACTTCATTAAGTGTCTTTAGTACATTTATGTGGAGTTCACTGATAAATTCAAAGGTGTTAACAAAATTTCTGAAGATTCTAAATGTTTAACACTTAGGCTGTCCTCGATAATTTGAAAAGGTTAATAATTTAACTTTAATGTATATATTATTTTAAAAATTTGGTGTTACTCTATACATTAACATACACCTACACACAATGATGTACAATATAAAATTATATATACACATATATATTTTTTCTTCTACAAGTGATAGCTGAAAAATGTTGAATACCTTGCTTAAAACACAGACTTCTTTTTCTTCTGCCAGAAAGTCAGCTAGAGAAGCAGATCTTTGAAAATTCTGTCTCATTTTACTAAATCCGTAAAGGTTAAGCTGTCGAACTAAACTCTTCATACTTCCAGTCTCAAATATTCTGAAAGGGGCCTTTCTTTCCAAAACTTCTTTCTTAAAGAGTTCTTCATTAATCACTATAGAAGTTCCATTCTCATCCCACCAAATAGACTTAAATTGGTCACTTTCGACTATCTTCCAAAGTTTTCTGGGAAAGGTCAGAGAAAGAAAATCATTATCTTCATCTGGTTCAGACACACAAAATGAGTAACGTGGTCTTTTTATCAAGGACCCTTCAGACAAAACCTGAAAAGCATTTTCTTCAATCATGGATCTCAAGTCTGAGTCTCCAGGGAATGTGTGCTCACACAGTGGAGATCTAATGGAGGCTTCTGAACCAGTTGATCCATCTTTAGGAGAAACATCTTGAATTTCTGAAGAAACATGTGCCATCTCAAATAAATTTTTCTTTAGCTACTCTTCTAATCTACATGGTTTTCAACACTGCAGCTTCAAATGCTGCTTCAGCTGGCCTACACGGGTAAACTAATGTAGACCATCACAATGGCTCTCAACCAGAGTAGCTGTGACATCACAAGATGACTTTCGTCTCCTAGCAATAAGTGTGTAACATTCAGCCAAGAGTGTTTCTTCCCTACTCTGTAAAATTTATCTAATTAAAATAAAATATGGACTACTTACACAGTATGGTCTTCACAATCTCATTTCTGCAGAATGTTTTAAATAAGTACATTTTTGGGGTCCATGAAATGAAAATGATTTTCCCCTTATACACACACATGTACTCATAACAGATTGGTGCCCATAGCATAAGACATGGTCAATAGACAAAGAAAAATGAGACAAACAAAGCAATTTTTAAAGCCTTAGCAATGTAAACATAAAATTTGCACAGAACCTATATATTTAAAAAGCATAGATATTTCATCATTTATGATTAAAGTCATAACTAAATTTCATAAAATATATTTATTTATATTATGCAAGTATTCTCTATGTTAAACATATATGTATATTTCACAGATAAATGAATAAAATAAATACTTTATTTGGTATGTCTGTACATACTTTAAAATATTTTTCAAGTGAAATGAAATTTTAAAAAAAGCAGGAGGTCTTCCATTAAGAAGATGCCAAATAATGGAAAATAAGATATAACAACAGTGTCATAAGAAAAATAAAATTATAACTAAAATGTATGTGTATTGTGGTAATGTTTCACCCCAAACTTAATACACACAAAAAGTCTCAATTACTTATGTTCTGTGTACTTACTTTGTGCCTTTTTCATACCCTTAGGCTTGCCAATACCAAGAGGAAAAATATTTGATGGTTTTACTTATAATCCAGACTCCTGTGGCTTTTGTTAATAAATGTATTAATATTTATCATATTTTAGGAGGCAGTTCCATTATACCTAAAAAAAAGTGTCCTTGTTAGGACATTGTCTTACTTTAATGTTTTTTAATTAATTCAGTATATTATTTATTATTAACAACAATATATAATAGAAGTATTTTATTGTATCTTTGTTACTTCCAAAGCCTTGTCTTCAAGCTTTAAGAATTTTTATTCTACTTGGTCTAGCCCGTTGTTAAAGTTTTCTGCTGTATTTTGAAATCCCTAAGCAACTCTTTCATTCTCTCAAATTCTATTATATTGTTTTCTTATGTTGTCTATCTCTTTACAGACTTTTTCATTCATGTTCTGAAATATATTTGATTTCTTCATATGGATTTTCAACTCTCTCTTCAATTGCATTCACCTTATTTGCTACTCATATTCTGAATTCCATTTTTGACATTTCAACAATTTCCTTTGATTGGAGTCCATTGCCATAAATGTACTATGATCACTTGGGGTTGTTGAACTAGTATATTTTTTTCATGTTGCCAGAGTTTTTCTTCTGGTTCCTTCTCAACTGAAACCTCTTCTCTCAGGTCAGGGCAGATAGGTTTGTGTTGCACTATTCTTGTCTGTTGAGAACTCTCCTCCCTAGTGAAAAGAAGGAGCGGTCTCTATATCGTGCTTTTGTGTCCTACTCTAGAAGATTGACCTGTAAAGGGAGGGGTGTATGTGATGAAAGCCTACAGTGGAGCTTCTTGTTCCTAGCTCCTGTGGTTGTAACAGTCCAATCTGGTACTAGAGGATCTTCATGCAGAGTGATGCCTTGTTCCCCAGGCCACTGTAGGAATCTCAGGCATGTGAGTGGATGAATTCCTTTCCACAGAGACTGGTGATGTACAAAATTGCTTTTCTTATATCTTCCCACAGTGGTGGCAGTGGCAGGTGAGCGAGGCTACAGGCATTGGTCAGGAGTGTCAGCAAACTTTAGTAAATATACTCCTTCCTAAAGTCATAGTCTTCACTTAGGAATGAATTGCATTCAACAAGATTTATACTTGAAAAATTAAAATGTAAAAAATGTTTGAAAAATATGCATGGAATATTCTTAAGCTGTAATTTTCCCGTAAATAAATACAAATATAACTAATTTCTTAATTAAAATATTTTGTGCTATTTACAAATGTGTGCTGTAATTTTTTTCTGACTACATTTTTATGACTGCCTAACAAAGTGACAAAGTACTTATGATAGAAATAAATTGTATGCACTGTTTACAAAATGATTGAGTTTTAGGTAACTCTGAGAAATTCTAGGAAATTTTCACTTATTACCATTTTACTCATAACATTTGTTTTCAGCAGACACTATTATGACTGAAACATACAAGGCATGTTACTTTTGTGCCATAAGCACCTGACAGTAAATAGATAAATAATTTTTAATCTCAAAAGTATGGTCTCATATTAACTAAAAAACAGTTAAGACGTGATGTACTTATACATACATATAAACATTTTTAAATTTATATTGGTTCTCAAGTTTTTAGCACAATGATATAAACTTCATCTAATATTAACTTAAAAAAGACATGTGATGTATTTATAGAACTACAAAAGCAATAGCATGGATAAAACTGGAAGAAATAATATTAACTGAAATAAGCCAGGCACAGAAAGACACGTATGTTATCTTCTCACTCATATGTTGGAGTTAAAAAAAAAATAATGTCATGGAGATAGTAGGCAAAATGGTGTTACCAGAGTCTTGGAAGTGTCATGGGGAAGAAGGACAGAGAGGGATTAGTTAATGGGTACAAAAATACATTAGATAGAAGGAATAAGATCTAGTGCTTGGTAGCACAATAGAACGAATGAAGTTAAAAACAATTTGTTATATATTTCAAAATAACTAGAAGAGTAGATTTGTAATGTTATAAACACAAAATAATGATAATGTTTGAGACAATGAATATCCAAATTACTCATATTTTATCATTATACATTATATGTGTATATCAAAATATCACATGTACTCCATGAATATGTACAACTACATACATAAATTTTTTAAAAATGAAAAGTAAAAAATAAATAAATAAAATAAAATTATGGCATTCTTAAGTAAATTGGCTATGTCTAAAATTTATTTCCTCTAATGGAAAAAGCAGATGACATACTGAGACAGCTGTGATTACATGGTAACTTTTTCAACATCTCAAGCAATTAAATGAAAAATAATGCTTTGTTATTATGAGAAAAAACTTTATTAATGTGCACTAAAATTTAGTTTGGTGTATCAAACATTGCTTTTGCTACTTTAAATTTGAACAAACCTAGAAAGAGAAATCTGGCAATACATTTTGAAATAAGGTGACAAAAGAAAAGTTATAAGCATAAACAAGTATACGGCAACATTAACTACAAAGAAAAAAATATTCTAAATGTCCCAAATTTGGGAAAGGCTGTTGAATTTTAGTGTGATAAGTTAATGGTATATTAGTAATTATAAAGTGTAAATAAATAACCTGGAAAAATACTGTAATGTAAATAGAAAAGAGTGAAGTTCAAATTTTTTAAAAATCATAGTATGAGAATAAAATTCACTTTTAAATTTTCTTTTTAAAATTTATTTACTTTTAATTGGCAAATAACAATTATATATCAATGTGGCACAATGTGATGTTTTGATCCATGTATAGAATGTAAAAAGATTACATAAAGTTAATTAAATACTTACTACTTCCACACCTTATTTTATTTTTCAGCAAACCATCAAAAATTTATTCTAGCAATTGTCAAATATATAATATATTATTATTAATATTAACTGTGGTCATTATGCAGCACAATAGATCACCCACATATGTTCCTCTAATCTAACTGAGACTTTGTACTCTTTGACCAACATCTCCCATCCATCCATTTCTATACCTCAACCTCCCCACCCAAACTTAGTACCACATCCTACTTTCTGTTTCTAAGAGATTGACTTGCAGATTCCGTATGTAGATAACATCATAAAGTATTAGATTGGTTCTGGCTTATTTCACTTAGCACAATGTCTTCCAGGTTTTTTAATGTCATTAATGACATAATTTTCTTTTATTAAAAACTACATGGGATATATATACACACATACACAGACACACACACACACACACACCATATTTTATTTATCTATTCATCTGTTTATGGACACTTAAGTTGCTTTTACATTTTGACTTGTGAAATAAAAATGTAGATATCTCTTCATCATAATGATTTTAATTTCTTTGGATACATCCCAAGAAGTTGAATTACTGGGTTGTATGGAATTCTATTTTTAGTTTTCTGAGGAAATGCCATATTATTTTTCAAAACGGCTGTAATAATTTACATTCCTGACACTGTATGTAAGTATTCTCTTTTTTCTACATCCTCACCAACACATGTTGTATTTTGCCTTTTAGTAATACCCATTACTTTCTGTTAGGATTATAACCATTCAGTCAGATAGAATTAATATTGTATAAATGCCCATAATACCTAAAGCAACGTAGACATTAAATGCAATCCATATCTCTAACAATATTTTTGACAGAAATAGAAAACCAATCCATCCATTTGTCTGGAACCACCAAAGGCACCAAATGACCAAAGTAATATTGAGCAAAAAGAACAAAGCTGAAGGCATCACACTCCTAATTTCAAAATATATTATAAAACTATTGTAATCAAAATAGCATTGTGTTGGCAGAAACTATAAACATACTAGGAAAATAGGGGGAAATCTCCATAACATAGATCTAGGCAATGATTTCTTTGGATAGGATTTCAAAAGCACAGTTAACTGAAAATAAACAAATGGGATTTTTTCAAACTAAAAAACTTCTGCACCACAAAGAAAACTACTAACAGAGTAAACAGGCAAATTACCAGTTGGGAGAAAGTGTTTGTAAACCATACATTTGATAAGAGGCTAATATACAAAATATATGAAAAATTCGAACAAATAAATATCAAGAATGATCAAATAACCTAATTTAAAAATGGGCAAAGAATCTGAACTAACATTGCTCAAAACAAGACATATGAATAGCAAACAGATAACAAAAAACATGCAACATTTCTCTAATAATCACAGAAATTCAAATTAAAACCCACTTTTTTTTAATTTATTTTTTTATTTGAGAATATTACGGGGGTACAACACTTTGGTTATATATATTGCCCATGCACTGCCCGTGTCAGAGCTACAATTGTGGTCATCTCCCAAACTGTGCTCCCCACATCCATTCAGTGAGAGTTTTTCCCAGCCCCTCCACCCCCCTCCCTCCTGCCCACCCCCTGATGAATATTATTGCCCTGTGTGATGTAAGTGTTGATCAGTTAGTACCAATTTGATGGTAAGTACCAGTGGTGCTTGTTTTTCCATTCCTGTGAATTCCCTTTGATTCAAAGAATGGGTTCTAGCTCCAACCAGGACAATACCAGATGTGTTAATTCACTATTGTTCCTTATTGCTGAGTAATACTCCATGGTATACATATACCACATTTTATTAATCCACTCGTGTATTGACGGGCACCTGGGTTGTTTCCACAACTTTGCAATTGTGAATTGTGCTGCTATAAACATTCGCGAGCAGATGTCTTTATTACAAAATGTCTTTTTTTCCTTTGGGTAAATACCCAGTAGTGGGATTGATGGGTCAAATGGTAGTTCTACTTTTAATTCTTTGAGGTATCTCCATATTACTATCCATAGAGGTTGTACTAATTTGCAGTCCCACCAGCAGTGTATGAGTGTTCCTATCTGTCCACATCCCCACCAACATTTGTCGTTTGGGGATTTTTTAATATGAGCCAATCTCACTGGAGTTAAGTGATATCTCATTATGGTTTTGATTTGCATTTCCCTGATGATTAGAGAAGTTGAGCAATTTTTTATATGTTTGCTGGCCATTATTCTGTCTTCTTTGGAAAAGTTTCTGTTCATGTCCTTTGCCCATTTTTTAATAGGGTTGTTTGATTTTTTCTTGTTGATTTTCCTAAGTTCTGTATAGATTCTGGTTATCAGCCCTTTATCAGAGGTGTAGCATGCAAATATTTTCTCCCATTCTGTAGGTTGTCTGTTCATTCTAGTGATAGTTTCCCTGGCTGTGCAGAAGGTTTTTAATTTGATCAGGTCCCATGTATTTATTTTGATTTCTGCTGTGATTGCCTTGGGGGTTTTCTTCATAAATTCTTTGCCTAGGCCAATGTCCATAAGAGTTTTTCCAATGTTTTCTTCGAGAATTCTTATGGTTTCATGTCTTAGGTTTTGATCCATTATCCACTGTGAGTTGATTTTTGTGAGAGGTGAAAGGTGTGGGTCCAGTTTCAGTCTTCTACATATGCCCATCCAATTTTCCCAGCACCATTTGTTGAATAGGGAATCTTTTCCCTAGTGTACGTTTTTTTGGAATTTGTCAAAGATCAGGTGACTGTAGAGGTTGGTTATATTTGGGTTCTCAGTCCTGTTCCATTGGTGTACGTCTCTGTTCTTGTGCCAATACCATGCAGTTTTGGTTACTATAGCCTTGTAGTATAGTTTGAAGTCTGGTAGATAGATGCCTCCCAATTTGTTCTTTTTGCTTAAGATTGCTTTGGCTAGACGGGGTCTTCTCTGGTTCCACACGAAGCGTAGAATTATTTTTTCTAGATCGGCAAAAAATGATGTTGGTATTTTGATAGGGACTGCATTGATTCTGTAAATTAATTTAGGTAGCAAAGCCATTTTTACTATGTTGACTCTGCCTATCCAAGAGCATGGGAGGGTTTTCCATCTATTTACATCCTTGCAATTTCTTTTCTCAGTGTTTCGTAATTCTCTCTCTATAGGTCTTTGACCTCCTTAGTTAGATATGTTCCTAAATATTTAATTTTCTTTGGTGCTATTGTGAAAGGTATTGCATCTTTAATTTTTTTCTCAGCTTGATTGTTATTAGCATATATGAAGGCTATGGATTTGTGTGTATTAATTTTGTATCCTGAGACTTTGCTGAATTCATTTATCAATTCCAGTAATCTCTTGGTTGAATCTTTGGAGTTTTCTATGTATAATATCATATCGTCTGTGAATAGTGAAAGTTTGACCTCTTCTGCCCCTATCTGGATGCCCCTGATATCTCTGTCTTGTCTAATTGCTGTGGCCAGGACTTCCAGCACTATGTTGAAAAGAAGTGGAGATAGTGGGCACCCTCGCCTGGTGCCAGTTTTAAGGGGGAATGCTTTCAATTTTTCCCCATTCAGTATGATATTGGCTGTGGGTTTATTGTATATGGCTTTAATAGTTTCGAGGTATGAGCCATCTATGCCTATATTGTTAAGAGTTGTTATCATAAAAGGATGTTGGATTTTGTCAAAAGCCTTTTCTGCATCTATTGAAAGGATCATATAATCTTTGTTCTTGCTTTTATTTATATGGTGAATTACATTTATATTTTGCGTATGTTGAACCATCCCTGCATCTCGGGAATGAAGCCCACCTGATCGTGATGAATTATTTTTTTGATGTATATTTGAATTTGGTTTGCAAGAATTTTATTGAGAATTTTTGCATCTATATTCATAAGGGATATTGGTCTGTAGTTTTCTTTTTTTGTTGTGTCCTTTCCTGGCTTTGGTATCAAGGTGATACTGGCTTCGTACAATGAGTTTGGGAGGAATCCATCCTTCTGGATATTTTCAAATAATTTCTGTAGTACAGGCACCAGTTCTTCTTTGTAGGCGTGGTAGAATTCAGGTGCGAACCCATCTGGTCCAGGACTTTTTTTTGTGGGAAGATTTTTTATTACTGCTTCGATTTTGGTGCTTGATATTGGTCTGTTTAGAAATTCTGTTTCTTCCTGGTTGAGCCTAGGGAGGTAGTATGTTTCTAAGAATTTGTCCATTTCCTCCACGTTTTCGTGTTTGTGGGCATAGAGGTTTTTGTAGTATTCGAAGATGATGTTTTGTATTTCCATGGTATCAGTTGTGACTTCTCCTTTCTCATTTCTAATTGAGCTTATTAGAGTCCTTTCCTTTCTGCTTCTGGTCAACCTCGCGAGTGGCCTGTCTATTTTTAAAACCCACATTTTAATAATAATATATAATGACTAAAACACAGCTAGATAGAATAAATTAGATCTACTATTGTGTCACAGAATATGGTTACTGTAGTTAGTAATTTATTATGTATTTCAAAATAATAAAGAGTTGAATTAGAATATTTCTAACACAAAGACATGATAAATATTTTAGGTGATGAATCTCTCAATTTCTCTGTTTCAAAATTTCACACGCATCCCATAAATATGCACAACTATTATCTATCCATAATATGTAAAGTTTTTTTAAAAATTTAAAAATGCAATTATGGAGCTATACCAAAAAACAAAAACAAAACACAACAACAACAAAAAAAACCATTGAGCTAGGTAATCTGCAGTCTGTTACAAAATTAGAAAACAATAAAAAAAAATAAGAATAGAAAGTTTGGCCCAACTCAACAAACACTAAGCTCACTCTAAATGCTAAGATGAAGCATAAAAATTTCATTGCTCAGGAAATGGTAGCCCAGGGATAGTGAGAAAGGAATTCTTTTACTACTCTTAGTTTTAAAGTTAATAAGGAAGCAGGGCACATAAGAGGATAGAAATTAGCAAAAGGCTACAGACAGGTTATGTGGTTCAGAATTTAACAACATCAAAATCTTACTTAAGATTATTAAAGATGTCTGAATGAGAAAACTGCTATCAGTAATATAAAAAGAGAGAGATAATTCAGACATCATACAGAAACAACTAACAGTATTTAATAACAATCTAAGTGTGAAAAAAGCAGTTAATGAATCTAATATCAATTCAAAGCTTCACTAATAAATAGCTTAAATGGTGTAAAGATGCTTTTGGTCTTAATAAGTAAGAACAAATACTTATGTTTTCATAAGAAATATAATCACTTTTTTTAAATCACCAAAATCAACCAATGCAAGCATAATTTCTGCTATTTTTACCTTGCCTGAATCAAATTATATGATAGTTTGAGCTCATGTCACATTTGTATTATGATTTTTACTTCTTATAACCATGTATTTATCCAATTTCTCAGTTTCTGTAACATAAATTTCAAATATCTAAAGTATGGCAACAAATATTACTCCCAACCCTAAACCAAGTGAACTTCTGTGAATCATTTTCACTTTTTTTCTAGCTTGTTGCACATTACTATATTTATCCATGGATAAAACTTTATATTTTATATTTATATTTTAAAGTGGTTATGCATTCTTTATGATTACACAATTAATCAGTTATTATTCCTATCTATATTTTTAAGATTTATATATCCTTTTAAATGTGTGATATCTTCCTAAGCCATATACACATTTTCAGAAATAAGTAAAACTTACATAATTAGAATAATTATTCATAAAATTACAAATATAAATACGGTTTGTACATGTGTGCAAATAAATATATACATTTTTATATATACATATTTTCCCTAAGTATATTTAAGTGCCTCCAGTATAAAAAAAGTTTGAAGTATATAAATGGGAGGGAGCCTAGCACTAAATATCCCAATTTAATATGAAATCTAAAAAGTTTTTTTTGAGATCTTAACCTGATAGTTCTCTATCAATGTCTGAACATAATGCCACTTATAAAAACTTTCATGATAGAGATAATATTTAAGAAGATAGCTCAGTGTGGAAAAGCTATGACATGTTATTATGCACATCCCCAGATATAATAAAACATATTATAAGTAACTTTTCAAAAATAATTTTTAGACATTGTAAAATAACTACAGGCAAGCATATTTTTAAGGAAATGTGATTTTAAATTCCACAAAAGGTACTTATAACCAGATTAGATGCAGTGTGGTTGTTTTGCTCCTAAGTGAAGCTTGGATATAGAATAATGGTTCCACTAAAATATAAATTGGTGTCTTCCTTGTAAATCTGTTGATATAACAAAATCAAAGAATTTAAGGTAAAAATAATGAAGAATTAATTTTTAAAACTAATAGGCTTTATTTTTATAGAAGTTTTATGTTTATAGAAAAATTAAGGAGAATTATAGATGGAGTACTTCTTTCTCAACTACTTCTCAGTTTCACCTAGTATTAACAGCTAGTAATAGAGAGATATATTTGTTGCAACCAAAGAATAAATAGGGATGTATTATTACTGAATAAAGTTCATAATGTAATAGGGCTCACTCTCTGTGGTACATTCTACAGATTTTGATAAATGTGTAATAACATGTGTCCATTATTACTGTATTATGCAGCATAGCTTAACTGGGGCAAAATAGTCATAAGAGAGGAAGAAGTACAGTCCACAGTGGAGTTACCTTATATGTTTTATGTTTTAACAGAATGACTGTCTGTTGGGTTAGAAGGTAAACAGTGCTAAGGAGGTACATTACCTTGCAGAAGGCAGTTATCTATGAATCAGTGTTTTCTGTTGCTATCAGGGGGTTATAGAAAACATCTCTGAGAAGGCATTATTATTGATCCAAGTACTAAAAAGTGAAATGCTTACTGTTTTTTTAATATGAGATTTAAAATTTGCATATTTTATTGTGATAAATATACATAACATAAAATTTATCATTATAATTATTTTTAGTGTACAGTTAGTGATAGTAAGTACATTTTACATTGTTGTGAAACCATCACCATCATCGATCTTCAGAACTTAATTATTATTCTAAACTAAAATTCTGTAGCTGTTTAACAATAATTCCCCATTTCTCTCTTCCCCCAGCCCTTGGTAACTACTATTCTGTCTATATGAATTTATGTAATAAATTTAACACCCTAGGAATTTCTTGTAAGTGAAATCATACAATATATTTTTCTTATTCACTTAGCACAATATCTACAAGATTTATCTATGTTGTAGCATATGTCAGTATTCCATTCATTTTTAAGGTTGAATAATATTTCATTGTGTGTATGTACTATGTTTTTTGTCTTTCAAAAAGACAAAAAGTGCCTATCAAAGGCACTGGGTTGCTTTTTATCTTTTGGCTATTGTGAATAATGCTGCTACGAACATGGACATACAAATATCTCTTCAAGACCCTACTTTCAAAAGAAGTCAAAATGGCTTACTAGATCTTTCCATTCCATGGAAAGAGCAAGTAGATATTTACACCTTAAATAGATCACCTAAGAGGAAACACTGGGATTCAACAGAGAAGTGATGCGAGCACTAAAAACAAGGAAGGACAGCAAAATGAGGCTGCCAGAAGAAGCCCCTGGATGTGGGGAAAGGGTAAGAGAGAAACTACAAAGACTCCACACTCCCATCATGAGGTTTTACAATATTAACTATGGGAAAACCCCTCAAACCCCATGGGCCTTGAGCTTAACATAGGGAGCTGCCTAGAAAGTACACAGTGACATTGCTCCAGAAAGGGAACTCATGTGTAGTACCATAGGCAGCCAAGGCAAGACCAGCTTTAGTCTGGCACCATTTTGAAAATCTAGGGGACAGACGTCTCTATATTGCCCTGAAGCTAAACTTGGATGGCTGCTGCTGCTGTCAGATCAAAAAGGGAGAAGGAAGACTGCCACTCATACATCCCTAGAACAAATCCCATTGCTGCTGCTACAGGCTACAGTGAAATCAAGATATGGGAAGGCTGCAATGTCCACAGGTACCTGCTCACACTGCTCCAGCTGTGAGGGGCTCCACCCTCTTCTATGGCATGCCCACAGTGCAGCCACCACAGACCACACCTGAGTATTTTTCTAGTTGCCTGGGAACCACCTCACCTCTGCCTGTCTCAGCAACTGAATGCACCACCAGAGGGCCTGGGCACAAGTCTTCTGATGAGGTCTCATCCCTCAGTACACAGGCCTGCCATGCAGGGGCTTAGAAATTACCCAGGCCAATCCACCATTGTCGGCACCTGTTCACTTCTTCCACAGTATGAAGTTCGGCAGACTCAATGTGCTGGTACCTCCACAGCTGATGTCCACCCATAAGCACCACCAGCAAAGTTAGAATGGATTGCTTTGGTTCCAGTGAGTTGCTGTGCTGTCATTGCTCACATTACACCAGACACCCAGAGGCCAGAGAACCCACACACACACCCAGCCTACCACTGTCACTACCAATATCCAAGAAAGTAACCTGGAGGGCCTAAAATAGGTTCTTTTGGACCCACTCACATAGGTGCCAGAAGCAGAAGTTCTAGGAACCAAGAACAGGCACATTCAGCCCAAAGCTGGGGCCCAAAGACCTAGCATCCTAGTACCCAGAGAGACTTTATGTCATTCTTCACTACTAGGTGTATACTAAGCCACTGGGGAAATCACAGATACCACTGATATTGTATACTACCAAAGAAATCATACAGATAGCACACTACTGCAAGCACCCAAAATCAAGCCAAACTGCCCTATCCTATCAACAACACATTAACATATACATACTGAAGAATAAATTCTTTCCTACAAAAGCAATATCAAAAAAATATAAAGAAGTTACTGTTAAATTAGATGTGCAGATATTAATGAAAGGACATGGGAAAATATGAAAAAGCAAGAAAATATAATACCACCAAAGGGACACCATAATTCCTCATCAACAGAACCCAATTTTTTAAAAAGTTCACAAAATTCTGGAGCAAGAATTCAAAATATTGACTTTGAGAAAGCTCCGTGAGATAAAAGAGAATTCTGAAAAATAATACAAAGAAATCAGGAAAGTGATTCAGGGCATAACTGAGAAATTTAGCAAAGAGATAAATAGAAATTCTCCAATAAATTAATTGAAATAAAAATAAATTTTAAAATTTCAACAATAGACTGGATAATGCAGACAAAAAATTAATCTCAGAACCTAAAGACAGGGCTCCTGAAATAACCTAATCAGACAAAAATGAACAAAAACAATTTTAATCTTCACTGCATACAGGACAACATAAAGTGACCAAATTTATGAATTATTGATATTCCTGAGGGTGAGGAGAATATCAAAGGATAAGAAAGTCTATTTAAGGAAATGAAAGATAAAAACTTCCCAATTTCAGGAAAAGATGTGGAAAATCAGTTACAGAAGGCTCAATGATGCATAAATATACAATTAAAAAGTTCTTCTCCGTAGCAAATTAAAAAATCAGACTGCCTAAGATCAAAGACTAAGACTAAATCCTAGAAACAGCAAGAGAAAAGTGCCTAGTCACTTATAAAGGAAAAATCCATCTGAATTATATCAGATTTCTCAGCAAAAATGTTCAGGCCAGAAACACATTCAAAGTGCTGAAAAAAATTACCAGTCAAGAGTACTATATGAGGCAAAATTATCCTTCATAAATAAAGGTGAAATACAGCATTTCCCAGACAAGAAAATAATGAGGGAATTTGTTACCACTAGATAAGTCCTGCAACAAAAGCTCAAGGCTGTTCTAAACCCGGAAGTGAAAAGACAATATTTATCATCACACAAACACACAAAAGAACAAAACTTACAGGCAAAGCTACTACACAAAGGACAGAAAGAAAGAACTCAAATGGTACCATGGCAGAAATACACCAAACTGCACAACAAACAATTTAAAAAGAAAGAAACAAAGAATACATAAAACAACCAAAAAACAATTAAGAATATGATGTAAGCAAGCCTTACATATCAAAAAAACCTTTAACATAAACTGATCAAATTTTCCACTTAAAACATACATAAGAGATATAATTATTAAAAAGATACAATTATATGCTGCTTAAAGAAACTCAACTTACCTGTAAACACACATATAGACTGAAAATAAATGTATGGGAAAAGATATTCTATACAAATGGAAACAAAAAGCAGAAGTAGCTATACTCTTATCACATAAAACATACTTTAGGTAAATAATGTAAAAAGGGACAATGAAAGTATATAATGGTATACAATGGTAAAGGGATAAATTCATCAAGAGGACATACAAATTTTAAATATATGTATGGCACACCCATACATATTCATAAATCAAATATTACTAGAATTAAAAGAGAGACTTCAACACAATAATAATGACAACTTCAACACCTTATTCTCAAAATTGGACAATCTAGACAAAAAAAATTTTTTTTAATTTATTTACTGTACTTTAGATCAAATTGACCTAATGGACATTCAAAGAACATTCTATTCCAAAACCGCAGAGTGTAGTTTCTTTTCCATAGCATAAGGAACATTCTCCAAGATAGACCATATGTTAAGCCACAAAACAAATCTCATTAAACTTTTTAAAAACTGAAATCATATTAGGTATTTTCTCAGTCTGCAATGAAATAAAACTAAAAATCAATACCAAGAGGAAGTCCAGAAACTATGCAAATACACTGATATTAAACAACAGCTTCCTGAATGACCATTGGATCAACAAATAAATTAAGATGAAAATATTAAAAAAATTCATTAAACAAATGAAAATTGAAAGCAAAACACCAAAACCTGTGGAATATAGTAAAAGCACTACTAGGAGGGAAATTCATAACAATAAATGCTTACATCAAAAAAGTGGAAAGATTACCAATTAGCAATCTAACAATTTGCCACAAAGTACTAGAATAGCAAGAAGAGACCAAACTCAAAGCTAGCAGAAGTAAAGAAATAAAAATCAAACGAGAAATAAATGAAATATAGACTAAAAATTGCAAAAGATCAATAAAGCGAAAAGCTGGTTCTTTGAAAAGACAAACAAATTTGACAAATCAAGATGGGAAGAGAGAAGACCTAAATGAACAAAATCAGAAATGAAAAAGGAATTTCACTTTTAGTTCCTTGAGGTATCTCCATATTACTTTCCATAGAGGTTGTACTAATTTGCAGTCCCACCAGCAGTGTATGAGTATTCCTGTCTGTCCACATCCCCGCCAACATTTGTTGTTTGGGATTTTTTGATATGAGCCAATCTCACTGGAGTGAAGTGATATCTCATTGTGGTTTTGATTTGCACTTCCCTGATGATTAGAGAAGTTGAACAATTTTTTTATATGTTTGCTGGCCATTATTCTGTCTTCTTTTGAAAAGTTTCTGTTCATGTCCTTTGCCCACTTTTTAATGGGGTTAATTTTTTTCTTGTTGATTTTCCTAAATTCTGTGTAGATTCTGGTTATCAGCCCTTTATCAGAGGTGTAGCATGCAAATATTTTCTCCCATTCTGTAGGTAGTCTGTTCACTCTAGTGATAGTTTCCTTGGCTGTGCAGAAGCTTTTTAATTTGATCAGGTCCATTCATTAATTTTTGTTGCTGCTGTGATTGCTTTGGGAGTCTTCTTCATAAATTCTTTGTCTAGGCTGATGTCTGTAAGAGTTTTTCCAACGTTTTCTTCAAGAATTCTCATGGTTTCATGTCTTAGGTTTAAGTCTGTTATCCATTGTGAGTTGATTTTTGTGAGAGGTGAGAGGTGTGGATCTAGTTTCAGTCTTCCACACGTGGCCATCCAGTTTTACCAGCACCATATATTGAACAGGGAGTCTTTTCCCCAGTATATGTTTTTGTGCAATTTGTCAAAAATGATATGACGGTATGAGTATGGTTTTATATCTGGGTTCTCAGTCCTGTTCCATTGGTCTACGTCTCCTGTTCTTGTGCCAATACCATGCTGTTTTGGTTACTATAGCCTTGTAGTATAGTTTGAAGTCTGGTAGATAGATGCCTCCCAATTTGTTCTTTTTGCTTAAGATTGCTTTGGCTAGACGGGGTCTTCTCTGGTTCCACAAGAAGCATAGTATGTGTGTACACACACACACACACACACACCATATAATAGTACTAAGTCATAAAAAGCAATAGTGAATTAATTCCTGTGGTATTTTCCTGGATGGAGCTAGAGCCCATTCTCTGAAGCAAAGTATCATAAGAATGAAAAACAAGCACTACTGGTACTCACCATCAAATTGGTACTAACTGATCAATACTTATGTCACACATGGAAATAATATTCATTGTGTGTCAGGCAATTGGTAGGGAAGTGGAGGGGATGGGAAAACTCACACCTGATGGGTGTGGGGCGCTCTGTCTGGGGGATGGGCATGCTTGTAGCTCTGACTTGGGCAGTGCATAGACAATATATGTAACCAAAATGTGTGTGCCCCCATAATATTCTGAAATTTAAAAATTAAAAAAATAAAAATAAATTTAAAAACCCAATGACTTGCTACTAAATACTTAAGTGGATCTGGCTATTTTCTTAGAAAAGAGTTTTGTTCCTCTCCACCATCTGCTTCAGCAGATAAATATGAGGATAGCTAAAAGGGCTTGGGGCTATTTCTGAAGTTATAGTTAATTTGAAGACATTGCTTTTCTGGAGATACCTTAAAACTTGTACCTAATCTATTAAGAAATGCCAAACTACTTTAGTTGATGAAATAGTATGTTCAGAAAATATCATTTCAGTTTAGTCTTTTTTGAAACTTGATTTGGGAAGGGTAAGGTGAGCCAGAAGCTAATGTGGTGATTGCTTCATGGAAAAAGAAAGGATGACAACGTATATGGACCTTAAAAGAAAATTCCGAGAATTAGAAATATCAAATTCCTGAAGTATTTAGATGACTTAAGAAGGTGACTGTCAAGACAGAGTCATTTTTAATAGCTTTGGAAAGAGAAAAAGCTATAGGGCCAAAAAGAAGGCTGTACTTAATTTTTTTCTCATATTTACTATCTCCATATCCTTGGCAAATTATTTTCTCTATCTCATTTATATGTATATATTTATACATATATAAATAACCTTAGCTAATAAATATTAAATATGTCAAAATTTAAAAACAAAAGAAATGAAAAGGATACATTACACCTTATACCTGGGAAATATAATAGATTATTAAAGACTATTATTAATAACTGTGCGAGGACAACCTGGAAAAACTAGAGTGCTGGTGACATGCAAGCTACCACACTGAATCAGGAAGAAATAGAAAAGCAGAACAGATGAATAATTATTAGCTAAGTCAAATCAGTAACAAAAATTCTTCCAAAAAAGAAATGCCCAGGACAGAATGAATTCACAAATTCTACCACATGTAAAAAATCATCCTAAAAGTAGTCCAAAATAAATGCAGAAAAAGGAATTCTCCTTAACTCATTTTATGAGATCAGCATCACCCTGAAACCAAAACCAGACAAAGACATGACAAAATAAATTACACTATCACTGATTAAAAAGATACAAAATCCTCAACAAAATACAAGCAAACAAAATCCCACAGCATGCCAAAAAGATAATACATCACAATTAATTGGGATTTATGTCAGGGATACAAGGATGTTTCAACATATGCAAAGAAATAAATGTGGCATGTCACATCAATGGAATGAAGGTCAAAAACCATATGATCATTTCAATAGATGCAAAAAAATCATTTGATAAAATTAAAAAATCCTTTTTAATAAAAGCTCAGAAATTAGGCATATAAAAACATACCTCAACATAATAAAAACCTTATATTACAAATCTATAGCTAACATTATTCTAAATAGAGAAAATCTGAAAATGCTTCTTTTAAGAACCAGAACCAGACAAGGATTTCCACTGTCACTACTCTTATCTAACATTATACTAGAACTTCAGCAAAAGAAATTAGGCAATATAAAGAGATACACTGAATTCAAATTGGAGAAGAAAAAGTCTATTATTCTCTTTGCAGAGAATATCGTATTTAGAAAACAAACCCCTGGATACTCCATTTTTTCCCAAAAATTTTCAGGGCACAAAATCAACATTTAAAAATCAGCAGCATTTGCACACACCAATAATGAACTAGATAAAAAAGAAATCAAGAAAGCAATTCCATTTAAAATAGCAAAAAAAAATTACATAGGAATAAATTAACAAGAATGTGAAAGTCCTCTACAATGAAAACTAGATAACACTTATGCAATAAATAGAAAAGCATAAAAACAAAAGGAAAAAAATCACCTGCTTATGGATCAGAATAATTAATGTCAAAACGATCACACTATCCAAATCAATCTACACATTCAATGCAATTCCCATCAAATACCAATGATATTCTTCAAAGATGTGAAAAAAAAAATACTAAAATTTATGCTAACCCACAAAAGAACCCGAATAGCCAAAGCACTTTTGAGCAAAGTAACAAAGCTGGAGGCATTACACTATCTGACTTCAAAATATACTAAAGAGTTATAGTAACCAAAACAGCATAATATTGGTATAAAAATAGAAAAAGAGACAAATGGAAAAGAATAGTCAACCCACCTGCCGAGCACCTGGTGAATGTTGCTTCGGGGGGATGGGTACGCTTGTAGCTGTGACTCCGGCAGTACACTAAAGGCAATTTATGTGACCAAAGTGTTTATACTATCATAATATTTTGAACTAAAAGGAGCTTATATGGAAACACTGTGAGGGGTCAGGGTTACTTGTCCAAGACTCTTCCCTGCTGTCTGCAGACCTAGAGGAAGAGTTGGCGTCCTTCAGGTCCCTCTGGACGCAGTTCATGGCCCAGGGGCTAGAGAGTAAATTCTGATCAGTTCTGAGCTAATGTCAGAGATAGGGCTGGTGCTTTCCCACCTATGAACACTGATGTGACAACTCCTTCCACAAGTTTGCCGTGACGTACAGCTGGGATTGCCCAACTGGGACTCCAGCCCCAGGTGCCTTCCCGCCAATCACAGGGTGAAGGACCTGGACATGCTCCACTCAGCAAACGTTAGCTGGCGACAGGAGATGGAGTCAAGGTCCTGGGAGGTGAGTGTAACTCTCCATCCACATTTTAAATGCCTTGAGGCCCAAGGATAGAGAAAATTGCCCTTCAGTGTGGCTTCAGGCCCTGCTATATCTCTGTGTGCTGCCTGAGAAAAAACATACTCACCAGGCGCTTCCTCGGTGCACTGGTTTTGATGGTGTTCATGGTGAATCTCGGTAATTATGGAGATGTTCTCTTCAATGGAGATGTTCTCTTAACACACAGGATTTCGGGCTCCCCCAGACGGCAAATCGCACCACCCTGTGGGAGGGAAAGGATTGCCTACCTCTTTAAGCCCCCCACTCTCCATTCAGGACTTCCCAGAGCAAATTCTGAATATTGCTTATAACCACACTTTCTAACTCAGTTTTCCTAGACTATGACTCCAACTCTTTAAGCTCTCTCCTTTTGTCTCTTCCAGAGTGAATGAGAAGTTCTCTGTCTGCCAAATGGCCTATATTGTAAGGCAAATCATTCCAGATATAATGTACAAATTTGGTAAAAATCTGTCAAATTTTTAATGATTTTGTAATAAACAGACTGAAATTTTTTAAAAAATAAACAACCTAGAAATAAATCCACAAATTTACATTCAACTGATATTTGACAAAGACCTCAAAAATATACATAGGGAGGGGACACCCTATGTATAATAAATGGTGCTGGAAAAACCTGATATTCATATACAGAATAATAAGAATAGACCAGTTCTCACCATATACAAAAATCAACTTAAAATGGATTAGAGAGTCAGAAGACTGAAAACTATAAAACTACTAGAAGAAAACGCAGGGAAAATGTTTAAGGATATTTTTCTAAGCAAAGACTTTATAGCAATAAAGAGACAATATTAAACTAAAAAGCTTCTATAGCAGCACAATTCACAATTGCAAAGATGTGGAAACAACCCAGGTGCCCATCGATACACGAGTGGATTCATAAAATGTGGTATATGTATACCATGGAGTATTACTCAGCAATAAAAAACAATGGTGAATTAACACATGTGGTATTATCCTGGTTGGAGCTAGAGCCCATTCTTTGAAGTGAAGTGTCACAAGAATGGAAAAACAAGCACCACTGGTACTCCCCATCAAATTGGTACTAAGTGATCAACACTTACATTACACATGGCAATAATACTCATCAGGGGGCGGGCAGGGGGAGTGGGGTGGAGGGGATGGGAAAACTCTCACTGAATGGATGCAGGGAGCACAGTTTGGGGGATGTCCACGATTGTAGCTCTGACACAGGCAGTGCATGGGCAATATATATAGCCAAAGTATTGTACACCCATAATATTCTGAAATAAATTAAAAAAAAACTAAAAAGCTTATAGAAAGCAGAGTGAGCAGTGAAAAGATAACCTGTTGAATGGGAGAACATATTTCATCAAATGGAGCAATAATATTCAGAATATACAAGGGACTCAAACAATTCAGCAGCTAATCATTATCGTCATCATCATATCATCATCACCTCACTAAGAAATGAGCAAAGGACCTTAATAGACATTTATCAAAAAATACAAATGGCCAAAAGTCATTTGAAAAAATGGTCAATATTACTAGTCATCAAGGGAATGCAAATCAAAACCACAATGAGATATTATCTCACCCTAGCTAGAATGGCTATCACCAAAAAAGCAAAAAGTTGGTCCCTGCAAGACAGCTCCAAGCAAGATGGTGAGTTGGAAACTTGGAAACTTTGTTAGCATGACTTACCACTTGGAAAGAGCAAAACACGGTATAGAGATTCATTCTGTGAAATTTTATCCTAGAAGGAACAAAAGAACTCAATAGAAAAAGTGAAAGAAACCTCAGACACTTTGAAAAAGAGTCATGTGTAGCAACCCACACACTGAGGCAGGTGGAAAATTACGAGACTTCAGCATGAAAAAGGAAGAGACTGTCTTCATCACACACATTCCCACTGGGAAGCAGGCAATTCAGGCCAGAACAGAGGGCCTTAAACTTACCAAGCACTGAATCTGATTTGGTAAGAGGTGGGTAGTATATGAGAAGGAGTAATATTGGGACATTCTTTGAGTACAATCTCAGAACACAGTGGGGACAGAAGAAAGAATTCCTTATCCTAACTCATAGGGAACCTTGTAGAAATCTTCTAGCTTTTACTGTTTTCCATAGAAGTTGCACTAATTTATAGTCCTAACAAAAATGTATAAGCATTCCTTTTTCAGGGGATCCATGCCAAATCTATTTTTTTTATAGTAACCATTCTGATAGGGGTAAGATGGTATATTACTGAGGTTTTAATTTTCATTTCCCTGATGATTAGTGATGTTGAGCATTTTTCCACATATTTGTTGGCTGTTTGTATATCTTCTTTTGAAAAAAACTCTGTTTATGTCTCTTGTCCTCTTTTTAATGGGATTATTTATTTTTTTCCTTGCTGATTTGGTTAAGTTCTTTATATATTCTGGATATTAGCCCTTTCTTGGATGCATAGTTTGTAAATATTTTCTTCCATTCTTAGGTTATTTATTTATGATGTTGACTATTTGCCTCACTGTACATAAAATTTTTTAAGTTCATTAAGTCTTATTTATTTATTTTTGTTTTTGCTGTATTTGCCTTTGGAGTCTTACTCATAAATCCTTTGCGTAGGCCAATGTCTAGAAACACTTTTTCCTGTGGTTTCTTCCAGAATTTTTATGGTTTCAGATTTTACATTTAGGTCTTTAAACCATCTTGAGTTAATTTTTGTATTTGCTGAGAGATAGGGATCTTGTTTCATTCTTCTACATGTGGCTAACCACTTAAGTCAATACCATTTATTGAATAGGGCATCCTTTCCCAAGTGTATGTTTTTGTTTTCATTATTGAAAATCAGTTGGCCATAGCTATATGGTTTTATTTTTGGGTTCTCTATTCTGTTCCATTGATCTGTGTCTTTAGTTACTACAGCCTTGTAGTATAATTTCAAGTAAGGTAATGTAATATGCCTCCAGATTTGTTCATTTTGCTTAAAATTGCTTTTTTTGGGGGGTATTTTTCATGATTCCATATAAAATTTAGGTTTATTCTTTCTAGATCTGTGAAAAATGTACTTGGTATTTCGATGGGAATTGTGTTGACTTTGTAAATCACTTTGGTAGTATAGACATTATTACAATGTTGAGTCTTCTAATACATGAGTAAAAAATATTTTCCACTTGTTTATGTAATCTATAATTATTTTCATTAGTGTTTTCTAGTTCTCTTTGTAGAGTTCTTGCTCCTACTTGGTTAAGTATATTTCCAGGTAATTTTATTTCCTTAGAAGCTGTTGTAAATGATATTGTGTTCTTTATTTAACTCTTAGCATGATTGTTATTAGTATGTTGAAATGCTACTTATTCGTATCCATTGATATTGTAACCTGATATTTTGCTGAATTTATTAATTCCTGGAGTCTTTTGGTGGAGTTTTTAGGGTTTTCTAGATACAAGATCATATCATCAGGAAAAAGCAATAGTTTGACCTTCTTTTTTCCAATTTGGATGCCCCTTATTTATCTTTCTTACCTGATTGCTCTGGCTAGGACTTCCAGTGCTTTGTTGAATAGAAGTGGTGGCAGTGGGCACCCTTTTCTTGTTCCAGTTCTTAGGTAAAATCTTTTAACTTTTCCCCATTCAGTATGATGTTGGCTGTGGATTTGTGTATATTGATTTTATTATTATGAGGTATGTTCCGTCTATGACTACTTTTTGAGAGTTTTTATCATGAAGAGCCACTGGATTTTATCAAATGTTTTTTCTTCGTCTATTAATATGATCATATGTTCTGTTTTACTTCTTTTTATATGGTGATTCATACTTATTTCTTTGCATATGCTCAACCATCCTTGTGTCCTTGGGATGAAACTCACTTCATCATGGTGGATTATCTTTTTGATGTGCAGTTGAATTCAGTTTGCTAGTATTTTTTTGAGGATTTTTGCATCTGTATCTTAAAGGATATTGGTCTATAGTTTTCTTTTCTCTGTGTGTGTCCTCTACTGGCTTTGGTATCAAGGTGCTACTGGCTTTGTAGACTGATTTAGGGAGAATTCCTGCCTTTTCAATGTTATGGAACATTTTCAGTTTATTGGGTGCCAGTTCTTTGTGTGTCTTGTAGAATTTGACTGTCCATCCATCTGGGCTTTTTTGTTGTTGGGAGATATTTTTATTACTCTTTCAATCTCACAGTTCATTATTGGTCTATTCAGGATTTCTATTTCTTCATTATGCAGGTTTGATTTGTCATGCATTTCCAATATTTCTTGTAGGTTTTCCACTTTGTGTGTGTAGAATTTTTCACTGCAGTCACAGATGATATTTTGTGTATCCATGGTATCTGTTGTAATGTCTCTTTTTTCATTTCTGATTGAGCTGATTTGAATTTTTTCTTTTTATTTATGCTTAATCTATCTAGTTGTCTATTGATTTTGTTTATTTTTTACAAGAAACAATTTTTGTTTCATTGATTCTTTGTATTTTTATTTTTTTGGTTTCCATTGTGTTTAGTTATGCTCTGAGCTTTTTTGTTTCTTTCCTTTGCTAACTTTAGATTTGTTTGTTTTTTTCCTTATTCTAATTCCTTGAAGTCTGACTTTAAGTTGTTAATTTGTGATCTTTCTTTTTTGATGTAAACATTTAAGGCAATTAATTTTCCCCTTAGCACTGCTATTACTGTATCCCATTGATTTTGGAAACTTGTGTCACCTTTGTAATTCAATTCAATTTTCTTTTTATTTCTGTCTTTACTTTGTCAATAATACTTGGATTTCTTAGCAGCAAGTTGTTTAATTTCCATGTATTTGTGTATTTTTGAGAATTGCATTTGAAATTCTTTTCTAGTTTTATTCCACTGTGTTCTAAAAAGATACATGGTATAATTTTCCTTTTCCTAAATTTGTTCAGACTTGTTTCATGTCCTAAAATATGAGCCATCTTGGAAAATGTCCCATGTACTAATGAGAAGAATGTATATTCTACTATTTTGGGGTGGAATGTTCTGTAAAAGTCTGTTAGGACCATTTGTTATGGAGTCCCATTTAAGTCTAGTTTTTCTTTGTTGATTTTCAGCCTTGATGATCTGTCTAGATCTGTCAGTGTAGTGTTAAACACTCACAGTATTACTATATTGCTTTTTATTTCTTTCCTTAGATCTAACCAAATTTACTTTATGAATCTGGGATTTACTCTGTTAGGTGAATATTATTTAAGATTATTGTATCTTCTTGTTGAATTGACCCTTTTGTCAGTATGTAATGACCATTTTTACCTTTTTTAACCATTGTTGATTTAAAGTCTATTTTGTCTGATATGAGAATACCTACTCCTTCTCTATTTTGGTTTCTATATCATAGAACATTTTTTTCTGCCCTTTTACCTTGAGTCTACAAAATCTTTGTGAGTTAAATGGGTTTATTGGAGATATATACTTTATTTATTTATATATATATAAAAAAATATATGTGTGTGTGTGTGTGTGTATGAGATATATATATATAATCTGCATTCAGTCAATCTGCTTTTTTTAAAGAGGGGATTAAGACCATTCACCTACAATGTTAGTATTGATATGTGAGATGTTGTTCTGGTCATCATTTTGATTTTTACCTAGTTGCTTTGTTCTCTCCATTGTGTTACTGTTTTATAAGAGGTGTGAGATTGGATAGTCTGATAAAATGGCAGTCTGATAGAGTCCTCCCACCACACCGCTCCCAGGGAAGGAGGTGAAAAGTGCCAGCGGCTACCTGTGAGCACGGACCACTCACTCTGAAACAGCATTGTGAATTACAGAGAAACAATGCAGAACTCCTAGCCCAAGAAAACAGGTACAAAATTTTCACAAACATTGGAGAGTGCACAAGGCACAATAGAGCCCAGAGCGTGGGAAGGACATGCTCACCAGGTCAGCACGGCACGACCTGACCCCCAAGCAGTTAGGCAACTCCCCATCCACTGAGTCAGGGACAAGCCCAGAGTTGGGGTAAAGCGGTTGCATGAGGCAGCAGACCCTGTGGAGAGAAAGCAATTGTGAGAGCCAAACACAACTCTCAACAGCAATATATAGAGACTGCCGAGGGCTGGGGAGGAATCGGGCAGAGACGGAGCAGAGATACAGCTTATTGGAACACTGTGCGACTAGAAGTCAGTGGGACTAGGCACAGGAGTTTAACGGAGAGTGGGACACACCCTAGAGATTGCTAGCAACTGCTGTCAGAGAAAAGCTGTGCTCCTGGCACAGTGAGAGCCCGGCTGTGAGCCAGGCTGGTGGCTGCAGCCATCTTTAAAGCTGCCCACCCAGAGCTGTGAGACGAGTCTCTAGCTCTGCCCTGCCCCAGCCCAGGGATCTTCCGCTGGGGTGAGACAGGCTTTGATTTGGTGGCCAGGGATAGCTGCATCCGTGGGTTCAAGGTAGGACGAGATCCTGGAACTGTAGCGGCAGGACCTTTGTGTATTGGAAACAGTTTGCAGCTCGTCCATCTGGTCCTGCTACCCTGGCTCTGGCCTCTGACAATCCACTATGTACTGGTCCTAGTGCCCACCCTTCAGGTCCCAGCCCTCTTGTACCGTACACCAGAGATTGGTCATTTTGAAGGTTGCTGGCTATAGTGACTCATTTGGTATAACTGCAGGTTCTCATGACAACCAAATACCTCAAGAGCCACAGGCTGAACCAGAGAAGTTCCCCATAACCCTGCCCACTTCATTATGGAATTTTGTGCCATCCAAGAGCGCTTCCAGTGGCCACTAACCCCCCTCCCCATGTGAACATACCCCCAAAGGAGACTGCTGGTGATAGAGATGGCCACCTGCCTCGCCTTGGGGTCTAGTAGTGGACAAGGGGTGCACAATACGAGATCCCACTATCAACCAGTATCATGCGGAGACAGACATCAGAAGGGCAGACACACATGGCTAGATAAGCAACCTCTGACCTGTGTAGAATTTTCCAAATTCAGCTCTCACACTGCAGCCAAAAGAAATTGTGTTTCTACCTGCACCTCAGAAGAAGGAAGGTCAAAGTAACCCCTAGGAGCTACAAGCCCCCTCCCAAAGCACAGGGCTTTCGCATACCCCAACAGGGGGACCAGAGTCTGCCATGGAGATAAAAGAATACCTAGCTAATAGGGAACTGTGGATTCCTATCCTCAAGTACAATTCACTAGCTTAGAGCCAAGCTGGGAGGTCATTTTCACCACACTCCACTGGGAAGAGGAGAAGACAACAGGCCAGAGATAACTCAAGATCCAGCAAGCTTGTTAAAATACACCTAAGGCAATACAGGCCACTATTTCTCTCCCTGGCTCTACCAAGGAATGAAAATCATGGGCCTGGAGACAGGGCCTTAAAAGAGCCCTACACCCATACCTCTCGACCAAGAAGCCAGATGAGAAAAAACTCAGGGAACATGAAAAATCAGAGTTAAAATTCACCCCCAAAGAAACCATCAGTTCCTCAGCCATGGATACCAACTCAAAAGAGATGGGTAGAATGACAGAAGAGGAATTTTGTTTAAGGATTATAAGAAAGCTCAATGAAATTCAACAGAAAATTAAATCCCAGCACAAAGAAACCACAAGAAAAATGCAAGAAATGAATGAAATATTCTCCAAAGAAATAGAATAGAAATATTAAGGAAAAATCAAATAGAAATCCTAGAAATGAAAGAAGCATTCAAGGATCTACAAAAATCCTGATTGGCCTTGCAAGAAGTGCTTAGACCTGCATTGTACACTAATCAGCACAACAGACGCACACCAATGTAAAACTACGCAAAAGCTAAAACCCCAGAAACCAGATTCCACAATGATGCAAGAGGTAAAACAAAAGACACCACCCAATAGAATAATCAGAAATTTACCCCAAAATCAATTCTCTCAATAAATGTAAATGGCTTGAATTGCCCATTGAAGAGACATGGGCTGGCTGAATGGATGAAAAAATACAAGCCAAGTATCTGTTGTCTTCAGGAAACACACCTTACACACGAAGATGCATTCAGACTCAAGGTGAAATGATGGAATACAATTTTCCAGGCTAATGGAAACCAAAAGAAAGCTGGAATAGCCATCCTTATTTCAGATGATACAAACTTTAAAGCAACAATAGTAAAGAAGGACAAAAATGGACACTATATAGTGGTGAGGGGGAAAATCTTACAAGAGGATTTAACAATCCTAAACATTTATGCACCCAACACAGGAGCACCCAGGTACATAAAGCAAATCCTGCTAGATCTAGACAACATAATAAAGAGCATTGCCATGATTGCAGGGGACTTCAACACCCCACTGACAGAACTGGACAGATCCTCCAAACAAAAAATAAACAAAGAAACAAAGGACCTAAACAGGACTCTAGAACATTTGGGCCTAACAGATATCTACAGACCACTCCACCCAAATAACACTGAATATACATTCTTCTTATCAGCTTATGGAACTTTCTCTAAAATTCACCACATCCTAGGCCACAAAACAGATCTAAACAAATTCAAAAAAATAGAAATCATACCATGTATCTTTTCAGACCACAGCGGAATAAAATTAGAAATCAATTCCAAAAGAAACTCACATCTTCATCCCAAATCTGGAAACTAAACAGTTACTGAACAACTCTTGGGTCAAGGAGGAGATTCAAATGGAAACCAAAAGATTCCTCAAACTAAACAATAATAGGGACACAAGTTATCAAAATCTGTGGGATACAGCAAAAGCAGTCCTGAGAGGAAAATTTGTCACCTTAAATGCCCACATCCAAAAGACAGAAAGGTCACAAATCAGTAAACTAATGAATCATCTTAAGGGAATGCAAAAGGAAGAGCAAAGCAATCCTACAGCCAGTAGAAGAAAAGAAATAACCAAGATATGAGCAGAATTAAATGTAATTGAGAACAAAAGAACAATACAGAAGATTAATAAAACGAAAAGTTGGTTCTTTGAAAAGATAAAAAAAATAGACAGGCCACTTGCCAGGGTGACCAGAAGCAGAAAGGAAAGCATTCTAATAAGCTCAATTAGAAATGAAAAGGAGAGTTGACAACTGATACCATGGAAATACAAAACATCATCTTTGAATACTACAAAAAACTCTATGCCCACAAACACGAAAACGTGGAGGAAATAGACAAATTCTTAGAAACATACTACCTCCCTAGGCTCAACCAGGAAGAAACAGAATTTCTAAACACACAAATATCAAGGACCAAAATCCATATCTAACTAAGGAGGTCAAAGACCTACATAAAGACAATTATGAAACACTGAGAAAAGAAATTGCAGAGGATGTAAATAGATGGAAAACCCCACCATGTTCTTGGATAGGCAGAGTCAACATAGTAAAAATGGCTTTGCTACCTAAATTAATTTACAGAATCAATGCAGTCCCTATCAAAATACCAACATCATTTATTGCCGATCTAGAAAAAATAATTCTACACTTCATGTGGAACCAGAGAAGACCCTGTCTAGCCAAAGCAATCTTAAGCAAAAAGAACAAATTGGGAGGCATCTATCTACCAGACTTCAAACTATACTACGAGGCTATAGTAACCAAAACTGTATGGTATTGGCACAAGAACAGAGACGTAGACCAATGGAACAGGACTGAGAACCCAAATATAAAACCAACCTCATACAGTCAGCTGATCTCTGACAAATTCCAGAAACACGTACACTGGGGAAAAGATTCCCTATTCAACAAATGGTGCTGGGAAAACTGGATGGCCACATGTAGAAGACTGAAACTGGACCCACACCTCTCACTTCTCACAAAAATCAACTCACAATGGATAACAGATCTAAACCTAAGACATGAAACCATAAGAATTCTCAAAGAAAACGTTGGAAAAACTCTTATGGATATTGGCGTAGGCAAAGAATTCATGAAGAAGATCCCCAAAGCAATCACAGCAGCAACCAAAATAAATACATGGGACCTGATCAAATTAAAAACCTTCTGCACAGCCAGGGAAACTATCACTAGAATGAACAGACAACCTACAGAATGGGAGAAAATATTTGCATGCTACACCTCTGATAAAGGGCTGATAACCAGAATCTATACAGAACTTAGGAAAATCAACAAGAAAAAATCAAACCACCCTATTAAAAAATGGGCAAAGCACATGAACAGAAACTTTCAAAAGAAGACAGAAGAATGGCCAGCAAACATATAAAAAATTGCTGAACTTCTAATCATCAGGGAAATCAAATCAAAACCGCAATGAGATATCACTTAACTCCAGTGAGATTGGCTCATATCAAAAAATCCTGAAATAACAAATGTTGGCGGGGATGTGGACAGATAGGAACACTCATACACTGCTGGTGGGACTGCAAATTAATACAACCTCTATGGAAAGTTTTATGGAGATACCTCAGAGGATTAAAAGTAGAATTACCATTTGACCCAGCAATCCCACTACTAGGTACCCGAAGGAAAAAAAGACATTTTATAATAAAGACATCTGCTCACGAATGTTTATAGCAGCACAATTCACAATTGCAAAGCTGTGGAAAGAACCCAGGTGCCCTTCAATACAGGAGTGGATTAATAAAATGTGGTATATGTATACCATGGAGTATTTACTCAACAATAAAAAACAATAGTGAATTAACACATGTGGTATTATCCTGGTTGGAGCTAGAACCCATTCTTCAAAGTGAAGTGTCACAGGAATGGAAAAACAAGCACCACTAGTACTCCCCATCAAATTGTTACTAATTGATCAACACTTACATCACACAGGGCAATAATATTCATCAGGGGGCGGGCAGGCGGGAGGCGGGTGGAGGGGATGGGAAAAACTCTCACTGAATGGATGCGGGGAGCACAGTTTGCAGGATGACCACGATTGTAGCTCTGACACCGGCAGTGCATGGGCAATATATGTAGCCAAAGTGTTGTACCCCGTAATATTCTGAAATTTTAAAAAATGAAAAAAAAATAGAATCTGGAAAATATGTTTTTCATCAGAAGCAGGAAATAGGGTATTTGACAACATGAATTTGTCTACTGAATTTGATGGATATGTGATGAAATATGTTTTATTAATAAAATCAATTGCCAAAGAAACAAACAAAAAAGAAACAAGAGACATGAACAAAGCATACAAGAAATGTGGGATTATGTAAAGAGGCCAAACGTAAGAATCATAGGCATTCCTGAGGACAAATAAGAAAACACACTAGGGCTGGAGTATCTATTTTAGGAAATAATAGACAAAAATTTCCATGACCTACCAGAAATATTGGTATCCAGGTAAAAGAAGCACACAAGACTCGTGGGAGACTCAATGTGCAAAAGCAATCACTACATCACAGTTTTAGACTGGCCAAAATAGACAAGAAATATTCACTCCTTCAAGCAGTGAGGGGAAAACCACAGGTAACCTACAAAGAAAAACCTGTCAGACTTCCCAAATGGGAAACCTTTCATTTCCCAAATGAAACCTTACAAGCCAGAAGGGACTGGGGACACATGCTCAGTTTTCTAAAAGAGAATAAAGGCCAACCCAGAATTATTTATCTTACAAAACTAATCTTCTTATGTGAGGGAGAAATAAAGACTTTCCCAACAAGCAATCGCTGATGGAATTTGTAAACAACAGATCTGCCCTACAGGAAGTACTCAGACCTGCATTATACACTGACCGGCACAGTACACATCCACCAGTGTAAAATCACCCAAAAGCTAAAGTCTAGAACCCAGATTCCACAATGGGACAAAAGGTGAAAGAAAATAATAAGAGTCTACACTACAGTTGATGAACAGAAGTCCACCCTAAATATCAATTCTCTCAATAAATGAGAATGGCTACAATTGCCCATTGAAGGAATATAAGCAGGATGAATGGATAAAAGAAAATTCAAGCCAAGTATCAGCTGTCTCCCGGAAATGCATCTTACACACAAGGACTCATTCAGGCTCCAGGTGAAGGGATGGCATACAATTTTACAGGCAAATGGAAACAAAAGAAAGCTGGGGTAGCCATTCTTATGTCAATTATCATAAATTTTAAAGCAACAAATGTAAAAAAAGACAAAGATGGTCACTATTTAGTGGTGAAGGAATAAATCAAACAAGAGGACTTAACAATGCTAAATATTTATGCACCCAAAACAGGAGCACCCAGATACATAAAGCAAACCTTGCTATAATCTAGACAACATTACAAACAGCAATTCCATATTAGCTGGGGAATTCAGCACCCTACGGACAGATCTGGACAGATTCTATAGGATAAAAAAAGCAAAGAAACAATGGAATTTAAAAGAACTCTAGAACAAATGGACCTAACAGATATCTACAGAACATTCTGCACAAACAACACCAAATATACATTCTTCTAATCAGTTCATGGAACTTTCTGTAAAATTGATAATGTCCTAGGTCACAACACAGATCTTAAAAATATTTTTTTAAATAGAAATTATATAATGTTTCTTCTTAGACCACAGTGGAATAAAATTACAAGTCAACTCCAACAGAAATACTCATTTCTACCCCAAAACATGGAAATTAAACAATCTATTGATGAATGACTATTGGGTCAATGAGGAGATTCAGATAGAAGTCAAAAGATTCTTCAAAATAAATGATGATTGGGACACAAGTTATCAAAATCTGTGGGACACAGCAAAAGCAGTCATATGAGGAAAACTCATAGTCTCAAAAGCCCACATCCAAAAGACAGAAAGATCACAAGTCAACAAAATAATGAACTATCTCAAGGAACTGGAAAAGGAAAAGTAAACAATTCCTGAATAAAGCAGAAGAAAAGAAATACCAAGATCAGAGGAGAACCAAGTGAAATTGAGAACAAAATAACTATACAGAAGACTAATACAACAAAATGTTGGTTCTTTGAAAAGATAAACAAAATAGACAGGCCTCTTGCTAGATTGACCAGAGGGAGAAAGGAAAGGACTCGATTAAGCTCAATATGAATGAAAAAAGAGAGGTCACAACTGATATCACAAAAATGCAAACACTATCTTTGAATATTGTAAAAATTTTTTGCCCCAAACTTGAAAATGTGGAGGAAATGGACAAATTCTTAGAAAAAAACAACTTCCCTAGACTCAAACAGAAAGAAATAGAATTCCTGAACAGACAAATATCAAAAAACAAAATTGATGCAGCAACAAAAAATCTTCCAACAAAAAACGTACCTGACCAGATGGATTCATTCCTGAATTCTACCAAACTCACAAATAAGAACTGGTATCTATACTGCAGAAAATATTCCACATAACTGAGAACACGGAATCCTCCCAATTCATTCTATGAAGCCAATATCACCTTGATAACAACCAGAAAAGGACACAATAAAAAAAGAAAACTACAGAACAATGTGTCTTATAAATATAGATGCAAGAATTCTCAGTAAGACCCTAGCAAACCGAATTCAGTTGGTGATCAAAAAAAAAAACAACCCATCATGACCAGGTGGGCTTCATCCCACCCATGCAGCAATGGTTCAATTTATGCAAATCCATAAGTATAATTCACAATATAAATAAAAGCAAGAACAAAGACCATATGATCCTCTCAATAGATGCAGAAAAGGCATTTGACAAAATTCAGCACACTTTTATAAGAACTCCTAACAAAGTAGGCATTGATAGCTCATACCTCAAAATTATTAAAGCCATATATGATAAAACCACAGCCAATATCATACTGAACAGGGAAAATTTGAAAGCATTTCAAATTTAGAACTAGAATGAGACAAGGTTGCCCACTATCTTAACTTCTATTTAACAAGTGCTAGAAGTCCTTCCCAGAGCAACCAGACAACAGAGGAGAATCAGGGGTATCCAAATGGGGCAGAAAAGCTCAAACGTTCACTCTTCAGTGATGACACGATATTATATCTAGAAAGCCCCAACTATTTAAACAAGAGACTACTGCAATTGATAAATGAATTCAGCAAAGTCTCAGGATACAAAATCAATGCCCACAAATCAGTAGCATTCATATACACCAATAACCCTAAAGCTGAGAATCAAAACAAAGACACAATACCTTTCACAATAACATCAAAGAAAATTCAATATTTAGCAATATATTTAACTAAGGAGGTGAGACACCTAAATAGGAAGGAATACAAAACACAGAGAAAAGAAATTGCAGAGGATGTAAACAGTCAGAAAACTCTACCATGCCCTTGGAATGATAGACTCAATATTTTTAAAATGTCTATACTATGTAAATGATCTAAGAATCAATTCAATCCCTATCAAAATACAAACATCATTTCTGCAGATATAGAAAAGATAATTCTACACTTTTATGGAGCCAGAGAAAACTCCATATAGCCAAAACATTCTTAACCAAAAAGAACAAATTGGAAGGTATCAATCTAACAGACTTCAAGTTATACTACAAGACTATAGTAACTAAAATAGCATGGTACTGGCACAAGAACAGAGATTTAGATCAATGGAACATGACTGAGAATGCTGATATAAACTTTCCTCATACTGTCATCTGATCTTTGACAAAGTAGACAAAAACTTACACTGGGGAGAAAAATCCCTATTCAATAACTGGTGCTGGGAAAACTGGGTAGCCACATGTGGAAGACTTCTCACCTCTCACAAAAGTCAACTCATGATGGACAACAGACTTAAACCTAAGACATTAAACCACAAGAATTGTAGAAGAAAATTTTTGAAAAACAGACATGGGCCTAAGCAAAGAATTTATGAGGAAGACCCCAAAAGCAAGCACAGCAACAAGAAAAACAAATAAATGGGACCTAATCCAATTTAAAACTTCTGCTCAGCCAAGGAATCTAACATTAAAATGAACAGACTACCTACAGAATGGGAGAAAATATTTGCATGCTACATATCTGGTAAAGGGCTGATAACCAGAATCTATATAGAACATACGAAAATCAACAAGAAAAAAACCAAACAACCCCACTGAAAAGTAGGCAAAGGACATGAACAGATACATTTCAAAGGAAACAGAATAATGTCCAACAAACCATGTGGAAAATTGCTCAACTTCTCTAATCATCAGGGAAATGCAAATCAAAACCACAATGAGGTATCACTTCACCCCAGTGAGATTGGCTTATATCAAAAAGTTCCAAAGCAAGAAATGTTGGTGTGGATGCAGATAGATAGGAACACTCATACACTGCTGGTGGGACTGCAAATTAGTACAACCTTTATGAAAAGTAATATAGAGATACCTCAAAGAACTAAATGTAGAACCACCATCTGATTCAACAATCCCACTACTGGGTGTTTACCCAAAGGAAAAAAAAGACATTCTATAATAAAGACATCTGCATGCAAATGTTTATAGTAGCAAAATTCACAATTGCAAATATGTGGAAACAACCCAACTGCCCATGAATACATGAGTGGATTAATAAAACGTGGTGTCTGTATACCATGAAGTACAACTTAGCCATTTAAAAAATGGTGAATTAATACCTCAGGTATTATCCTGGATGGAGTTAGAGTACATTTTTCAAAGCAAAGTGTCACAAGAATGGAGGAAAAAACGGCATTGATACACGCCATCAAATTGTTACTAACTGAACAATACTTATGTGCACAAATGGATGTAATTTTCATTGGGTATTGGGCATGTGCAAGGGTGGTGGAGGGGATGGGTTAATTCAAACCTAGTGGGTGCGGGGTGCACTGCCTGGGGGATGGGCATGCTGGTAGCTATGAGTTGGGCAGTGCATAGGCAACGTATGTAACCAAAATGTTTGTATCCCCATAATATTCTGAAATTTAAAAATAAAAAATCACTAATTATCAGAAAATGTAAATCAAAATCCCAATGAAATATTATCTCAAATAAGCTAAAATGACTTTTATCAAAAAGCCAGAAAATAATGTATACTGGGAAGAAAATTAAAGAAGGGGACCACTTGTATACTATTAGTGGGAATGTAAATTAGTAAAACCATTATGAAAACTGTATGGAGTTTATTCCCAAAAACTAAAAAACCAAACTACCATATAAGTTAGAAATTACACTACTTTTATGTGTCCCAAAGGAAGAAAATCAATTTTTCAAATAAGTGTCTGTACTGCAATATTTATTGCAACATTATTCACAGTAGCAAATATATAGAAGAAGCCTAAGTACCCTTATAATGATGAATAAATTAAAAATGTGGCACATTAATGGAGGGCAAAATGACTGACTAGAAACATCCTGCACACACTGCTTTCATGGGGAGGACTTAAAGCGGCAAGTGGACATTCACCTTTGGCTAGAATATCTAAGAGAGAGCATGATAAATCAAAAGAGAGATGACAGGGAGCATCAAAAGTGAAGGAGAGGGAAGAGAAGCAACATGATCTGCAGGTATCCAAGGAACATGAGGAAGGCACTCACACTTGAAGAAAGGAAAGAGAAGAGACACTTCAGGATCTGCAATTCCCCCATGATCACTGCTATTCGAGCTGAAGGACAGACTCTTCACTGCAGAAGGCCACAGGACTAACATACACAGATGACAGGAGACTGTGAAGAAGGATTGCTCTGGAGAGAAGGCAAACTGGGGACACACTGGCTTGTGAACCTTGGGCACTGAAGCTAGTGTCATTTCCAGATCCCAGACTCACTGTTCTCCCTATACCCTGGGTTGGATGCATTGTTACTGCCTCCCTGTTTTCCCTATCAGACTGGGGAAGGAGCAGGGATGCCAGGCACTCTTGTGAGTCATGTAGGCAAGAGTCATGCAACCCCCACCCTGAAAAATAGGGGCAGGGTGAATACTTGGGCCACCAAGAGCTGACAATCACTGACATTTATCAATGGGGGCAGAGCTGTGCTAAAGCTGTGTGGGCCAACAAGTGCCACTACCTGTGGATCTGAGTGAAACAGCTCTTCAGCTGGCCCAGGTGAACTATCACTACCACCTGTGAACATGGGTGAGGATGCACTCAAGTGACAGGGGCTAAAAATCACCACCACCAATGCATCTGAGCATGTCAATTCTACAGCCAGTGCAGACCAGCAATTGCTGCCACCCACAGGTATGCGCAGGGCTGTGCATAAGACAGCATTGGCTGAAAAATGCCACTACCCATGGTTCTGAGTGGGGCAGATCTCAAGCTAGTTTGGCCCAACAATCACCACAGCTCAGGCATGTGGATAGGGCAGTGCTGAAGTCACTGTGAGCCAACAAATGCCACAAGCCATCAATCTGGATGGGGCAATGCTAAAGCTGGTAGAGTCCAAAAATCTCCACTGCTGACAAAACTATAAGGTGCATTCACTCACTCTGCAATGTCACTCTGCATGTGACAACCACAGAGGAACAGTGAGACAAGAGATACAGGAATGCAGCAATGTTAAATATTCACAGTGTGTCTGCCCATATCCTGCTGGGTTAATTCTCTGGAGTAGGACACAAGTACTCCATCCAGGAACTATGCTTATTTGCACTAAATAGGAGAGTTTCCTGTAGAGGAGAATAGGTGCACAACAAAACTATCTGTATTGAGGTAAGCTAAGTTGTTTCAGGTGAGAAGAATTCAAAATTAGAACTCTTGGAATGTGAAAAAAAAAAACTGAGCTGTTTCAACATCCCCAAAGAATCACAATAGCTCTTCAGCAATGAATCCCATCCTAAAGGAAATTATCTAAATGTCACAAATGGAATTCAGAATAGGGATGGCAAATAAGATAATGGCATTGAAGATAAAATTGAAAGCCAACACAAAGAAGCCAAAAAGCTTTCAGGACACAAATTAAAAAATGATAAAATCACTAAAGGATAGGTAATATAAGGAAAACTATAAGAATTTAAAGAAATGAAAGACTCATTTAGGGAATTTCAAAATACAGCAGAAAGCTTCAATAACAAGATAGACCAAGAAGAAGAGAGAATTTGAGAGATTAAAACCAAGGCTTTTGAATTAACCCAGTCCGTCAAAGATACAGAATAAAGAAGAATAAAAAAATCACTCAGAGAAATAAGGGCCAATGCAAAGTGAAGATATATAAGAATTATAGGTATCCTTGAGAGAGAATAAGGAAAAGAAAAGAGCATGGACAACTTTGTGGGTGAATTATTAAAGAAAATTTCCTTGGTATTCCCAGAGATTCAGATATCCAGGTACAAGATGGCCATCAAATCAAAGATTCAAAGCAAACAGGACATTTCCAAAACACATAGTCTTCAACTGGACAGAGTAATAATGAAGGAGAAAGTTCTACCAGCTGCAAGATGAAAGCAACAACTAACCTGCAAAGGGAAATCCATTGGTCTAACAGCAGATTTCTCAGCACAGACTTTCCAAGCTAGAAGGGAGTAGGACAACAATTTTAGTCTTCTTAAAGAGAGCAACTGTCAGCCAAAATTTGTGTATACTGCAAAGCTATGTTTCATAAATGATGGAGGAATAAAGATATTTCCAGACAAGCAAACACGAAAGTAACTTGTGCTGCTAGACCTGTACTACAGGAAAAGCCCAAAAGTACACTATACATAGAACACAACAATAAATAACCCAACAGTGTAAAAACACCCAAAAGTTAAAGTTTACAGCTCTTATAAAGCAGTAGCACCAGAGGGAATAAACAATAAATTATCATTCAACAGGATGAACAGAACAGAGTCCCACATAACAATGCTAACACTGAATGTGAACAGTCTTAATGCACCAAGTAAAAGACATAGAATTGTTGAATGGATTAAAAAAAAAAACACACACAGGCCAGGCGTGGTGGCTCTTGCCTGTAACACTAGCACACTAAAAGGCCAAGGTGAGAAGATTGCTTGAGGTCAGCAGCTCAAGCATAGCCTGAGCAAGAGCAAGATCCCATCTCCACCAAAAAAATTAGAAAAGAAAGTTAGCCTGGTGTGGTGGTGTGTGCCTGTAGTCCCAGATACTTGGGAGGCTGAGGCATAAGGATGCTTGAACCCAGGAGTTTGAGGTTGCTTTGAGGTAGGCTGATGCTATGGGGCTCTAACCTGGGTGACAGAGTAAGACTCTGTCTCAAAAAAAAAAAAAAAAGCAAAAAACAAAACAAAATAAAACAAAAAACAATCCAAGTACAGGTTTTCTCCAAGAAAACTATCTAACTTGGAAAGATTAGCACAGATTCAAGGTAAAGAATGAAAATAAAATCCACACAAACAAGAACCAAAAGTGAACAAATGTACCCATTCTTATATCAGAAAAATTGACTTCAAATAAAAAATGGTAAAAAGAGACAAAGATGGTCATTAAATAATGACAAAGAGAGCAATTCATCAGGTAGACATAACAATCCTAAATATATATGCATATATCACAGGATCTCCCAGAATCATAGAGCAAATTCTACTAGATTTAAGTAAAGAAATAAACAGTTGCATCATAATAACCAAGGACTTTAACACCCCACTGACAAAACTACACAGATCACTGAAGCAGAAACCAACAAAGAAACACTGGATTTAAATGAGACTTCAGAACAAATGGACCTGACATATGTTTAAAGAATACTCTATCCACAAAACTGCAGAATATATATTCTTCTCATAGCCCATGGGACATTTTCTAAGGTTGACTATACTTAGGCCACAAACAAGGTTCAGCATATTTAGATATTAACCATATATCTTCTCAGATTATAGCAGAATAAAACTAGAAATCAATTCTAAAAGAAACTCTCAAAACCATACAAAGTCATGGAATTTAAACAGACTGATGATAGATGATCCATGGGTAAATGATGAAATTAAGATGGAAAACAAAACATTCTTTAAATTGAATAACAAAGGGAACAGAGGCTTTCAAAATTTATGGGATACAGAAAAAGCAGTGCAAAGGGGAACATTCATAGCCATATTTGCTTACATCAAAAAGATAGAATGATTACAAATTAACAACCTAAAGTCATATCTCAAGGAAGTAAAAAGCAAACAAACAAAGAACAACAAAAACAAAACAAAACAAATTCACAACGAGCATAAGGAAAACTAATAACAGAGCTCAGAGCAGCAAATAAAATGGAAACAAAAAACACACATGTAAAACAAAAACTTTGTTCATTGAGAAGACAAAATTGATAAACCAGTAGCCAGATTAACCAGAAATATGAGAAAGAAATCAAATAACTTCAATCAGAAATATAAAGGAGACATGACAATTGATGCCACAAAAATACATTATCCATAAATACAATCAAAACCTCTATGCACAAAACCTTAAAAACGTAAAGTAACTGAATAAATTCCTAGAAAGACACAACCTCCCAACCCCGAATCATGAAGATATATAAATCCTGAACAGAACAATTATTAAGCTGTGAGATTTAAAAAGTAATAAAAATTTCACAATCAAAAAAGCCCCGGGTCACATGGATTCACAATTAAATTTTACCAGACGTATGAAAAAGAATTGATACCTATCCCACATAAATTATTCCATAGTGGTTACAAGAAAAGAATCATCCCTAATTCAGTCTATGAAGTTGATATCACCATCACCCTAAATCCAGTAATGGACACAAGAAAAGAAAACTGCAGAACAATATATTTATGGATAAATACAATAAGTCATGAGGTAAACATTAGCAAACAAAATTCAACAGCACTTTGTGGGGATAATTCACAGTGACCACATGGATTCATCCCGGGGATGCAAGGATGATTCAGCCTATGCATATCAATAAATATGATTCACCACGTAAAAAGCGACAAAAACAAGTACCATATGATCCTCTCAACAGATGAAGAAAAATCATTCAATTAAATCCAGCACCATTTCTTCCATTCCATATGTTGTGTATTCACTCTAATGATTGTTTTATTGGCTGTGCGGAACCTTTTTAATTTGATCAGATCCCACTTATTCACTTTTGTTTTTGCTGTTATTATTTTTGTGGTCTTCTTAATAAATTCTATGCCTAGGCTGATGTCTATAAGAGTTTGCCTAACATTTTCTTCTAGAAGTCTTATGGTTTCATGTCTTAGGTTTAAGTCTGTTATCCATTGTCAGCTGATTTTTGTGAGAGGTGAAAGGTGTGGATCTAGTTTCAGTCTTCTACATGTGGCTACCCAATTTTCCCAGGACAATTTATTGAATCAGGATTCTTTTCCCAGTGTATGTTTTTGTCTACTTTGTCAAAGATCAGATGACAGTAGGAGGATGGTTTTATATATGGGTTCTCCATCCTGTTCCACTGGTCTATGACTCTGTTCTTGTGCCAGTACCATGATGCTTTGGTTACTATAAACTTGAAGTATATCTTGAAGTCTGGTAAATTGATGCCTCCCAATTTGTTCTTTTTGCTTAAGATTGCTTTGGTTATATGGGGTCTTCTCTGGTTCAGTATGAATTGTAGAATTATTTTTTCTATATCTGCAAAAAAAATGATGTTAGTATTTTGATACAGATTGTACTTGTTCTTAGATCACTGTGGGTAGTATAGACATTTTAACAGTAATAATTCCATCGATCCAAGAGCATGGTAGGGTTTTCCATCTGTTTACATCCTCTGCAATTTCTTTTCTCTGTTTTCATAGTTCTCCCATATAGGTCTCTCACCTCCTTTGTTAAATATATTCCTAAATGTTTAATTTTATTTGATGCTTTTTGTGAACGGTATCATGTCTTTGAAATGATTCTCACCTTGACTGTTATTGGCGTATACAAAAGCTAGTGATTTATGTGCATGATTTTGTATCCTGAGACACTGATGAATTTATATATCAATTCCAGAATTCTCTTGGTTGAATCCTTAGAGACTTCTAGATATAGTGTCATGTCTTCAGAAAAGAGTGAAAGTTTGACCACTTCTGGCCCCACTTGGATGCCCTGATTGCTCTCTCTTGTCTGATTGCTCTGGCAAGGACTTCCAATATTATGTTGATAGAAGTGGAGATAGTGGGAAACCTGGTCTGGTACCAGTTCTAAGCGGGAGTGCTTTCAATTTTTCCTCATTCCGTATGATGTTGGTTGGGGTTTTATCATATTTAGGTTTCATAATTTTGAGGTATGAGCCATCTATGCATATTTTGTTAAGAGTTTTTATCATAAAAGGGTGCTAACTGTTGTCAAAAACTTTTTCTGCATGTATTTAGAGGATAATATGATCTTTGTTCTTGATTTTATTTATATGGTGACTTACATTGTTAGATTTGTACATGTTGATCCATCCCTGAATCTCTGGGATAAAACGCACCTGGTCATGATTGATTATTTTTTTTATTGTGCAGTTGATTTCAGTTTGCTAAGATTTTATTGAGAATTTTTGCATCTATATTCATAAGGGATATTTGTCCATACTTTTTTTTTGTTTTGTCCTTTCCTTGCTTTGGTATCAAGGTGATATTGACTTTGTGGAATGAATTTGTGAGGATTCCATCCTTCTCAATGTTTTTGAATAATTTCTGCAGTATAGGAACCATTTCTTCTTTGTAGGTTTGGTAGAATTCAGGTGTGAATCTATCTGGTCTGGGACTTTTTTAAGTGATAGCAACCAAAATATCATGATACTAGCACAAAAAATGGACATATTGACTAATGAAACAGGAAGAAAACCCAGAAATAAGCTAAGACATTGACAAAGTGAATTGATTTTTTACTAAGTTGTCAAGAGCAGAAAAGGGGAAAAGAACAATATTTTCAATCAATGATGTTGGTAAGCCTGGATATCTATATGCAGAAGAATGAAATTGCACTTTTATTTTATACCATACACAAAAATAAAATCAAAATGGATGAAAGAATTAATTGTAAGACCTAAAGGTGTAAAGCTACCAGTAGAAAACATAGGAGTAAAACTACACAATGTCTGTCTAGGCAATAATTTTTTGCATATATAACCCTGAAACATAGGCAAAAAAAAAAGCAAAAACAGAGAGATGAGATGACACTGAACTAAAAATCTTTTCTACAGAATTTAAATAACTAAGAAAGTGAAGAGACAACAACCCATGGATTGGGAGAAAATATTTGTAAACTGTACAACAGATAAGAGGTTAATATCTAAAATTTGTAAGCAATTCAAACAATTTGAAAAGGCTGGAAAAATGGGAGTCTGATAGAATCCTCCCACCACACTGGTCCCAGGGAAGTAGGTGAAAAACACCAGCGGTTACCTGTGAGCACAGACCGCTCACTCCAAAAACAGCTTTGTGAATTACAGAGAAATAACGTGGATCACACAGCCCAAGAAAACAGGTACAAAATTTTCACAAAGATCAGAGAGCCCATGGAGCACAATAGAGCCCAGAGCATGGGAAGGATGTGCTCACCAGGTCAGCACCACGAGACCTGACCCCGAAGCCGTTATGCACCTCCCCATCCACTCAGTCAGGGACAAGCCCAGAGTTGGGGTAAAGCAGTTGCGTGAGGCAGTAGACCCTATGGAGAGGAAGCAATTGAGAGAGCCAAACACAACTGTCAGCTGCAATATACAGAGACCGCTCAGGGCTGGGGAGATACCGGGCAGGAACCAAGCAGAGATACAGCTTCCCGGGACAGTGTGTGGGAAACTGCAGGCTGGCACTGAGCCACTAGACATCAGTGGGACTGGGCTCAGGAGTTTAACGGAGAGCGGGACATGCCCTTAGAGGTAGCTAGCAAGTGCCTCAGTTGCCGGTGGAGAAAAGCTGTTCTCCCGGGTGCAATCGGAGCCCTGCTGTGTGCCACGCTGGCAGCGGCAGCCATCTTTAAAGCTTCCCGCCGGAGCTTTGAGCCGGGTCTCCAGCTCCTCCCCACACTGGCCAAGGGGCTCTTCTGCTGGGGTGAGACAGGCTTTGCCCTTGGTGGCACAGCTGCATCCATGGGTTCCAGGTGGGATGAGATCCCAGAGCGGTAGTGGCAGTACCTTTGTGTATTGTAAACAGTTTGCAGCTCATCCATCTGGTCCTGCTACCTTGGCTCTGGCCTCTGAAAAATCCACTACATGCTGGTTCTAGTGCCCACCCTTCAGGTCCCAACTCTCCTGTATTTCAGAGATCGGTCATTTTGAAAGTTGCTGGCTATAGTGACTCATTTGGTATAACTGCTGGTTCTCATGACAACCAAATACCTCAAGAGCCACAGGCTGAACCAGAAAAGCTCCCCATAACCCTGCCAAATTCATTAGGGAATTTTTTGCCATCCAAGAGCACTCCCAGTGGCCACTATTCCCCGCTTCCTTGGGCACATCCCCCTGGTGGAGACTGCTGGGGATAGAGATGGCCCCCCACCTCATCTTGGGGTCTAATGGTGGAAAAGTGGTGCACAATTGGAGATCCCCCATTCAACCAGTATCACGTGATAAGAGACATCAGAACGGCAGACACATGTGGCTAGATAAGTAGCTTCTTAGTCATGTAGAATTTTCCCAATTCAGCTCTCACACTGCAGGCAAAAGAAATTGTGTTTCTACCTGCACCTCAGGAGGAGCCAGACCAAAGTAACCCCTAGGAGCTACAAGTCCCCTCTCAAAGCACAGGGCTTTCGCATTCCCCAACTGGGGGATTAGAGTCTGCTATGGACATAACAGAATACCTAGGTATTAGGGAGCTGTGGATTCATATCCCCAGGTACAATTCACTAGCTTAGAGCCCAAGCTGGGAGGTCATTTTCACCACACTCCACCAGGAAGAGGAGAAGACAACAGGCCAGAGATAACTTAAGATCCACCAAACTTGCTAAATACACCTAAAACAATACAGGCCACTACTTCTTTCCCTGACTCTACCAAGGAATGAAAATTGTGGGCCTGGAGACAGGGCATTAAATGAGCCCTAACACCCCCAGCTCTCAACCAACAGGCCAGCCGAGAAAAAATAAGTGAAGGAACTCAGGAAACACAAAAAATCGGAGTGAAAAGTCACCCCCAAAAGAACCATCAGTTCCTCAGCAATGGTTACCAACTCAAAAGAAATGAGTAGAATGACAGAAGAGGAATTTTGCTTATGTATTATAAGAAAGCTCAATGATATTCAAGAGCAAATTGAATCCCAGCATAAAGAAACCACAAGAAAAATGTAAGAAATGAATGAAAAATTCTCCAAAGAAATAGAAATATTATGGAAAAATCAAATAGAACTCCTAGAAATGAAAGAAGCATTCAAGGATCTACAAAACACAGTGGAAAGCCTTAAGAATAGGCTGGACCATGAGGAGGAAAGAATTTCAGAGGTAGAAGACAACTCCTATGCACTAAATAAATCAGTCAAAGAGAAAGAACACAAAAACCAGAGGCATGAACAAAGCATACAAGAAATGTGGGATTATGTAAAGAGGCCAAACATAAGGATTATAGGCATCCCTGAGGGAGAGGAAGAAAATTTGCGTGGACTGGAAAATCTGTTTGAAGGAATAATAGAGGAAAATTTCCATGGCCTAGCCAGAAATCTCAATATCCAAGTACAAGAAGCACACAAGACTCCTGGAAGACTCAACGTGAAAAGGCACTCACCACGCTATATAATTATTAGAATGACCAAAGTAAACACAAAAGAGGCACTCCTTAGAGCTGTAGGACGAAAAGATCAGGTAACCTATAAAGGGAAACCGATCAGATTAACTGCAGATTTCTCAGCTGAAACCTTACAAGACAGAAGGGAATGGGGAGACATCATCAGTCTCCTAAAACAAAAGAAAGGCCAACCCAGAATTCTGTACCCTGCCAAACTAAGCTTCTTATATGAGAGAGAAATAAACACTTTTCTAGATAAGCAATCACTGATAGAATTTGTGAAATCCAGACCGGCCTTGCAAGAAGTGCTTAGACCTGCATTATACACTAATCAACACAACAGACACCCACCTATGTAAAACTACGCAAAAGCTAAAACCCCAGAAACCAGATTCCACAATGACACAAGAGGTAAAACAAAAGACACCACCTAATAGAATAATCAGAAATTTACCCCAAATATCAATTCTCTCAATGAATGTGAATAGTTTGAATTACCCATTAAACAGACATAGGCTGGCTGAATGGATTAAAAAATACAAGCCAAGTATCTGGTGTTTCCAGGAAACACACCTTACACACAAAGACGCATTCAAACTCAAGGTGAAAGAATGGAATATAATATTCCTGGCTAATGGAAACCAAAAGAAATCTGGAGTAACCATCCTCATTTCAGATGATATAAACTTTAAAGCAACAAAAGTAAAGAAGGACAAAAATGAACACTATATAGTAGAGAAGGGAAAAATCTAACAAGAGGATAAAACAATCCTAAACATTTATGCACCCTACAAAGGAGCGCCCATGTACACAAAGAAAATACTTCTTGATCTAGACAACATAATAAATAGCAATGCCATAATAGCAGGGGACTTCAACACCACACTGATGGAACTGGACACATCCTCCAAACAGAAAATAAACAAAGAAACAAAGGACCTAAACAGGACTCTAGAAATTTTAGGCCTAACACATACCTTCAGAACACTCTACCCTAATAACACTGAATACATGTTGTTTTCATCAGCTCATGGAATGTTCTCTAAAATTGACCACATCGTAGGCCACAAAACAGATCTCAACAAATTCAAAAAAATAGAAATCAACCATGTATCTTTTCAGACCATAGCAGAATAAAATTAGAAATCAATTCCAACAGAAACTCATATCTTCATCCAAAAACATGGAAACTAAACAATCTGTTGCTGAATGACTATTGGGTCAAGGAGGAGATTCAAATGGAAATCAAAAGATTCTTCAAACTAAATGATAAAGGGGACACAAGTTATCAAAATATATGTGATACAGCAAAACCAGTCCTGAGAGGAAACCTTATCGCCTAATATGTCCACACCCAAAAGACAGAAAGTTCACAAATCAGTAAACTAATGAATTATATGAAGGAAATGGAAAAGTATGAGCAAAGCAATCCTAAAGCCAGCAGAAGAAAAGAAATAACCAAGATCAGAGCAGAATTAAATGGAATTGAGAACAAAAGAACAATACAGAAGATTAATAAAATGAAAAGTAGGTTCTTTGAAAAGACAAACAAAATAGACAGGCCACTTGCCAGGTTGACCAGAAGCGGAAAGGAAAGGAGTCTATTAAGCTAATTTAGAAATGAAAAAGGAGAGATCACAACTATATCATGCAAATAGAAAATTTCATCTTCAAATACTACAAAAATCTCTATGTCCAAAAACACAAAAACGTGAAGGAGACGGGCAAATTCTTAGGAACATACTACCTCCCTAGGCTCAACCAGGAAGAAACAGAATTTCTAAACAGACCAATATGAAGCACTGAAATTGAAAAACTGATAACAATCTTCCCACAAAAAAAAGTCCTGGACCAGATGGGTTCACACCTGAATTCTACCAAGCCTACCAAGAAGAACGGGTGCCTATACTGCAAAAATTATGTGAAAACATCCAGAAGGTTGGAATCCTCCAAAACTTCTGCAAAGCCAATATCACCTTGATACCAAAGCCAGGAAAGGACACAACAAGAAAAGAAAACTGCAGACCAATGTCCCTTGTGAATATAGATGCAAAAATTCTCAATAAAATTCTTGCAAACCAAATTCAAATGTACATCAAAAAAATAATTCATCACGATCAGGTGGGCTTCATTCCCGAATTGCAGGGATGGTTCAACATATGCAAATCTATAAATGTAATTCACCACATAAATAAAAGCAAGAACAAAGATTATATGATCCTTTCAATAGATACAGAAAAGGCTTTTGGCAAAATCTAGCAACATTTTATGATAAGAACTCTTACCAATATAGGTATAGATGGCTCATGCATCAAAACTATTAAGGCTATATACCATAAACCCACAGCCAATATCATGCTGAATGGGGAAAAATTGAAAGCATTCCTCCTTAAAACTGGAACCAGACAAGTTGCCCACTATCTCCACTTCTATTCAACATAGTGTGGGAAGTCCTGGGCAGCACAATCAGACAAGACAGAGAAATCGGGGGCCTCCAGATGGGGGCAGAAGAGGTCAAACAATCATTGTTTGCAGACGATATGATATTATATATAGAAAACCCCAAAAATTCAACCAAGAGATTACTGGAATTGATAAATGAATTCAACAAAATCTCAGGATACAAAATTAATGCACACAAATCCATAGCCTCATATATACTAATAACAATCAAGCCGAGAAACAAATTAAAGTTTGAATACCTTTCACAATAGCACCAAAGAAAATTAAATATTTAGGAACATATCTAACTAAGGAGGTCAAAGACCTACATAAAGACAATTACAAAACACTGAGAAAAGAAATTGCAGAAGATGTAAATAGATGGAAAACCCTACCATGCTCTTGGATAGGCAGAGTCAACATAGTAAAAATGGCTTTGCTACCTAAATTGATTTACAGAATCAATGCAGTCCCTATCAAAATACCAACATCATTTTTTGCCGATCTAGAAAAAATAATTCTACGCTTCGTGTGGAACCAGAGAAGACCCCGTCTAGCCAAAGCAATCTTAAGCAAAAAGAACAAATTGGGAGGCATCTATCTGCCAGACATCAAACTATACTACAAGGCTATAGTAACCAAAACAGCATGGTATTAGCACAAGAACAGAGATGTAGACCAATGGAACAGGACTGAGAACCCAAATATAAAACCAATCTCATTCAATCACCTGATCTTTGACAAATTCCAGAAAAACGTCCACTGGGGAAGAGATTCCCTATTCAATAAATGGTGCTGGGAAAAATGTATGGCCATATGTAGAAGAAAAACTAGACCAACATCTCTCACCTCTCACAAAAATCAACTCACAATGGATAACAGATTTAAATCTAAGACATGAAACCTTAAGAATTCTTGAAGAAAATGTTGGAAAAACTCTTATGGATATTGGCCTAGGCAAAGAATTTATGAAGAAGACCCCCAAAGCATTCACAGCAGCAACAAAAATAAATAAATAGGACCTCATTAAATTAAATGGCTTCGCACAGCCAAGGAAACTATCACTAGAGTGAACAAACAACGTACAGAATGGGAGAAAATATTTGCATGCTACACCTCTGATAAAGGGCTGATAACCAGAATCTATACAGAACTTAGGAAAATCAACAAGAAAAAATCAAAAGACCTTATTAAAAAATGGGCAAAGGACATGAACAGAAACTTTTCAAAAGAAGACAGAATAATGGCCAGCAAACATACAAAAAATTGCTCAACTTCTCTAATCATAAGGGAAAGCTATTCAAACAACAATGAGATATCACTTAACTCCAGTGAGATTGGCTTATATCAAAAAATCCCCAAACAACGAATGTTGGTGGGGATGTGGACAGATAGGAACACTCATACGCTGCTGGTGGGACTGCACATTAGTACAACCTCTATGGAAAGTAATATGGAGATACCTCAAAGAATTAAAAGGAGAACTACCATTTGATCCAGCAATCTCACTACTGGGTATTTACCCAAAGGAAAAAAAGACATTCTATAATAAAGACATCTGCACACATATGTTTATAACATCACAATTCACAATTTCAAAGATGTGTAAACAACCCAGGTGCCCATCAACACACGAGTTGTTCAATTAAATATGGTATATGCTATATGTATACCAGGGAGTATCACTCAGCAATAAAAAACAATGGTGAATTAACAAATCTAGTATTATCCTGGTTGGAGCTAGATGCCATTGTTCAAAGCAAAGTGTCCCAGGAATGGAAAAACAAACACCACTGGTACTCACCATCAAATTGGTCCTAACTGATCAAGACTTACATCACACAGGGCAATAATATTCATCAGGGGGCGGGCTGGTGGGAGGGGGTTGGAGAGAATGGGAAAAGTCTCACTGAATGGATGTGGGGAACACAGTTTGGGGAATGTCCTTGATTGTAGCTCTGATACATGCAGTTCATGGACAATAGATATAGCCAAAGTGTTGTACCCCAATAATATTCTGAAATAAAAATAAATAAATAAATAAAATAAACTTTAAAAAAAAGAGTTTTAGAAGGAAATATTAGAAAAACTCTTATATACATCTAGAATCTGTGAAGAAGACCCCAAAAGCAAATCACAAGAACAAAAATAAATAAATGGAACCTGATCAAATTGAAAGTCTTGTGCTTATCCAAGAAAAATATCATTAGAGCAAATAGAGCATTTACAGAATGGTAGAAAATATTTGAATTGAAGACTGTATGATCCTCTCAATGGATGCAGAAAAAGCATTTGACAAAATTCAGCACCCTTTCATGGTAAGAACTCTTAACAAAATAGGCATAGATGGAACATACCTAAAAATTATAAAAGCCATATATGACAAACATATAGCCAACATCATACTGAATGGGGAAAAATTGGAAGTTTTCCTGCTTACAACTGGTACCAGACAATGTTGGTCACTATAACCACTTGTATTCATCATTGTGCTGGAATTCCTTGCCAGAGCAATCAGACAAGAGAATTAAATCAAGTGGGAAAGAAATGGTCAAAATATTCCTCTTTGCTGATGATATGATATTATATACAGAAAACCCAAGGATTCAACCAAGAGACTTCTGCAATTGATAAATAAATTTAGCAAATTCTGTGGCTACAAACTCAACGTACACAAATTAGTAACTTTCATATGTGCCAACAGCAGTCAAGCAGAGAATCAAATCAAAGATTCAATAACTTTCACAAAAGCAGCAAAGAAAATAAAATACCTAGGAATATATTTAACTAATGTGGTTAAAGACCTCTATAGGGAGAACTATGAAACACTGATGAAAGAAATGGCAGATGATGTAAACATTTGGAAATATATATCATGATAATATGTTGGTTGAACCAACATTGTTAAAATGTCTGTACTCCCCAAAGTGATTTGCAGATTCAATGCAAACCCCATTAAAATACCAATATTATTTTTTAAAATCTAGAAAAAACAGTTCTTTCCTTCGTTATGGAACCAAAAAAGATCCCGAACAGCCTTGCAAGACTTACATAAACCATGGAAATTGGTGTAAGAAAAACAAATTGGGAGACATCACTTTACTGGACTTCTATGTATACTCCAAGGGTATAGTAACCAAAACAACATGGTCTATAGATCTATGGATCAGAACAGAGAATCCAGATATGAAGCCATTCTCATTGCCGTCTGACCTTTGACAACCCAGACAAAAACATACACTGGGGTAAAGAATGCCTTTTAAGTAAGTGTTGCTGGGAAAAATGGATAGCCACATGTGGAAGACTGAAACATGATCTGCATCTCTTACCACTTATAAAAATTAACTCATGATCAGTAACAGACATAATCCTAAGGCATGAAACCATAAGAACGCTAGAAGAAAATGTTGGGAAACTCTTCTAGATATTGGTGTAGGCAAAGAAATTATGAAAAAGACAAAAAAGCAATCACAACAACACCAAAAGTAAATAAATGGGACCTGATCAAATTAAAAAACTTCTGCACAGCCAAGGAAACTATCATTACAGTGAATAGACAACCTACATAATGGGAGAAAATATTAGCATTCTGTGTATCAAATATAGGGATAATAACCAGAATCTACAGAGAACTCAAGTAATGCAGCAAGAAAAAATACAAAACAACTCCATTAAAAACTGGGAAAAAGGCATGAACAGAAACTTTTCAAATAAAGATAGACTAATGGCCAGCAAACACATGAAAAAATGTTCAAAATTTCTAATCATGAGAGAAATGCAAATCAAAACCTCATTGAGATATCACCTATCTCCAGTGAGAATGGCTTTTGTCAAAAAGTCCCCAAACATCAGATGTTGGTGTGGATATGACGAGAAAGGCACACTTATACATTAGTTGGTGGGACTTCACAGTAGTACAACCTCTATGGATAGTAGCATTGAATTTACCTAAAAGAACTAAAAGTAGACCTACTATTTGATCCAGCAATTCCACTACTAATTATTTACCCCAAGAAAAAAAGATATTCCCTAAAAAACACATCTGCGCTCAAATGTTTATAGCAGCATAATTCACAATTGCAAAGATGTGGAATCAACACAAATGCCCATGAATACATGAGTGGACTAATATAATATGGTAAATGTATACCATGGAGTACTACTCAGCCACAAAAAATGGTAATGTAGTGTCGTTTGTGACCACCTGGATGGAACTAGACACCATTTTTCTAAGTGAATTATCACAAGAATGGAAAAACAAACACTACATGTACTCAGTACTATAGTGGAACTAATTGATCGACACTTATGTGCACATGTGATAACAAAACTCAAGAAAACTCAACTAGGTGAGAGAGGTTTGGGGTATGTTAGTAAATTCACACCTAACTGGTAAAATTCACTCTAATTGGGTAAAGGGCACACTTATAACTTTGACTCAATCTGTACAAAAGCAAATTCTGTAACCACAGCTTGTGCAAATTCATAATATTCTGAAATAAAAGAAACTAAATGAAAAAAGACTGTATTGTTAACCACTGTATAAATATGTTACAGTATAATTATTATGGAAATACTTTAATGTGTAAAATGAAAAAATGTAATTCTTTGAGGGACACTAAGATAGCTTCCATATCTTGGCTATTTTGAATAATGCTGAAACAAATATTACAGTCCATTTATCTATGTATGGAAAAGTGGAATTGCAGGATCATGTGGTAGTTTTATTTTTAGTTTTCATTTTTCCTTATTTCAAAAGGTTTAGAGTTACAAGTTGCTTTGGTTACATGAATTAATTGTTGAGTGGTGATGTTTGGGCTCCTTTTTGATCCATGTGAATTTTAGGAATTTTTTTTAATTCTGTGAAAAATTACTTTGGTATTTTGATAGAAATAACACTTAAGCTGTAAATTGCTGTGGGTAGTATAGTCATTAGAGCAATACTTATTCTTCCAATTTATGTGCATGGTATGTTTTTCCATATGTTTTTGCCATCTATGATGTCTGTTACCAGTGTTTTGTAGTTTATCTTGTAGAAATTTTTTACATCCTTGGTAAAGTATATTATTAAGGTTTTGGATGTTTTGCAGCTATAGTAAATAGGATTGAACCCTTGAATTCATTATCTGCTTGGTTGTTATTGGTGTATAGTGGTCCTACTAATTTGTTTGCGTTGATTTTGTAGGCTGATGGCTTACTGAATTTATTTTATCAATTGCAGAAATATCTTGGAGCAATCCTTAGGATTTTATAGGTATAAGATAATGTCATTTGGAAAGAAGCATAATTTGACCCCCTCTTTTCCTATTAGATGTCCTTTATTTCTTTCATTTCCTGATTTCTTTGTCTGGAATTTTAAATACTCAGTTGCATAGAAACGGTGAAATTTGGCATCCTTGTCTTGTTCCTGTTCTTAGAAAGGATGTTAACCTTCCCCCTTTCATTATGATATTGATTGTGGGTTTGTCTCTGTGGCTTTTATTAATTTAAGGTATATTTCTTCTATGGCTGCTTTTTTGAGAGTTTTTGTCATTAAGTTATTCTGGGTATTATTGAATTTTTTTGTTTTGTTTTATTTTGTTTTGTTTTTTGTTTTGCATCTATAGGGTTTTTGTTTTTAATTCGGTTTCTGTGGTCAATCATATTTATCAACTTGCATATGCTTAAATATCCTTGCATTCCTGAAATTAAACCCACTTGATTGTGATGAATTATCTTTTTGATGTTCTGTTGGATTTGGCTTACTAGTGTTTTTTTGGTTTTTTTTTTTTTGGTTTTTTTTTTTAGAATTTTTTCATCTCTATTAACCAGAGAAATTGGTCAGTAGTTTGTTGATGTTTTTGAGCTCATTCCTAACTTTTGTATCAGAGAGATACCAGCTTACTGGAATGAGATAGAGAGGATTTCTTCCTTTTTGATATTTTAGAATAGTTTCAGGAGAATTGTATTCAGTTTTTATTTGAACATTTGGTAGAATTTGGCTGTGAATACTTTGGCATTTGATCAATGGCTTTTAAGGGGTAGTTTTTTTTTTTAAGTACTAAGTCAATCTCACTCTGTTCAGATTTTTATATCTTCTTTATTCAAGCTTTGGGGGTTGTACATATCCAGAAATTTATCCATTTCCTCTAGGTTTTCTGGTGTGTGTATATAGATCTGATCACATTAGTCTCAGATGATCTTTTGTCTTTCTGTGATATCTGTAGTAATTTGTCCTTTTTTATTTCTGATTGAGCTTAAGTGAAACCTCTCAATTCTCTTTTTGTTTAATCTAGCTACTGGCCTATAGTGTTATATTTTCAAAGAAAAAGATAATGATTTTATTGAATCTTTGTATTTTCTCTTTTAATTTCATTTAGCTCTGTTCTGATCTTTGTTATTTCTATTATTCTGCTAGCTTTGGGATTATTTTTTATTGTTTGTCTAGTTTCTTGATGTATGACATTAGGTTGTTAATGAGATATTTTTGTCTTTTTGATGTAGGCATGTGCCACAATAAGCTGTCCTTTGTAGCACTGCTTTTGCTGTTTTCCAAAAGTTTTGATGAATTGTACCACGGTCATTATTCATGTTAAAAAATATTTACTTTGCATCTCACTTTTATTGTTGATCTAAAGATCATTCAGGAGCAGGCTGTTTAATTTTCATGTATTTATATAGTTTTGACAGTTCCTTTTAGATCAATTCCTCTTGGAATTCATTCTTAGTTGTATTTCTCAGTGATCTGAGAAGATACTTGATAAAATTTTTAATTTTTTTAATTGATTAAGGGAATGTCAACATTAGTAGAGAAGATGGTTGACTAAGGACATAGATTGTCAGATAATCTCAGCAGAAGAGGTGATGGTTGGAATGAGGAAAGTGTAGAATGATTACTGCTCAGAAGTGGACCACAGGGACAGACAGCATAGGGTTCCAGGGACACCACCAAGAGGAACTGATCACAGGGGAAAGTGCAGTGAAGTTCCAGGGGATGAGCAAGGAGAGTGTGTGCCCCACCCCTTAAAGAAACTGGGCTTGTGCACAGGGATGGGAAAAGCCTAGCTACGGACCTCAGCAATCACATGATTAGGCCCCTCCCATCAGAAGCAGCCCTCTAGGCTCAGAGAGATAACCCTCAGCAAATTCCCACAATCAGGCTCTCACACCCCAGCTACAACATATCTTGCTCTTCCACCACCTTGGGAAGCAGGGGAGCAGGGTCCAAGGAACACCTGGGAGCTATAAGGCCCCTCCCAAAGCTTGGGGCATTTATATGCCCAACCTGGGGGACCAAGACTGCTACAGGCACAATAGATTACCTTGGTAACTGGTTCCTCCATGCAAACTACAATCAACAATGGCAGGAGCAACTCCCTGGCTAAACATAATGCCTGCCATCCCAAGCTATTATGGAGCAGTAGATTCATACCCACAAGTAGAAACCACCAGTTCAGAGCTTAAGTTGGGAAAACAAACTCACTACACTCCATTGGGAAGATGGGAAGATGAAGACAACAGGTCTGATGTAATACAAGAGGTTCATCAGACGTGCTAAAACACACCAAAGGAACCAGGAACTCAGTATCAGTACTCTCCCTGGCACAGTCAGGGATTGATCTTTGGGGGTGTGGAGACAGGACCAAAAACCAACCTTAGCACTGCCTAGAGGCTAGATGAGAAAGAATCAGTGAAGAAACTCTGGAAACATGCAAAAGTCAGTGGAAAAATACACCCACAAAAGAAAGCAGTAGCTTCTCAGCAATAGATGACAAATTAAGATAAATGGTTAAAATGACAGCTAAATAATTTGAAATATGGATTGTGAGAAAGCTCAATGAAAGCAAAGAGAAAACAGAAACCCAACACAAGCAAGCCACAAAAACAATGCAGGAAATGAATGAAAAATTGCCTAAAGAAATCAAAGTAAACCAAGCAGAAATTCTGGAAATGAAAAATGCATTGAAGGAATTACAAAACACAGTGGAAATCCTTAAAAATAAGGTGGGTCATTCAGAATAATGAATCTCAGAGCTTGAAGATAATACATATGAGCTAAACAAATCAATCAAAGAGACAGAACACAGAAACAAGAGGAATGAAAAAAGCCTACAAGAAATGTTGGGTTATATAAAGAGGCCTAACATATGAGTCATAGACATCACAGAGGGTGAAAAAGAAAATAAACAAGGGTTGGATAATTTATTTGAGGGAATAATTGAGGAAAATTTTGCTGGCCAAGCTAGAAATCTAGATAACCTGGTACAAGTAGTACACAGGACTCCTGGGAAATTCATGGTGAAAAGACAATCACCGCATCACATAGTAATTAGTCTGACCAAAGTAAACACAAAAAAGGCATTCCTAAGAACAGTAAGGGAAAAACAGCAGGTAACCTACAAAGCAAAACCTGTCAGACTAACTGCAGACTTCTCAATTAAATTTTACAAGCAAGAAGAGACTGATGACTTATCCTTGGTCTTCTAAAACAGAATAACGGCCAGAATTTTGTGCCCTGAAAAATTAATCTTGTTATATGAGGAAGAAATAAAGACTTTCCCCCAAAAAAATCAATGACTGAATTTGTCAAGACCAGGCCTGCCCTGAAGGAAGTACTCAGAACTGCATTATATGGAGATCAGCACAATAGACATTCACCAGTGTAAAATCACCCAACAGCTAAAGTCCAGCACCCAGATACCACAATGGCTCAAGATGTAAGTCAATACAAGGGTCTACCCAAGAGGAAGAACAGAAATCCACCCTGAATATCAATTCTCTGAATAAATGTGAACGTCTTGAATTCCCCACTGAAGAGACATAGGCTGGCTGAATGGATAGAAAAAAATACAAGCCAAATGTCTCCTGTCTCTAGGAAATGCATCTAACCCCAACGGACTCATTCAGACTCAAGGTGAAGGGATGGAGAACAATATTCCAGTCAAATGGAAACCAAAAGAAAGGTGGTGTAGACATTCTTATATCAGATAACACAGTCTTTAAATAAACAAATGTAAAGAAAGTCAAAGACAATCACTAATGGTGAAGGGAATAATTTTGCAAGACTGAAGAATCCTAAATACTATTCACCTACCACAGGAGCACCTAGATACATAAACAAATCCTAGTCTATCAAAACAAAATGATAAACAACAATACCATAATATCTGGGACTTCAACACCCCATTGACACAACTGGAAAGATACTCCAAACAGAAAATAAACAAAGAAACAAAGGACTTAAAGGAAGCTGTAGAACAAATGGACCTAACAGACATCTACAGAACATTCTACCCAAATAACACTGAATATTAGTTTTTCTCTTCAGCTCATGGAACTCTATAAATTTGTGGCTGGCTCCATAAGCAAGAAAATGTTTTGTCAATAGTATTTTTAGTTCCCTCATATTTCAAATGAATTTTCAATGTTCATATTCTGGCTAGGGCTGGCAGCTCTAAGTGACCTTGACAATAAGATTTATCTCAGCTCTAGTAGCTTAGGAGCTATATTACCAGCTCCATAAGCAAGAAAATGTTTTCTCAATAACATTTTTAGTTCCCTCATATTTCAAATGAGTTTTCAATGTTCACATTATGGGTGGGGCTGGCAGCTCTAAGTGAGAATTATCTTAACCCTGGTAACCTAGAAGCCACCATCTCAAAATGGGTAGAAAACAGAGAACTCTCAGTAAGATTTCCTGACCAGAACTTTGTAACTTTCTGTTGCACTGATGCATTCTCTTTTGAGTTTCCTTCCTAGGAACGGTGGAACCTCCTACAAAACTTACACCACCTGTTTGTCCATAGAAGAAAAGATAAGCAGTACTCCAGCACAGATCATGACAAAAGACCTACTGAGCCTGAGCATAAGACTGAAAGAATGACCAATATTAACCCCTACCTCATTATAATACTAAAATCCCTGCCCTGGGAGAGACATATCTGCCACTTTTTGATTATGGGATGTATGTACTAGCATGGCTTTTCACTGTGCTTTTGAACCCTGCACTCCACCCTAAACACATAATGATACTCATTCCCCTCATACATTATTTATTTTGCCTTCAGAAAAAAACAAAAAAAGAACAACAAAAAAAAAAACTCCTGACCATGTTGGTGGGGGAGGTGGATTTGAGGAAGTTCATAACCTCCTCCTCCCAGCAGACATGTCTTCTGCAATAAATCTTTTCTTTCTTGGCAAGCCTCGTTTTCTCAATAATTGGCTTTCTGTGTGACAAACAGTATTGAACGCTCCTTGTGGGTTTGTTAACAATTTGCTGGCTTGTCTGGGATCTGTTGCTTGTGGCTTGGTGGCAATGGAATTGAAAGACATTTTAAGCCTCCCTAGCAGTTGCTTGGCTGAGTTTCTGCTGGAGGTTGGTTTTGGTTGCTCCCACCAACTTCACTCTCACCAGCCAAAATGCATCCCTGATTGTCAAGGAAGAAGGGAAGATTTTGACTCTGGATTTTGGCATTTGCATCCAAACAGGTGAATGCTGTTTTAAGGCACTGCACAGAAAAGAAACTCCCATCTCCATTTGGGGAGATTCTCTGGAATTCCTGTTTGGGTTGGAAGCCTCAACCATTTGGGAGAGTAGAAACTAAAAATTCATCTCTCAATTTGGGGAATTCATCTGGAGTTTGTGTTTGGGTCAGAGGCCTCAACAATTGGGGAGATTAGGACTTGGACTCCTTTCTCCATTTGGGGAATTTCAGGAAAAATCTTATTTGGTTTGGAAGCCTGCACCATTCATTTGGAACAGCAGAACCTCTGACTATTTGTATTTGGCACTCCTTAGACTTATTTGTTGGAACTGTAGTCCGTTTGTTGTGTGAGTGTGTTTGTATGTGACTATGGGAAATAAGAATTTGATCCCTGAATGCAACCCTATTGAATGCATTCTTCAAAACTGTGAATCCTCTGCCTCTGCTCTTTGGTCTTTTATGGCATTTGGACCTATGATAAATCATTTGCAGTAATGATTAGTTTGAGATAAGATTGTTAAAAACTTCTCTCCAGTCTCTGTCTGTAGGAATTTGCTTTCATGCACTCTGTTTTAAGCTTTGACTTGTCTAATGTGGTGTTACCAGGCTTATGTTTGAAACCTCTTACATTTCTTTTTGTATTGAGTGTTTATCCATGTTAGTATATAGCATATAAATGTTTAAACTGTGAGAAAGTTTAAAGAGATGCCAGGTTTTCTAGGACCCCATCTGGTCTCCACATACTATGTTCTAACAAAAAACCTCAAACTGCCATAAAAGCTGCTTATCCAAAACTTTGGTCCATAGTTTTCATTACATTACTTATTTGGGCAACTAAAATTTGGCCATGAACAAATCCAACTTTGTCAAAAACAATTTCTTCCAACCATCTTTTAAAAACCTGTGTGAATATAGCTCTGAGACTGTATATTTTAAAAATGGTGTATGTGTGCAATACTTCCTATCTCCAACACTCTATTGGGTATAGGGACATATGCCCTCTCAATGGATCATTGAGTTATAATACTATTCTTTAGTTAGATTTGTTTTATCAACATGTTGAAAAATGAGATGAAATCCCTTATGCACAGTCTTGCATGCTTCTGCATCAAAATAAGCTAAATCAAATTAAATATAAGATTTTAATACAGAGGACAGAAGATTTTAAGAAAGTCAGGGAGCAACAAGCCAGATCTAAGGACTCCATCTTGCCATCAGAAGGAAATGCCCATTTTGAAGAAGACCTTTGGGTAACTGTAACAGCAACTCCAGCAGTGGCTGCACTGGCTCAGGCTCAAGCTGTGGCTAAGGTGCTGATAGCAGCTCTCATTGAAGTGGCAGCTCTGATTTGTTTTGGAGATCCCTCTCCTAACTCTCCTGCCTCCGTTATGACTCTAGATTCCTTTCTTCACACCCTCTGGCTCCTCCATCCATCCATCTTTCACTTTCTTCCTTCTCTGAAGATAGTCATGGGAAGCATGGGAACATGATCTCTCCTTCATGCACCTGTCAGGGTATACAATTTAGTTGGGGTCCTCCCTCCTTCCCAGCAGGGCAATTTCATTTGAGACATATCCCTATAGGGGGAATAAATGAGAATGGACCCTTGCTGGATCCCAAACATTGAAAATGAAGGTAAGATTCAATGTTTTTAAGACTACATCCTGAATGGGCTTGAGAAAAGGGTACCCAAAACAAAAGCCTGAAGAAGTTTCAGGAAATAAGACAGGAAAAAGATGAAAATCCATCAGTCTTCCTAGAAAGAATTATGGAATCATATCAGAAATACGCTGAAATAGATCCAGAAAGTCATGATAATTCAAGATTCATTAACATGATATTTTTGGCCAGATCATGCCTGTTATACAGCAGAAGTTACAGAATTTAGAGGAGATTCTCACTTTGTCTATATCTCATTTGGTTGAAGTGGCTTATAAATCTTTATAAACCATGATCAGACTAAAGAACAACAAAAGAGTGACAGAAAACCTACTATACAATTGATGAAGCTAAATGCAGAAGATATAAAATGACAGGTCTTAGGCCTTTCCCAGATCTATGGAAATTACAGCCAATGATTAATATTTCCCTCCAGGAGCCCAGGTTAACCATAAATGTGGGATAAAACCTGATTGATAAAACCTGATACTGGTTTAACCTACTCAGTTTTAAACCTTAAACTGACTAAGCTTACTATAGACTCAATGCTGGCAACTTGTACCCAGAGGACCATCCCAAAATTATTTTCTCAAACCACTAGATTGTGCTATTGGGTATTCTTTTCTCACACACAGTTTTCTGTATGTGTCTGAGTGCCCTCTCCCATTGCTGGGTTGAGACCTTCTCTCTAAATTATAGGCTCAAGTGACATTTCAACATAAACAAGTGCATATTGCAGTCCCCCAGAATGTGCCTATGGCTTGCAAGCAGCTCTGCTAACTCCCTTGGCTGCCCCTCAAGGGCTGTCTGCTGAAGTTCTCAATCAAGTCTGTCCTGAGGTATGGGCTCCTTGACAACTTGGAAGATCACGTGTGGACACTGTTCATATCAAGGTAATACTGAAAATTTCTCCCCCTCAACTCAAGCAGTGTCCATTAAAGTTTCAAGCTGGAAGGGTCTTCAAAGCGCAGTAAGGCCTTTTTAAAATATGGACTTCTCTGGCCTTGCCACTCTCCTTATAACACTTTCTTTTTACATGGAATTCAGGAATATCAATTTATTCAGCATCTGAGAGCAATAAATCAAATAGTGGAGAACGTTCCTCCTGTGGTACCTAACACTTACATTCTTCTCACCACTCTGTCTGGCAATCTTGCTTGGTTTTCAGTGATAGACTTAAAAGATGCCTTCTTTTACTTTTCCCTTGCCCCTGAATCACAAGAATGCTTCGCTTTTGAATGGGAGGATTTAAGTACTAAAACAAAATGCTAGAACTGTTGATCTGTCCTCCCCTCAGAGATTTTAAAACTCTCCAGTCATCTTTGGAGAAATTCTGGCTAAAGATTTAAGAGAAATAATTTTTAAAAAGAAAGTAATTTTACAGTATATAGATGACATTTTGATTGCAAGTGAGACAGAAGTTGAATTAAGACAACATGCTATAATTGTATGGAATTTCTTAGCTGACAAAGGATATGAAACATCCCAGAAAAAGGCCCAAATCTCACTGTCTATGGTCAAATAGTTAGGATTTTGAAAGTATCAGGGGACTTGAAACCTCTTCATAAGCTGGAGTGAAGTTGTAAACTGGGTAACAGTTCCCACTACTAACAAGCAACAGCAAGAATTCCTGGATATGACAGGGTTTTGCTGGATTTGAATTCCTAGCTTTGGACTAACAACCAAACCTCTCAATGGAGCCTTAAAAGGTGAGATAAAAGAGCCCCTTACTTTGACAGGAGAATGTCAAAGACTTTTTTGACTATTAAAGAAAAACTGTTTACTGCCCCTGAACGGGGCCTCCTGGATTTTCACAAGCCTTCTGATTTGCTCATCCAAGGAAGATAAGAAATTGGAATGTAGGTATTAACCCGAACTTTGAGAGCTCATACATGACCTGAGAAAAAATAATAGCCCACTTGTTTGTGAACAATTGCTGCTACTTGTTATATTTTACAAAAAGCTGAAAAATTTATATGTGGACAGCTGGTAAGTGTTCATACTGCTTATTATGTGTTACCTCTACTGGAACAGAAGAGGGACTATTGGTTGATGCCTGGCCAGTTGGACAAATATCAAGCTACTCTGTTAGATAATTCTAATTTAACTTTAAAGGCAATATCCACCATGAATCCCACCACCTTGCTGCCTATGGACTCCCTAGTTCATGATTACTTTAAATTTATTGACCATGTATGTTCTAGCCACACAGATTTGAATGATGACCTCTTGTCAGATGCCGATGAGAAATTCTTCACAAATCAGAACAGCTGTGTGGAACATGGACAATGCAAAGCTGGGTGTGCTATGGTTGCCAGAGAACAGGATGAGTTAAGCTTACCCCACTAGGACTGAATGGGCAACAGAAGTGAAAAAGGTCACGTTTAAAATATATATATTACTAGGTTTGGACTTCCATCAACTCTCCAAAGTGCTAATAGAACAGTCTTTCTTGCTGAAATCACCCAATAAATATCAAAATTTTTTTTAAAAATTGGAAATTACATCCATCTTGGAGACCCCGGTCTCTGGGGAAAATTGAATGAATGAATAAAACCTTAAAAAGGACTTTCAAGATGGCTGACTAGAGTCATGGCTTCTTGGACCTTGCCAGCAGAGGAGTTGAGGATTGGACTGAGAGGACTGGGGAGGATTGCTGATCAGGAGCGGATCAGAGGGTCTGACAGCACCAGAGTCCAAGGTACCACCAGCAGGAATTGAAAGCTGAGAGACTGTAGGATAAAGAAGAAAAGTCTGGGGGAACCAAACCAAATCAAGGGAGTGCTGGAAACCAGCGAAAGGGTAAGGGATTTTTTTTCCCCTACCCCCACTGGGGTGCATCAGGCCTGCAGCAAAACACAGGGCTTTCATACCTGGGAAAGTGCCATGTGGAAAAAGAGAATCAGCACTTCTGCATCTGGAAGACCCATCCTCTGCACCCCAAGTAGTAATGTTGGCTAAAGCTGCTGGAAGTCCTATGGCCACATCTACCCCATAGCAACACCCAAGACACATTGCCTGATTGTCTGGCAGTAGGGAGCTTTCTCTCTTCGTGCCCATATGGAGTGACTGGGCATACGAAATGCCCCACCCCAATCCTACATGTAGTGACCAGCCCACATATATCCCTTTACCCTTGCATATCCCTTCACAACATCTGAGAAACCTGAAGGCAGGCCCACCCAACCTAACCCCACCCAGTTTCATTCCCAACCTGTCTCTGTTGCAGTGGTGAATAAAGGACTCACCTGGAAGGCCCAGGACCCCATCGACCACCATAGGCATTAGAGTGCTCCTCCTGAGGAACTAGAGCTAAACATAGGACCCAACAACAGCATTGCAGCTTGTTCCTTTCAGCAAGCACCACCTACTGACAGGAAGGTCAAGTTGCATGCACTTTTACTGCATTTACTGACTCATCACACAGGATGTGGTCAGTTCTCACCCACAAACACCACCTACTCACTCAGAGTTTAAACAGGGCATGTCAATATCTAAACAAAAGAAAATCAAAAAGTGAGAGGCAACACCCCTCCCAGATGAGAAGGAACCAGTGAAAGAACTCTGGGAATATGAAGAATCAGAGTGAAAGGTCACCCCTAAAAGGGAATACCAGTTACCTAGCAATGGATACCAACAAAAAGCAAAATATAAAAATGACAGATTGAGAATTTTTGGCACGGATTGTAGAGAAACTAAATGAAATACATGACAAAATAGAAATCCAACTCAAAGAAACCACAAAAACAATACAGGCAATGAATGAAAAATTCACTAAAAAATAGAAGTACTAAAGGAAAATCAAAAAGAACTTCTAGAAATGAAAGTTTCTTTCAAGGAATTACAAAACACAGTGGAAAGCCTCAAGAGTGGGTTAGATCAGGCAGAAGAAAGAATCCCAGAACTTTAAGACAACACCCTCCAATTAAACAAGTCAGTCACAGAGGTAGAGCAGAGAAGCAAGAAGAATGAGCAAAGTCAACAAGAAATGTCAGATTATGTAAAAAGGCCTAACATAATAATAATAGGCATCCCTGAGAGTGAAGAAGAAAATACAGAAGGGTTGTATAATCTATTTGAGAGAATAATTGAGGAAAATTTCCCTGGCCTCACTTGAAATGTAGATATCCAGGCACAAGGAGCTCATAGGACTCCTAGAAGACTCAACATAAAGAGGAATACAACACAACACATGGATATCAGATGAGCCAAAATAAAAATGAAAGAGGTGCTCTTATGAGCTGTGAGGTGAAAGAAACAAGTAAATTACAAAGGAAAACCTATCAGGCTAACAGCAGACTTCTCAACTGAGACCCTCAAATCCAGAAGGGATTGGGGTCCCATTATAAGTCTTCTCAAACAGAATAATGCCCAGTCTATAATTTTGTATCCTGCAAAACTGAGTTTCATATATGAAGGGGAAATTAACATTTTCCCACACAAGCAAACTCTGAGGGAATTCATCAACACAAGAACTCCCCTGAAGGAAGTTCTCAGAACTGTGTTATTCACAGAGAATCACAAGAAACACTTACCAAGGTAAACTTACCCAAAAGCCAAAGATTGATAGCCAGATACCACAATGGCTCAAGAGATAAAACAAAACCACAAAGTTAAATTTAACAGGATAAACAAAAATCCATGCCACTTATCAATTCTCTCAATAAATGTGAATGGCTTGAACTGCCCACTGAAGAGACACAGACTGGCCGAATGGTTAAATACACACAAGCTAAGATTTGCTGTCTTCAGGAAATTCATTTAATCTACAAGGGCTCATACAGACTAAAATGATGGGATGGCAACAATTTTCCATGCTAATGGAAAACCAAAGAAAGCAGAAATAGCAGTTCTCATAGTAGGTAACTTAATCTTCAAATTAAAAAAAGTAATGAAAGACAAAGATGGTCATTATATAAAGGTGAAGGGTACAATTAAACAACAAGACATAACAACTGTAAATAGTTATGCATCTAACACAGGAAGCCCAGATTCATAAAGCAAATCCTTCGTGATCAAAACAAAATGATAGACAGCAATACCATAACAGCTGGGGACTTCAACATCCCGCTGATGGAACTAGACAGACCCACCAAACAGAAAATAAGGAAAAAAACAAGGGACTTAGATAGAAGTCTAGAACACATGGGCCTAACATATATTAACTGAACATTCTACCCAAAAAACACCAAATATACTTTCTTCTCATAGGCACACAGGACATTCTCCAAGATTTATCACATTATAGGGCACAAAATATGTCTCAACAATTTTTAAAAAATAGAAATTATACCGTGCATCTTCTCACACAGCAGTGGAATAAAATTAGAAATCAATTCCAACAGAAACACTCGTCTTTGCACAAACTCATGGAAACTAAATAATCTATGGCTGAATGACTTTCAGGTCAAGGAGAAAATTTGATGGAAATCAAAAGATTCTGTGAAGTAGACGATAATCGGGACACAAGTTACCAAAATCAGTGGGACACAGCTAAAGCAGTCCTGAGAGGAATATTCATGGCCATAAATACCTACATCCACAAGATGGAAAGATCACAAATCAACAATCTAATGAATCATCTCAAAGACCTGCAAAAGGATACAGAAAACCAATCCCAAATCCAGCAGCAGAAAACAAATAACCAAGATCAGAGCAGAAGTACATGAAATCAATAACAAAAGATCTATATTGAAGATTAATAAAACAAAAGATGGTTATTTCAAAAGATAAACAAAATTCAGACACCTCTATCTAGGTTAACCAGAAGTAAAAAAGATAAGACTTTAATAAGCTCCATTAGAAATGTGGAAGGAGAAATTACAACTGATACCACAGAAATACAAATTTCATCTCTGAATACTATAAAAATCTCTATGCACACAAACTTAAAAATGTCAAGGAAATGGACAAATTCTTAGAAACACATAGCCTACTTAGGCTCAACCCAGAAGATGTAAATTTTCTGCACAGACCAATATCTAATACTGATATTGAAACAGTGAAAAAAAAAAAAAAACTTCCTGAAAAAAAAGTCCCAGACCAGATGGTTTCACAGCAGAATTCTATCAGACTTACAAAGAAGATCTGGTCGCTATCCTTCAGAAATTATTCCACAACATCGAGAAGGAAGCAGTGCTCACCAATGTTTTATGAAGCCAACATCACGCTGATACCAAAGCCAGGTAAGGACCAAACAAACAAACAAAATACAGAACAATATCCCTTGTGAATATAGATGCAAAAATACTCAATAAAATACTAGCAAATTGAATTCATCAGCTGATCAAAAAAAAATCCATTATGACCAAGTGGACTTCATACCAGTGATGCAGGCAGGGTTCAACATATGCAAATTTATAAATGTAATCCATCACATAAACAAAAGCAAAAACCAAAATCATATGATCCTCTCAATAGGTGCAGAAAAAGCATTCAACAAAATTCAGCACCCTTTTATGAAAAGAACACTTAACAAAATAGGCATAGATGGAACTTACCTCAAAATGATAAAAGCTATATATGACACACCCAAGGCCAACATCATACTGAATGGTGAAAATTGAAAGTATTCCCGCTTAGAACCGGCACCAGATAAGGATGCCCTCTATTTCTGCTTCTATTCAACATAGTGCTGGAAGTCCTAGCTGAGCAATCAGACAAGAAAAGGAAATCAGGGGCATCCAAATGTGACCAGAAGAGGTCAAAATATCACTCTTTGCAGATGATATGATCTTATATCTAGAAAACCCCAAAGACTTTGCCAGGAGATTGCTGGATATGATAAATAAGTTCAGCAAAATATCAGGATTACAAAGTCAACATACATAAGTCAGTAGCATTCATATACATCAACACCAGTCAAACTGAGAACCAAATCAAATCCTCAATACCTTTCACAGTATCAAGAAAGAAAAGAAAATACCTAAGAATATGTTTAACTAAGGAGGTGAGGGATCTCTACAGGAATAACTATGCAACACTGAAGAAGAAAATAGCAGAGGATGCAAACAGATGGAAAACTATACCATGTTCATGGACTGGCAGAATCATTGTTAAAATGTCTATACTACCCAAAGTGATCTACAGATTCAATGCAATCCCTACCAAAACACCAATAGCATTTTTAGCATATGCAGAAAAAATAATTATTTGCTTTGTATGGAACCAGAGAATACCCTGTGTAGGCAAAGTAACCTTCAGCGAAAAGAACAGCCTGGGAGGCATCAAACTTCCAGACTTCAAGCTATACTACAAGCCTATAAGAACCAAAATGGCATGGTACTGGCACAAGAACAGAAACACAAACGAATGGAACAGAACTGAAAATGCAGACATAAAACCATCCTCATATAGCCATCTGATTGTTGACAAAGCATACAAAAACATACACTGGGGAAAAGAATCCCTATTCAATATATGGTGCTGGGAAAATTGGAATGCCTCATGTAGAAGACTGAAACAGTATCCCCACCTCTCACCTCTAAAAAAATCAACTCGTTATGGATAACAGTCTTAAACCTAAGTCATGAAGCCATAAGAATTCTAGAAGAAAATATTGCGGGAAATCTTACAGACATCAGCCTAGGCTAACAATTTATGAAGAAAACCCTGAAAGAAATATCAGCAACAGGACTTGGAAAAATGGCGGTGTGATAGAGTCCTCCCTCTGCACCGCTCCCAGGGAAGGGGGTGAAGAACGCCAGCGGCTGCCTGAGAGCACTGACCGCTCACTCCGAAAACAGCATTGCGAATTACAGAGAAACAAGACCGAATGCCCAGCCCAAGAAAACAGGTACAAAATTTTCACAAAGATCGGAGTGCGCACAGAGCACAATAGAGCCCAGAGCGCGGGAAGGACTCACTCGCCAGGTCAGCACAGCGCAACCTGCCTCCTAAGTGGTTATGCGCCTCCCTATACACTCAGTCAGGGAAAAGCCCAGAGTTGGGACAGAGCGGTTACACGGGACGGTAGGCCCTGTGGAGAGGAGGAAGTTGTGAGAGCCAGACACAACTCGCAGCTGCAATATACAGAGACTGCTGAGGGCTGGGGAGGAACTCGGCAGGGACCAAGATACAGCTTCCTGGGACAGCGCGCGGGAACCTGCAGGCCGGCACTGCGCCACTAGAAGTCAGCGGGACCGGGCCCAGGAGTTTAACTGAGAGTGGGACACGCCCTATAGGTTGTTAACAACTACCGGCGGAGAAAAACTGTGCCCCTGGTGTGATCGTAGCCCAGCTGTGTGCCAGGCTGGTGGCGGCTGCCATCTTTAAAGCCCCCCGTGTGGAGATGTGAGCCACTTCTCTAACTCCACCCCAGCCAGGCCCGGGGCTCGTCTGCTGGGTGAGACAGGCTTTGCCTGTGGTGGCCAGGGACAGCTGCATCCACGGGTTCCAGGTGGGATGAGATCCCGGATCAGTAGCAGCAGGACCTTTGGGTATTAGAAACAGTTTGCAGCTCATCCATCTGGTTCTGCTACCACGGCTCTGGCCTCTGACAAGTCTGCTACGTGCTGGTCCTAGTGCCTGCCCTTCAGGTCCCAGCCCTCTTATACCCCAGAGATCGCTCATTTTGAAGTTTGCTGGCTATAGTGACTCATTTGGTATAACTGCTGGTTCTCATAACAACCAAATACCTCAAGAGCCACAGGCTGAACCAAGCAGCTCCCCATAACCCTGCCCACTCCATTAGGGAATTTCGTGCCATCCAAGAGCGCTTCCAGTGGCCACTACTCCCCCCTTCCCCTGGAAACATCCCCCCAGTGGAGACTGCTGGGGATAGAGATGGCCACCCGCCTCACCTTGGGGTCTAGTGGTGGAAAAGGGGTGCATAATTGGAGATCCCCCTATCAACCAGTATCACGCGGAGACGCACTTCAGAAGGGCTGACACACGTGGCTAGATAAGCAACCTCTGAGCTGTGTAGAATTTTCCCAATTCAGCTCTCACACTGCAGCCAAAAAAATTGTGTTTCTACCTGCACCTCAGGGGGAGCAGAGTCAAAGTAACCCCTAGGAGCTACAAGGCCCCTCCCAAAGTGCGGGACTTTCGCATACCCCAACTGGGGGATCGGACTCTGCCACGGACATAACAGAATACCTAGCTAATAAGGAGCTGTGGACTCATATCCTCAAGTACTATTCACTAGCTTAGAGCCCAAGCTGGGAGGTCATTCTCACCACACTCCACCGGGAAGAGGAGAAGACCACAGGTCAGAGATAACTCAAGATACACCAAACTTGCTAAATACACCTAAGGCAATATAGGCCACTGCTTCTCTCCCTGGCTTTGCCAAGGAACGAAAATTGTGGGCCTGGAGACCGGGCCATAAACTAGCTCTAACACCCCCAGCTCTCGACCACAGGCCAGATGAGAAAAAAACAGTGAAAGAACTCAGGGAACATGAAAAATCAGAGTGAAAAGTCACCTCCAAAAGAAACCATCATTTCCTCAGCAATGGATACCAACTCAAATGAAATGGAGAGAAGGACAGAAGAGGAAGTTCGTTTATGGATTATAAGAAAGCTCAATGAAATTCAAGAGAAAATTGAATCCCAGCACAAAGAAACTACAAGAAAAAGGCAAGAAATGAATGAAAAATTCTCCAAAGAAATAGAAATATTACAGAAAAATCAAATAGAACTCCTAGAAATGAAAGAAGCATTCAAGGATCTAGAAAATACAGTGGAAAGCCTTAAGAATAGGCTGGACCATGCAGAGGAAAGAATTTCAGAGCTAGAAGACAACTCCTATGCGCTAAATAAAACAGTCAAAGAGAAAGAACACAAAAACAAGAGGCATGAAAAAAGCATACAAGAAATGTGGGATTATGTAAACAGGCCAAACATAAGGATCATGGGCATCCCTGAGGGAGAGGAAGAAAATTCACATGGGCTGGAAAATCTATTTGAAGGAATAGTAGAAGAAAATTTCCAGAAATTTTCTGGCTTAGCCAGAAATCTCAATATCCAAGTACAAGAAGCACACAGGACTCCTGGGAGACTCAACGTGAAAAGGCATTCACCACGCCACATAATTATTAGACTGACCAAAGTAAACACAAAAGAGGCACTCCTTAGAGCTGTAAGGCAAAAAGAGCAGGTAACCTACAAAGGGAAACCTATCAAATTAACTGCAGATTTCTCAGCTGATACCTTATGAGCCAGAAGGGAATGGGGAGACATCATCAGTCTCCTAAAACAAAACAAAGGCCAACTCAGAATTCTGTATTCTGCCAAACTAAGCTTCTTATACGAGGGAGAAATAAAGACGTTTCCAGAAAAGCAATCACTGATAGAATTTGCGAAATCCAGACCAGCCTTGCAAGAAGTGCTTAGACCTGCATTATACACTAACCAGCTCAACAGACACCCTATGTAAAACTATGCAAAAGCTAAAACCCCAGAAACCAGATTCCACAATGATGCAAGAAGTAAAACAAAAGACACCACCCAATAGAATAACCAGAAATTTACCCAAAATATCAATACTCTCAATAAATGTAAATGGCTTGAACTGCCCACTGAGGAGACATAGGCTGGCTGAATGGATTAAAAAATACAAGCCAAGTATCTGTTGTCTTCAGGAAACACACCTTACACACAAACACGCATATAGATTCAAGGTGAAAGGATGGAATACAATTTTCCAGGCTAATGGAAACCAAAAGAAATCCAGAGTAGCCATCCTTATTTCAGATGACATAAACTTTAAAGCAACAAAAGTAAAGAAGGACAAAAATGGACACTATATAATGGTGAAGGGAAAAATCTCACAAGAGGATTTAACAATCCTAAACATTTATGCACCCAACACAGGAGCACCCAGGTACATAAAGCAAATCCTGCTAGATCTAGACAACATCATAAGCAGTAATGCCATAGTAGCAGGGGACTTCAACACCCTACTGACGGAATTGGACAGATCCTCCAAACAAAAAATAAACAAAGAAATAAAAGACCTATACAGAATTCTAGAACATTTGGGCCTAACAGATATCTACAGAACACTCCACCCAAATAACAGTGAATATAAATTCTTCTCATCAGCTCGTGGAACTTTCTCTAAATTCACCACATCCTAGGCCACAAAACAGATCTAAACAAATTCAAAAAAATAGAAATCATACCATGTATCTTTTCAGACCACAGGGAATAAAATAAGAAATCAATACCAACAGAAACTAACATCTTCATCCAGAAATTTGGAAACTAAACAATCTGTTGCTGAAAGACTATTGGGTCAAGGAGGAGAGTCAAATGGAAATCAAAAGATTCTTTGAACTAAACGATGATGGGGACACAAGTTATCAAAATCTGTGGGATACAGCAAAAGCAGTCCTGAGAGGAAAATTTATTGCCTTAAATGTCCACATCCAAAAGACAGAAAGGTCACAAATCAGTAAACTAATGAATCATCTTAAGGAAATGGAAAAGGAAGAGCAAAGCAATCCTAAAGCCAGCAAAGAAAAGAAATAACCAAAATCAGAGCAGAATTCAATGAAATCGAGAACAAAAGAAAAATACAGAAGATTAATAAAATGAAAAGTTGGTTCTTTGAAAAGATAAACAAAATAGACAGGCCATTTGCCAGGTTGACCAGAAGCAGAAAGGAAAGGACTCTAATAAGCTCAATTAGAAATGAGAAAGGAGAAGTCACAACTGATACCATGGAAATACAAAACATCATCTTTGAATACTACAAAAACCTCTATGCCCACAAACACGAAAACGTGAAGGAAATAGACAAATTCTTAGAAACATACTACCTCCCTAGGCTCAACCAGCAAGAAACAGAATTTCTAAACAGACCAATATCAAGCACCAAAATCGAACCAATAATAAAAAATCTTCCCACCAGAAAAAGTCCTGGACCAGATGGCTTAACACCTGAATTCTTCCTACAAGAAGAACTGGTGCCTATACTGAAGAAATTATTTGAAAATATCCAGAAGGATGGAGTACTCCCAAACTCATTCTACAAATCCAATATCACCTTGATACCAAAGCCAGAAAAGGACACAACAAAAAAAGAAAACTACAGGCCAATATCCCTTATGAATATAGATGCAAAAATTCTCAATAAAATCCTTGCAAACCAAATTTAATGTCCATCAAAAAAATAATTCATGACGATCAAGTGGGCTTCATTCCCGAGACGCAGGGATGGTTCAACACACACAAATCTATAAATGTAATTCACCATATAAATAAAAGCAAGAACAAAGATTACATGATCCTTTCCATAGATGCAGAAAAGGATTTTGACAAAATGCAGCATCCTTTTATGATAAGAACTCTTAACAATATAGGCATAGATTGCGCATTCCTAGAAACTATTAAAGCCATATACGATAAACCCACAGACAATATCATACTGAATGGGGAAAAATTGAAAGCATTCCCCCTTAAAATTGGCACCAGACAAGAGTGCCCACTATCTCCACTTCTTTTCAACATAGTGCTGGAAGTCCTGGCCACAGCAATTAGACAAGACAGAGGAATCAGGGGCATCCAGATGGGGGCAGAAGAGGTCAAACTTTCACTATTCGCAGATGCTATGATATTATACATAGAAAAACCCAAAGATTCAACCAAGAGATTACTGGAAGTGATAAATGAATTCAGCAAAGTCTCAGGATACAAGAATAATACACACAAATCCATAGCCTTCATATATGCTAATAACAATCAAGCTGAGAAACAAATTAAAGATGCAGTACCTTTCACAATAGCATCAAAGAAAATTAAATATTTAGGAACATATCTAACTAAGGAGGTCAAAGACCTATATAGAGAGAATTATGAAACACTGAGAAAAGAAATTGCAGAGAATGTAAATAGATGGAAAACTCTACCATGCTCTTGGATAGGCAGAGTCAACATAGTAAAAATGGCTTTGCTACCTAAATTATTTTACAGACTCAATGCAATCCCTATCAAAATACCAACATCATTTTTTTGCCAATCTAGAGAAAATAATTCTATGCTTCGTGTGGAACCAGAGAAGACCCTGTCTAGCCAAAGCAATCTTAAGCAAAAAGAACAAATTGGGAGGCATTTATCTACCAGACTTCAAACTATACTACAAGGCTATAGTAACCAAAACTGTATGGTATTGGCACAAGAACAGAGATGTAGACCAATGGAACAGGACTGAGAACCCAAATATAAAACCAACCTCACACAGTCACCTGATCTTTGACAAATTCCAGAAAAACGTACACTGGGGAAAAGATTCCCTAATCAACAAATGGTGCTGGGAAAACTGGATGGGCATATGTAGAAGACTGAAACTGGACCCACACCTCTCACCTCTCACAAAAATCAACTCACTATGGATAACAGATCGAAACCTAAGACATGAAACCTTAAGAATTCTCGAAGAAAATGTTGGAAAACTCTTACGGACATTGGCCTAGGCAAAGAATTTATGAAGAAGACCCCCAAAGCAATCACAGCAGAAACAAAAATAAATAAATGGGATCTGATCAAATTGAAAAGCTTCTGCACAGCCAAGGAACTATCACTAGAGTGAACAGACAACCTACAGAATGGGAGAAAATATTTGCATGCTACACCTCTGATAAAGGGCTGATAACTAGAATCTATACAGAACTTAGGAAAATCAACAAGAAAAAATCAAACAACCCTATTAAAAAATGGGCAAAGGACATGAACAGAAACTTTTCCAAAGAAGACAGAATAATGGCCAGCAAACGTATAAAAAAGTGCTCAACTTCTCTAATCATCAGGGAAATTCCAATCAAAACCACAATGAGATATCACGTAACTCCAGTGAGATTGGCTCATATCAAAAAATCCCCAAACAACAAATGTTGGCGGGGATGTGGACAGATAGGAACACTCATACACTGCTGGTGGGACTGCAAATTAGTACAACCTCTATGGGAAAGAATGTGGAGATACCTCAAAGAATTAAAAGGAAGAATTACCATTTGACCCAGCAATCCCACTACTGGGTACTTATCCAAAGGAAAAAAAGACATTTTATTATAAAGACATCTGCTCACGAATGTTCATAGCTGCACAATTCACAATTGCAAAGATGTGGATACAACACAGGTTCCCATCAATACACGAGTGGATCAATAAAATGTGGTGTATGTATACCATGGAGTATTACTCAGCAATAAGGAACAATAGTGAATTAACACATCTGGTATTATCCTGGTTGGAGCTAGAACCCATTCTTTGAAGCGAAGTGTCACAGGATTGGGAAAACAAGCACCACTGGTACTCACCATCAAATTGGTACTAACTGATGAACACTTACATCACACAGGGCAATAACATTCATCAGAGGGCGAGCGGGCGGGAGGGTTGTGGAAGGGATGGGAAAAACTCTCACTGAATGGACGCGGGGAGCACAGTTTGGGGGATGACCACGATTGTGGTTCTGACACGGGCAGAACAGGGGCATTGTGTATGGTCAAAGTGTTGTACCCCCATGATATTCTGAAATTAAAAAAAAATAAATTAAAAAAAATTATAAAAACCAAATATGACAAACCCACAGCCAACATCTTACTAAATTGGGAAAAGTTAAAAGCATTCCCACTAAGAACTGGAATTAGCTAAAGTGCCCACTGCCACACTTCATTGCAACATAATGTTGAAAGTGTTAGCCAAAGCAACCAGGCAAGAGAAAAAAATAAATGGGATCCAAAATAGGAAAGAGGGGGTCAAAGTGTCACTTTGTGCTGATGATACAAATCTTGTATCTAGAAAACCCCAAAGACTTCACTGAAAGACTCCTGAAATTGATAAATAAATTCAGGAAAGTGTCAGGATAGACTCAATAAAATCAATGTACATAAGTCAGTAGCATTTCTATATACAAATAACAGTCAAGCTAAGAGTCAAATCAAAGACTCAATACCATTCACAACAGCTACAAAGAAAATTAAATATCTAGGAATATATGTAACCAAGCAGTTGAAAGATCTCTACAAGGAGAAGTATGAAACACTGAGAATAGAAATTGTGGATGAAACAAACAAATACAGGAAAAATTATATACCCATGAATTGGTAGAATCAACATTGTTAAAATGTCCATATTACTTAAAGTGATTTACAGATTCAATGCAATCCCCATTAAAATACCAATGGCATTTTTCACAGATCTACAAAAAATAATTATATGCTTTGTTCGGAACCAGAAAAGAGCCTGAATAGGCAAAGCAAGCCTAACAAAAAAGAACAGAGTTGCAGAAGTCACATAACCAGACTTCAAACTATACTATAAGGCTATAGTAACCAAAATGGCCTGATATAGGCACAAAAATAAAGACATAGACCATTGGAACAAACTAGAGAACTGAGACATAAAACCATCTACCTATAGCCAACTTATCTTCAAAAAAGCAGACCAAAATGCCCACTAGAGAAAAGAAATCCTATTCAGTAAATGCTGCGCAGAAAATTGGATAACCACATGGAGAAGAATGAACAGGACCCCAATCTGTCATCACTCACAAAAAATTAATTCAAGATGGAAAAAAGCTTTAAAGGTAAGACATGAAACTATAATAATTCTAGAAGAAAATTTAGGAAAAACTCTTTAAACATCGATCTAGGCAAAAAATTTATGACTAAGACCCTAATGGCAATTACAGCAGCAACAATAAATAAATGAAAGTTGATTGAATTAAAAAGCTTCTGGATGGGGCATCAAGCAATATAGAAGATCAGAGACACCACAGCTAGAGTATCTCTGTAAGAAAAAGAAGTTTTAGATGAAAGAGAAAAAACAAACAGACTGACAAACATAGATTGAATGAGGGTCTGAAGGAATAGTGCCAGAACCTACAAGAGACTGCACAGAAAAATGTTGCAGAGTAGAACAGAAAGGAGAAAAACATCAACAGGGATTAATCTCTGAGAAGTTTTAAGACCAGTGAGAAGTGTAGGTGGAGCAATTAATTTCCCCTCCTTCACGTCTCAAACTGTTGGTGGGCTCTGGGTTGCTGGAGAGACCATCTGCCCACAGGATCCCAGAGACTACTACTGCCAGTGAGCACGGAGATTCTTGTAGACAGGGAACCAGGTTTCCAGACCCCTAGGGTGTCTCTCACCCCACAGACCTGAGCCAGAAGCAGATGCCATATTGATTCTCTACCCACTGGGTGCATTTGTTCTTTCCAGGGGTTTCAACTCCTCAGGCTCCATCTTCCTTGTCACCACACAGACATTTCTCAACTCTCACCCAGACTGCAGTAGCCATAGGGGTCCAATCTGCATAATTCCAGGGCCCAGTAACTCTGGGCAGACTGCTTCCTGGAGAGAGGGTTACTGATGATGAGAGTGCAAACTATCTTCGACCTAGACTCTTTTTCTTTCCGCACACTCCCCCACTTGTGGCTGGTGAGAGAGATAATTGAGCCACCACATGGAGACTTCTACAGAAAATGGAGCTGAGACCTTTCCTTTTGGGATCCTGCAGTGGACTGATGGGTGTTCAGACTGTGAGCTCCCTGCCTGCAGGCCCTCTCTGCTGCTTGCCCAGCAACTCCAGCACAGTGGGGCACAGAAGGACATCAGACCAGCTTGAACAACCTGTGGGTGACTTGGTACTAGCAACCTTCTCCCTGGCATGGTGAAGGATTGATCTCTGGAACCCTAGGGATGGGACCACAGGTCAAATCCCCAACATGCAGGTCTCAATTGCATTGTCTGGGGCACAGAGGGGCATATTTGTGGATTAGTCTCATGAAGTGTGGATAACTATAGGGGCAGGTCATGAGGAAGGCTACAGTGTGGATTCTAGCCGTGGAATGTTCATGGGGCACCCCCCCTCTTATGGAAGGGCCATACTCCTAGCTCAGTCCAGGAATCTGGGCAGGTAAGCTCCTGGCCCATATCACAGTCATGGGGGAAATCGGCTGGCATGAAGTCCCGCCTGCCAGCAGATGCCCAGAAGAACCTGTGGAATAGGGGAGGATGGAAATGAGTGAGGCCTGCACCAGACTGCTGGATAGAGGGTCTCAGACAGCCCCACATCCACACACAGATTTCCTGGTTAAGTGAGGCCACTGTAGCTCCTCCCTGTCAGCTTTGTCCAGAGGGGAGAGCAGACCTTGGACCCATGCTAAAAGCATTTGTGGAGCTTGAGAGCAAGCTAACCAACCCAGCCCTACCCAGCCTCACTCCTCCACCTGCCTTTTCTGTGGAGAATAAGGAACTACCTGGAAGTTCCAGGGTCCCTCCCACCACCTGGGACATTAGAGTGCTTCACCTGAGAAACTAGAGCTGCTCACAGGCCCCCAAAACAACCTTTCAGCTTGTTCCTTCTGGCAAGCACAACCACTTACAGAGAGGTCAATTTGCATGCCCTTTTACTGCATTTACTGAGTCATCCTACATGATGTGGTTGATTATCACCCACAGGCAGCTTCTTCAGGCTCAGAGATTAAACTGGGCATGTCATTATCTAAATAAAAGAAAATCCAAAAATAAGAAACAACAGCTGCTCCAGATGAGAAGGAATCAGCTAAAGAACTCCAGAAGTATGAAGAATCAAAGTAAAAGACATCCCCAAAAGGGAACACCAGCTCTCTAGCAATGGGTACCAACCAAAATCAGAATATTGAAATGACAGTTGAAGAAGTACAAACATGGATTGTAAGGAAGCTCAATAAAATGCAAGATAAAATGGAAATCTAACATAAAGAGAGCACAAAAACAATGCAGGAAATGAATATAAAATTCACTTAAAAATTCAAATATTAAAGAGAAATCAAACAGAACTTATGACAATAAAAAATTCATTCAAGGAATTATAAAACACAGTGGAAAGCCTTAGGAATAGCTTAGGTCAGGCAGAAGAAAGAATGTCAGAGCTTGAAGACAACACCTTTCAATTAAACAAGTCAGTCACAGAGATAGAGGGAAAAAAATAAGAGAAATAAGAGCAAATCCTACAAGAAATGTTGGATTATGTAAAGAGGCCTTACATAAGAATCATACATATCCCTGAGGATGAAGAAGAAAAGACACAAGGGTTCAAAAATTTACTTGAGGGAGTAATTGAGGAAAGTTTCTTAACAGAGCAATATCAAGTACCAAAATTGAAGCAGTAATAAAAATCCTTCCAAAAAAAGAAAAAAAAGTCCCCGCCCAGATGGTTTCAAACCCGAATTTTACCAAACATGTAAAGAAGTACTGGTGTCCACCCTGCAGAAATTATTCCACAACATTGAGACAGAAGGAATCCTCCCCATTATGTTTTATGATACCAACACCTGATAACACCCTGATGGCAAAGCCAGGAAAGGACTCACCAAAAAAAGAAAACTACAGACCAATATCCATTATGAATATAGATGCAAAAATTCTCAATAAACTTCTAACAATTCAAATTCAGCTGCTCATCAATACAGTAATCTATCATGAGCAATTGGGCTTCATCCCAGAGATGCAGGGGTGGATCAACACACACAATTCTATAAATGTAATTCACCACATAAATAGAAGTACAAGTAAAGACCATATGATCCTCTCAATAAGCAGAAAAATCATTGGAACTCAGCACAATTTTATGATAAGAATGCTTACCAAAATAGGCATAGACAGGTCTTACCTTAAAATGTTAAAAGCCATATATGGCAAACACACATAGATCATCATACCAAATAAGGAAAAATCGAAAGCATTTCCATTTAGAACTGGAACAAGACAAGTTTGCCCTCTATCACCAATTCTACTCAACATAGTGTTGAAAGTCCTTGTCAGAGCAATCGGACAGGAGACAGGAATCAGGGGTGTCCAAATGGGGGCAGAAGAGATCAAACTTTTCATTCTTCAATGATGATGTGATATTATCTCTAGAAAACCCCAAGGATTCAACCAAGAAACTACTGGAATTGATAGAAAAGTTCAGCAAAGTCTCAGGTTACAAAATCAATGGTATACAAATCAGTAGCATTCATATATTCCAACAACTGTCAGACTGAGAACCAAATCAAAGCCTTAATACCTTTCACAATAGCAACAAAGAAAACAAAATACCTAGGAATATGTTTAACTAAGGAGGTGAAAGACTTCTACAGGGAGAACTACAAAAAACTGTGAAAGGAAATAGGAAAAGACATAAACAGTTGGAATCCGTGCCTGCTCGTGAATCAGAAGAATGAGCATTGTTAAAATGTCTATACTTTCCACAGTGATCTACAGATTCAACACAATCCCTACTAAAATACCAACATCATTTCTTGCAGATCTAGAAAAGGTAATTCTACGCTTCATGTTGAATCAGAGAAGACCTTGTATAGCCAAAGCAATCTTAAGCAGAAAGAACAAATTAGGTGGCATCAATCTACCAGACTTCAAACTATCCTACAAGGCTATAGTAACAAAACTAGCATGACACTGGCACAAGAACAGAGACATAGACCAATGGAACAAGATTGAGAACCCAGATATAAAACCATCCTCATATAGACATATGATCTTTGACAAAGCTGACAAAAACATACACTGGGGGAAAGAATCCATATTCAAAAAATGGTGCTGGGAAAATTGGATCGCCATATGTAGAAGATTGAAACAGGATCATCACCTCTCACAAAAATCAATTCAAGATGGATAACAGACTTTAACCTAAGACATGAAACTATAAGAGTTCTAGAATAAAAAAGTTGGAAAAACTCTAACAGACATCAGCCTAAGCAAAGAATGTATGAAGAAGTCTCCAAATGAATCACAGCAATAACTAAAATAAATAAATGGGACCTGATCAAATTAAAAATCTTCTGCACAGCCCAGGAACAATCATTACAGTGAAGAGATGATCTAAGAATGGTAGAAAATATTTACATTCTATATGTGCAATAAGGGGCTGATAACTCAAATCTATATAGAACTCAGGAAAATCATCAAGAAAAAAATTAAACAACCAAATTAAAAAGCGGGCAGATGACACGAACAGAAACTTTTCAAAAGAAGATAGACTAATGGCCAACAAACATGAAAAACTGCTCAACATCTGGAATTATTAGGGAAATGCAAATTAAAACCACAATTAGATATCACTTAACTCCAGTGAGAATGGATTTTACCAAAAACTCCCAAAATAACAAATGTTGGTGTGTATGTGTAGAAATAGGAACACTCATACACTGCAAAGTAGTACAACCTCTATGGAACGTAATATGGAGGTACCTCAAAGTACTAAAAGTAGAACTACCATTTGATACAGCAATCCCACTACAACTACTGGGTATTTACCCAAAGGAAAAAAAGACATTCTACAAAAAAGACTTCTGCACTTGAATATTTACAGCAGCACAATTCACAATAGTAAAGTCATGGAAACAACCCAAGTGCCCATCAATACATGAGTGGATTAAGAAAATGTGGTATATGTATACCATGTAGTACTACTTAGCCATTAATAGAATGGTGAACTAACACCTCTTATATTATCCTGGATGGAGCTGGAGGCCATTCTGCTAAGTGAAATGTCCCAAGAATGGAAAAAGAAACACCACATGTACTCACTATTAAATTGGTACTAATCAATCAGAAGTTATGTGCATGTATGGCAGAAAGTTTCATCTGGTGTTAGATAGGTGGGAGGGGAAAAGTGGTATAGTTAACTTCACATGTAATTGCTGCAGTTACACTATCTGGGGGATTAGCATACTTGTAGCTTTGACACCTGGGTTGCAAAGGCAAATTAGGTAACCAAAGTGTTTTTACTCTCATAATACTCTGATTTTTTTTTAAATTTCTGCACAGCAAAGGTAATAATCAACAGAGTAAGTAGACAACATATAGAATGCGAGAAAATCTTTACAATCTACACATGCAATAAATGGGTAATAGCTGCAATCTATAAAAAACTCATACAAATCAGCAAGAAAAAAAATTAACTTCATTAAAAAGTGAGCAAAAGACATGAACAGTTGTTGTTCAAAAGAAGATAGACAAATGGCCAAGGCACATATGAAAAAATATACAACATCACTAATCATCAGGAAATTGAAAATTAAAACCACAATGAGATATCACCTTACTCCTGTTAGAATGGCTTTTCTAAGAATATTCAAAAGCAATGATGATGTGGATGCAGAGAGAAAGGAACACTTATACACTGAGGGTGGGACTGTCAATTAGTGCAACCCCTGTGGAAAACAGTATGTAGATTTCTCAAAGAACTAAAAGTAGAGCTACCATTCAATCCAGCAATCCCACTAATGGGTATCTACCCAAAGGAATTGAAGTAATTTTATCAAAAGATACTTGCACTTGAATGTTTATTGCAGCACAATTCATAATTACAAAAATGTGGCATCAACCCAATCGTCCATAAGTTCTTGAGTGGATTAACAAAATATATATGTATGCCACCAAGCACTACACAGCCATTAAAAAAGATGAATTAATGCATTTTGCAGCAATTTGGAAGGAACTGTAGACAATTATTCCAAGCTATATATCTCAAGAATGGACAGTCAAATCCCACATGTACTCTCTAATAAATTGGAAGTTACTGATGAGTACACAAGTACACAGAGGAAAGTAAAAGTCATTGGAAGTCAAGCAGGAGGGAGGGCCAAAGAGGGTAAGGGGAAAACACCACCTAAGATGTATGATGAACACAATTCAGATAATGGGCACATTTATAGCCCTGACTCAATCCGTGTATCAAAAACATATGTACTTCCTTAATATTTTGAGATATAAAATAATAATAATTTGCATTTATCTAATGACTACTTATGTTGACCACATATTTATATGGCCACTGGACATTTGTACTTGTGATAGGATTTTCTTTTTTTAAGTTGAAAATATTCCATTGAGTTTGTGGGTGTGGGTGTATGTGTGCGTGTGTATGAGATGAACATTTGATTTGCTTCTATCTCTTGGCTATTGAGGATAGTGCTGCTATTAACATGGTGTGTAAATGTCTCTTTAAGGTCCTGATTTCTAGTCTTTTGAATATATAGAAGTGGGATTTTTAGATCGTATGGTAGTTATATTTTACATTTTTTGAGAAAGTTCATACTGTTTTCCAGAGTAGCTGTCCCATCTTATATTTTTCCTAACAATGCACTAGGGTTCTAATTTCTCCATGTCCTTACCAACATTTGCTATTGTTCTATCTTTTTTTCTTACTAGCAGCCACCTGAATGGGTTGAGGTTCCTTCACATTTTGGTTTTTATTTGAATTTCTCTGATGATTACTGATGTTAAACTTCCTTTTTTTTTTTTTTAAAGCTTGCTGGTTATCTGACTCTATTTGGGTTGGCATAATCAAATAGCATAAATTGGGTAACACGAACATTAGAAATTTGTTTTGTGTAGTTCTGAAACCTAGAAGGTCCACAACAAAATTTTCACCAGATTCAGTATTTGTTGGGTGGTTTTCTTCTTCAGAGATGATGACGTCCTACTAATCATCTCCTCAAAATTCCCATATCTCAGTACCATTACCATAAGGATTAAAATTTTAACAAATGAATTTTGGAGGGAAAAAGACATTCAGACCATAACATGGTACATTTGCATATTATTTTTGTAGAAATGTCTATCCACATCATACGCTACTTTTTAATCTGTTATTTGGTCTTTGAAGCTGTTGAGCTGCTGGGGTTCTTTAGATATCACATTAACAGATATAGGATGTACAAATATTTTCTCTCCTGTAGTTTGTATTTTTACTCTTACTGATTAGTTCCTTTGATGTGAAGCTTTTTTTTTTTCAGTTTTAAGCAGTTGCATTTATTTACTTTTAGTTTTGTAGCTTGTGTTATTGTGTCATATTTAAGAAATTACTACTATCACATTCAATGTTATTAAGCTTTTACCCCCACATTTTCTTCTAGGAGTTTTATGTTTTTAGGTCCTAGGTTTAGGTCTTTAATGAAATTGGAGTTAATTTTTGTAAAATAAGGGTTCAAGTTTACTGTTTCTTAATTTTTTTAAATGTTGAGATACACACAAGAAAATGTTAACTATCTTAACCCTTTATTACAGTATTGTGTAGTGGTTTCTTCTGACTGATTTTTTATTGTACTAAAATACATACAACAAAATTAACAGTTATATCCATTTAATGTTATAGTTCAATGATATTAATTATTTTTTAAATTTTATTCCTTTTCTTTTTTTTTATCCTTTTATTTCAGAATATTATGGTGGTACAATGGATTGGTGATATATATTGCCCAGACACTGCCCATGTCAGAGCTACAACCGTGGACATCCCCCAAACTGTGCACCCCACACCCATTCAGTGAGAGCTTTTCATCCCTTCCACTCCCCTCCTGCCTGCCCACCCCCTGATGAACATTACTGCTATGTGTGACGTAAGTATTGATCAGTTAGTACAAATTTGATGGTGAGTACCAGTGTGCTTGTTTTTCCATTCTTGTGATTCTTTGCTATGAAGAATGGGCTCTAGCCCAATCCAGGATAGTACCAGATGTGTTAATTTACCATTGTTTTTTATTGCTGAGCAATATTCCATTATATATATATATATAACATTTTATTAATCCACTCATGTACTGATTAGCACCTGGGTTGTTTCCACATCTTTGCAATTGTGAATTGTGCTGCTATAAACATTTGGGTGCAAATGTCTTTATTGTAGAATGTCTTTTCTTCATTTGGGTAAATACCCAGTAGTTGTAGTGGGATTGCTGGATCAAATGGTAGTTCTACTTTTTTAGTTCTTTGAGGTATCTCTACAATATTTTCCATAGACATTGTAATAATTTGCAGTCCCATTAGCAGTATATGAGTGTTCCTATCTCTCCACATCCCCACCAACATTTGTTGTTTTGGGACTTTTTGATATGAGCCAATCTCACTGGACTTAAGTGATATCTCATTGTGGTTTTGATTTGCATTTCCCTGATGATTAGAGAAGTTGAGCAATTTTTTAGATGTTTGCTGGCCATTATTCTGTCCTATTTGAAAAGTTTCTGTTCATGTCTTTTGTCAATTTTTAAAGGGATTGTTTGGTTTTTTTCTTGTAGATTTTCCTACGTTCTGTACAGATTCTGGTTATCAGCCTCTTATCAGATGTGTAGGATGCAAATATTTTCTCCCATTCTGTAGGTTGTTTGTTCACTCTAGTGACAGTTTTCTTGGCTGCAGAGAAGCTTTCTAATTTGATCTGGTCCTATGTATTTATTTTGTTGCTGCTGCGATTGCTTTGGTGGTCATCTCCATAAATTCTTTGCCTAGGCTGATGTCTATGAGAGCTTTTCCAAAGTTTTCTTCTAGAATTCTTATGGTTTCACGTCTTAGGTTTAACTCTGTTATCCATTATGAGTTGATTTTTTGAGCGGTAAGAGGTGTCGATCTAGTTTCAGTCTTCTACATGTGGCCATCCAGTTTTCCAACCAACATTTACTGAATAGGTATTCTTTTCCCCAGTGTATGTTTTTGTGAGATGTGTCAAAAATCAGTGACAGTATGAGGATGGTTTTATATTTGCGTACTAAGTCCTGTTCCATTGATCTATGTCTCTGTTCTTGTGCCAGTACCATGCTGTTTTAGTTATTATAGCCTTGTAGTATAGTTTGAAGTCTGGTAGATTGAAGTCTCCCAATTTGTTCTTTTTGCTTAAGATTCCTTTGGCTATATGGGGTCTTCTCTGGTTCCACACGAAGTGTAGAATTATTTTTTCTAGACCAGCAAAAAATGATGCTGGTATATTGATAGGAACTGCATTGATTCTGCAAATCACTTTACTAACAAAGACATTTTTACAGTGTTAATTCTACCTATCCAAGAACATGGAAGGGTTTTCCATCTGTTTACATCCTCTGCAGTTTCTTTACTCAGTGTTTCATAAAATGTCTATATAGGCCTTTCACCTCCTTAGTTAGATATGTTCCTAAATATTTAATTGTCTTTGGTGCTATTGTGAAAGGTATTGAGCCTTTAATTTTTTTCTTGGCTCAACTGTTATTGGCATATATGAAGGCCATTGATTTGTGTGCATTGATTTTGTATCCTGAGACTTTACTGAATTCATTTATCAATGCCAGTAATCTCTTGGTTGAATCTTGGGATTTTCTAGATATAATATCATATCATGGATGAATAGTGAACGTTTGACCTCTTCTGCCCCCATTTGGACACAGCTGATTCCTCTCTCTTGTCTGATTGCTCTGACAAGGACTTCCAGCACTATGTTGAATAGAAGTGGAGATAGTGGGCAACCTTATCTACTTCAAGTTTTAAGGGGGAATGCTTTCATTTTTTCCTATTCAGTATGATATTGACTGTGAGTGTATCATTTATGGCTTTTATAAGTTTGATGAATGAGCCATCTGTGCCTATACTGTTAAGAGTTCTTATCATAAAAGGGGGCTGGATTTTGTCAAAAGGCTTTTCTGCATCTATTGAAAGGATCATATAATCTTTGTTCTTGCTTTTATTTATGTGGTTAATTACATTTATGCATTTGCATATGTTGAACAATTTCTGCATCAGGGGAATGATGCCCACCTGATCGTGATGAATTATTTTTTGATGTACATTTGAATTCAGTTTGCTAGGATTTTATTGAGAATTTTTGCATCTATATTCATAAAGGATATTGGTCTGTAGTTTTCTTTTCTTGTTGTGTCCTTTCCTGGTTTTGGTATCAAGGTGATAGTGTCGTCATAGAATGAGTTTGGGAGGATTTCACCCTTCTTGTGGTTTTTGAGTAATATCTACAGAATAGGCACCAGTTCTTCTTTTTTGGTAGAATTCAAGTGTGAACTCATCTGTTCCAGGCCTTTTTTTTGGGGGGGAGGTAGATTTTTTTATTACTGCTTCAAATTTTTTGCTTGCTATTGGTCTGTTTAGAAATTCTATTTCTTCCTGGTTGAACCCAGGGAGGAAATATCTTTCTAAGAATTTGTCCATTTCCTCCAAATTATCCTGTTTTGGGGCATAGAGATTTTTGTAATATTTGAAGATGATGTTTTGTTTTTCCATGATATCAGTGTGGCCTCTCCTTTTTGTTTTCTAATTGAGCTTATTAGAGTCCTTTCCTTTCTGCTTCTGGTCAACTTAGCAAGTGGGCTGTCTATATATATGTCTTTTCAAAGAACCAATTTTTTGTTTTATTAATCTTCCATATTGTTCTTTTGTTCTCAATTTCACTTATCTCTGCTCTGATCTTGGTTATTTTCTTTCTTCTGCTTGCTTTAGGATTGGTTTGCTCTTCCTTTTCCACTTCCTCGAGATGATTCATTAGTTTACTGAGCTGTGGACTTTATGCATTTTGGATTTGAGTATTTAAGGTGATAAGTTTTCTTCTCAGGACTACTTTTGCTGTATCCCACAGATTTTTATAACTTGTGTCCCCATTATTGTTTACGTTGAAGAATGTTTTGACTTCCACTTGAATCACCTCCTTGACTCAATAGTCATTCAGCAACAGATTGTTTAATTTCCATGTTTTTGAATGAAGATGTGAGTTTCTGTTGGAATTGATTTCTAATTTTATTCCTCTGTGGTCTGAAAAGATACATGGCATGATTTTTATTTTTTTGAATTTGTTGAGGTCTGTTTTGTGGCCTAGGATGTGATCAGTTTTTGAGAAAGTTCCATGAGGTGATGAGAAGAATGTATATTCAGTGTTACTTGGGTGGAGTGTTCTATAGATGCCTGTTAGGCCCACATGCTCTAGAGTGCTGTTTAGGTCCATTGTTTCTTTGCTTCTTGTCTGTTTGAAGGATCTGTCCAGTTCCATCAGTGGGGTGAAGTACCCCTGCTATTATGGCATTGCTATTTGTTATGTTGTCTACATCCAGCAGTATTTGCTTCACATATCTGCACCCTCCTGTGTTGGGCGCATAAATATTTAGAATTGTTAAATCTTCTTATTAGAGTTTTCCCTTCACCACTATATAGTGTCCATCTTTGTCCTTCTTTACTTTTGTTGCTTTAAAGTTTGTATCAAATGAAATAAGGATGGCCACTCCAGATTTCTTTTGCTTTCCATTAGCCTGAAAAGTTGTATTCCATCCTTTCACCTTGAGTCTGAATGAGTCCTTGTGTGTAACATGTGTTCCCCGGAGACAGCAGATACATGACTTGTATTTTTTAATCCATTAAGGTAGGCTATGTTTCTTCAATGGGCAATACAAGCCTTTTGCATTTATTGAGAGAATTGATATTTGGAGTAGATTTCTGTTTATTCTGTTGTGTTGTCTCTTGTTCTGATTTTCCTTAGAGTCATTGTGAACTCTGAGTTCTGGGGTTTTAGCTTTGGGGTAGATTTACTTTGGTAGTTGTCTGCTAGCTGGTTAGTGCACAGTACAGGTCTATGCACTTCTTCCAGGGCCGGTCTGGACTTTGCAAATTCTGTCAGTGAGTGCTTGTCTGGAAAAGTCTTTATTTCTCCCTCATATAAGATGCTTAGTTTGGCGGGGTAAAGAATTCTTGGTTGGCCTTCATTTTGTTTTAGAAGACTGGGGATGTGTCCCCAAGTCCCTTCTGGCCTGTAAGATTTCAGCTGAGAAATCTGCAGTTAATCTGATGGATTTCCCTTTGTAGGTTACATGCTCTTTTCACCTCACAGCTCTGAGGAGTGCTTCCTTTGTGTTTGCATTGGTCAGTCTGATGAGTATGTGGTGTGGTGAATGCCTTTTCACGTTAAGTCTCCCAGGAGACCTGTGTGCTTCTTGTATTTGGATAGCGAGATTTCTGGCTAGGCCATGAACATTTTCCTCTGTTTTACTTCAAATAGATTTTCCAGCCCACGTGAATTTTCTTACTTTCCCTCAGGGATGCCTATGGTCCCTATGTTTTATATAATCCCACATTTCTCTTATGCTTTGTCTATGCCTTTTTTTATGTGATCTTTCTGTTTGACCCATTTATTTAGCACATGGGAGTTATATTCCAGCACTGAGATTCTTTCCCCTTCATGATACAGCCTATTCTTCAGGTTTTCCGCTGCATTTTGTAGATCCTTGAATGACTCTTTCATTTCTAGGATTTCTATTTGATTTTTACATAATACTTCTATTTCTTTAGAAAGTTTTTCATTCATTTCTGGCATTTTCTTGTGGTTTCTTAGTGCTGGAATTCAATTTTCACTTGTATTACATTGAGCTTTCTTATAGTCCATAAATGAAATTCCTCTTCTGTCTTTCTACCCATTTCATTTGAGTTGGTATCCATTGCTGAGGAACTAATGATTTCTTTTGGGGGTGACTTTTCACTCTGATTTTCCACGTTTCCTGAGTTCTTTCACTGATATTTTCTCATCTGGCCTCTTGTTCGAGAGCTGGTGGTGTTAGGGCTAGTTTATGGCCCTGTGTCCAAGCCCTCAAGGGTCATTTTTTGGCAGAGCCAGGGAGAGATGTAGTGGTCAGTATTGCCTTAGGTGTATTTTAGCAAGTTTGGTGGATCTCACATTACCTCTGACCTGTTGTCTTCTCCTCTTCTTGGTGTAATGTACTGAGATTGTCCTCCCATTTTGAGCTCCAAGCTGGTGGATTGTACTTCAGGGTATGAATCCACAGCTCCCTAATAGCTAGGTATTCTGTTGTGTCCATGCAGACTTATTCCCAGGTTTGGAATGAGAGAGCCCCAAGATCTGGGAGGGGCATTGTACCTGCTTCTCCTGAGGTGCCATAGGAAACACAATTGCTTTTGGCTGCAGTGTGAGAGATGAATTGGGAAAATTCTACACAGTTCAGAGGTTGTTTATCCAGCCACATGTATCTGGCCCTCTAATGTGCCTCTCCACATGACACTGTCTTATAGAGGAATCTCTATAGGTTCACCCCTTTCCCACCACTAAACCCCAAGGTGAGGTGGTTGGATATCTCTTTCCCTAGTCATTTCTGCCAGGGGGATATTCCCATGGGGGGGAATAGTGGCCACTGGAGGCACTGTTGGATCGAGCAAAATTTCCTAATGTAATTCGCAGGGTATACAGAACTACTCTGGGTCAACCAGTGGCTCTTGAGGCATTCAGTTGCCATGAGAACCAGTACTTATACAAAATGACCAGGAACCTTCAAAATGACTGATCTCTGGGGTAGAAGGGGGCTGGGACCTGAAGAGTGGGCACTAGGAGAAGCATGTAGCGGACTATTAGGAGGCCAGAGCTGGGGTAGCAGGATCAGATGGATGGGCTGCAAACTGTTTTCAATACACAAATATTCTGCCACTACAATTCTAGGATCTCATCCCACCTGGAACCCACAGATACAGCTGTCCCTGGACTCCAAGAGTGATGTCTGTCATGCCCAGATCAAAGAGCCTCTGGGCCAGGGGTCAGGTGGAGCTAGAGATCTAACTAACATGTCCAGGTGGGATTCTTTAAAGATTGTTGCCAATCATCAGCTTGGCATACAATAGGGCTGAGACCACAGCCATGAATACAGCTCCTCTCAACTGGGCAGGGTCCTGTGGAGGCAATTCTTGCAGACCCTAAGGGCATGTCCCACTCTGTTCAACTTCTGTGCCCAGGTACTGCAGACTTCCAGAGGTGAGGTGCCAGTCTTCAGATTGCTGCATACTGTTCTGGGAAGCTATATCTCTGCCCAGTCCTTACGCAGACCTGTGCAGTCCCTATACAGTGTAGCTGAGAGGTCCGTATGACTCTCACAGTTGCTTCCACTCCACAGAGCCTACTGTCTCGAGCAATGGCTTTGCCCCAGCTCTGGGCTTGTCCATGAATGAGTGGATGGGAAATCTGTGGGGAAGGAACGTAATCACTTGTAGGTCAAGTCACACTGTGGTGACCTGGCGAGCACATCCTTCCCATGTTCTGTGCTCTATTGTACTCCCTGTGCTCTCCAATCTTTGTGAATGAATCTCCCAGTCACCTGTTTTCTGGGCTGAGTGTCCCATGATGTTTCTCTGTAAATTCACAATGCTGTTTTCAGAGTGAGTGATAAGGGCATGCAGGCAGCTGATGGCATTTTTCACTTCCTTCCCTGGGAGCGGTAAGGTGGGAGGACTCTATCAGACCACCAATTTTTCTCTCTGTTATTAGTTATTATGTAGGAAACCAGCACCTTCATTTACCTTTATACCACTTTTTATATTGTAAAACTGAAACTTTATACCCACTTAATTATAAATACTTCCCCATCCAAAAATAAATCCTCATGTAGCCATCCCACACCCAATAGCAACCACTATTCTACATTTTGTCTCTGTAATTTTGACTACTCTTATTACTCCCCATAATTGAAATCACAAAGCACTTGACTTTATTTTTATCCATACCAAGCCATGTTTATTTGAGGTTTTTTGGAATTATTATTAATTTTTCTTTTAATTTCAGGATATTATGAGGGTTCAAACAATTTGGTTACATATATTGCCTATGCACTGCACAAGTCAGAGCAACAACTATGCCCATCACCCAAACAGCGCAACTCACAAAATTAGGTGTGCATTTACCAATCCCCCCCAATCACCTCCCACCTGACTGACCCCAATGAGTATTATATCCATGTTTGCACAAAAGTATTCATCAGTAGGCACCAATTTGATGATGGGTACCAGTGGTGCTAGTTTTTCCATTCTTGGGACACTTTGCTTTGCAGAATGGGCTCTCGCCCAATCCAGGATAATACCAGATGTGTTAATTCACTGTTGTTTCTTATTGGTGAGTAATACTCCATGGTATACATATAACGTATTTTATTAATCTACTCGTGTATTGATGGGCACTTTGATTGTTTACACATCTTTGCAATTGTGAATTGTGCTACTATAAACATTCGAGTGCAGATGTGTTTATTATAGAATGTCTTTTCTTGCTTTGGGTAAACACCCAGTAGTGGGATTGCTGGAACAAATGATAGTTCTCCTTTTAGTTCTTTGAGGTACTCGTATCTTTCATAGTATTACTTTGCAGTCCCACAAGCAGATTGAGTTCCTATCTGCGCAATTCCCAAATTTGTTGCTTGCGACCAATTTTGATTAGCCTAGGTACTTTGATATAGCCTAATGTCACTGAGTGGGTTTATGTGCTTTTGATGCATTCAGACGATGACTTGAGCAAATTTTTATATGTTAGCTGGCCATTATTCAGTCTTCTTTTGAAAAATGTCTGTTCTTGTCCTTTGCCCATTTATTAATTGGATTATTTGATTTTTTCTTGTTGATATCCTAAGTTCTTGTGGTTACGCCTTTACAGCTTAGTGCAAATGTTTCTCAACATTTGTTTTCCCTTTAAGTTTCTGTGCACTCTATGAGAGTTCGCTTGGAGCTTGTGGAATGATTGTCATTTAAGTTTATTTTTGTTGTGCTGTTGATTCTTTGGGGGTCTTCTTACTGAATTGTTTGCCTAGGCCAATGTCTATAAAAGTTATTCCAAAGCTTTCTTCTAGAATTCTTATGGTTTCACGTCTTATGTTATATGATCTTATGATATTTGTAAGATGTGAGAAGTGAGAAGTTTGACTCATTCTGTCACCATGCGCATTTTTCCCCAGCACCATTTATGATAGGGATTGTTTCTCCATTGTATCTCTCTTACCTTCAATACCTTGTAAAGAAATTATTGATATCAGGATTATCATCAGGGTCCATTCGTGTTCATTATCTGTTCTTGTTCCAGTACCATGCTGTTTTGGTTACTATAGCCTTTTAGTGTAGTTTGAAATCTGGTAGATTAATGCTTTTCTGTTTGCTGTTTTGCTTAGTGCTTGAGATGTTCAGTTGGTCTTCGTTTCTATAAACGATATTGTCTGGATCGAAATTATTGATTTATATACAATCATTGCCATAAATATTTCAGGTAATATATCCACTTTATTAATGTTGACTCTTCTGATCCAATAGCGTGGTAGGGTTTTCCATCTGTTTACATCCTCTGCAATTTCTTTTCTAAGTGTTTCATAGTTCTCCCTATATAGGTCTCTCACCTTCTTATGTAAATATATTTGTAAATATTTAATTTTTTTCATGCTATTGTGCATGTTTTTGCATCTTTGATTTGATTGTTAGCTGGATTTTTATTAGCATATATGAAGGCTAATGATTTGTGTGCATAGATTTTGTATGCTGAGACTTTGCTGATTTTATTTATCAACTCTGGGAGTCTCTTGGTTGAATCCTTGGAGTTTTCCATATATAGTATCATTTGGTCAGCAAAGAGTGAATGTTTAATCTCTTGTGGCCCAATTTGGATACTCCCAATTCCTCTCTCTTGTCTGATTGCTCTAGCAAGGACTTCCAGCACTATGTTAAATGGTGGTGGAGATAGTGGGCAAGATTATTGGGTTCCAGCTCTAAGGAGGAATGCTTTCAATTTTTCCCCACTCAGTAGGATATTGGCTGTGGATTTATCATATATGGCTTTAATAATTTTGTGGTATGAGCCATCTATGCCTATATTGCTAAGAGTTCTTATCATGAAAGTGTACTGAATTTTGTCAAAAGCCTTTTCTGTATCTTTGGAGAGGACCATATGGTCTTTCCTCTTGCTTTCATTTATATGGTGAATTATATTTGTAGATATTCATAGGTTGTCCCATGTCTGCATCTTTGGGATGAAACCCACCTGGTAGTGTGGAACTATTTTTTGGATGTGCATTTGAATTCGTTTTGCTAGTATTTTATTGAGAAAATCTGTATTTATATTCATAAGGGATATTGGTCTGCTGTTTGCTTATTTTGTTGTGTCCTTTCCTGGCTTTACATCAAGGTGATGTTGACTATATAGAATTAGTTGGGGAGGATTCCATCTTTCTCAATGTTGTGGAATAATTTCTGCCATAAAAGTGTCAGTCCTTCTTTGTTTTGGTAGAATCCAGACATGAACCAATATGGTCCTGGACTTTATTTTTTGGAAGATATTTTATCGCTTCTTCAATTTCAGTGTCAATATTGGTCTGTTCCAGAATTCTATTTCTTCCCTATTGAGCATAGGGAGGTTTTGCGTTTCTAAGAATTTGTCTATTTCCTCCACATTTTTGTAATTTAGGACATATTCTTATCACTATTTTATGGTGATATTTTGTATTTCTGTGATATCAGTTGTGACCTCTCCTTTTTCATGTCTAATTGAGCTTATTAGAGTTCTTCCCTTTCTGCTTCTGTTCACTCTAGCAAGAGTCTTGTCTATTTTGTTTATCTTTTCAAAGAACCAATTTTTTAAATTAATCTTCTACAAAGTTTTTTTTCTTGATTTCATTTAATTCTGCTCTGATCTTGGTTATTTCTTTTATTCTGGTGGGTTTAGGATTGGTTTGCTTTTTCTTTCCAGTTCTTTGAGATGGTTCATTAGTGTACTGATTTGTGAACTTTCTTTCTTTTGGCTGCAGGCATTTAAGGCTATGAGTTTTCCTCTCAGGACTGCTTTTTCTGTATCCCACAATTTTGACAACTTGTGTCCCTATTGTCATTTAGTTTGAAGATTCTGTTGATTTCCATCTGAATCTTCTCCTTGACCCAATAGTCATTCAACAATATATTGTTTAAAGGCCATGACTTTGTGTAGAAATCCATGTTTCTGTTGGAATTCATTTCTAATTTTATTCCACTGTGGTCTGACAAGATACATGGTATAATTTCCATTTCTTTTTTAATTTGTTGCTATTTATTGAGATTTGTTTTGTGGCCAAGGATGTGATTAATATAACAGAAAGTTCTGTGAACTCATGAGAAGGAAGTATGTTCAGGATTGTTTGGGTGGAATGTGCTGTAGATGTCTGTTAGACCCAAAAGGTCTAGAGTTCTGTTTAAGTCCATTTTTTCTTTACTTTTTTTCTGTTTGGAGGATCTGTCCAGTTCTGTCAGTGGTGTATTGAAGTCCCCAGCTATTATGGCATTGCTGGTTATTATGTTGTCTAGATCTAGTAGTATTCACATTATGTATCTCGGTGCTCCTGTGTTGGGTGCATAAATATTTAGTATTGTTAAGTCTTTGTGTTGGATTTTCCCTTCACCCTTATGCAGTAACCATCTTTGCCTTTCTTTACTTTTGTTGCTTTAATGTTTATGATATCTGATATAAGAAAGGCTATTCCAGCTTTCTTTTGCTTTCCATTGGCCTGGAAAATTTTTTTCCATCCTTTCACCTTGAGTCTAAGGGAGTCCTTGTGTGTAAGATGTGTTTCAATTGACAGCACATACTTGCTTTCATTTTATTTTTACATTCAACCAGCCTATTTCTTTTCAATGGGGTTCAAGCCATTCACATTTATTGAAAGAATTGATATTTTGGGTAGATTTCTCTTTATCCTATTGGATAGACTTATATTGTCTTGTATTACCTCTCAAGCCATTGTGGAATCAGGTGTGCAGATTTTAGCTTTTGGGTGATTTTACACTGGTGGGTGTCTACTGCACTGGTCATTGTATAATGAGGGCATGAATTCTTCCTGCAGGGAGGGTCTGGTCTTTGCAAATTCCATCAGTGATTGTTTGTCAAGTAAAGTCTTTATTTCTCCCTCATCTAAGAAGCTTAGTTTTGCAGGATAAAGAATTGTAGGTTGGCCATTATTCTGTTTTAGAAGACTGAGCATGGGAACAACCCCATAGCTAACAATATTGCCTTCCATCTCAAGCTATTAGGGAGCAGTGCATTCCTACCTTAAAATACAATCCACCAGCTTGGAACTTAAGCTGGGGGAAAAAAATCACTATACTCAATTCAGAAGAGGTTAAGACAACAGATCAGAAGTATCACAAGAAGTCCATCAAACTTGCTAAAATACATCTGAGGCAATATAGGACCAGCATTCTTCTCCCAGCTCTGTCAGGGAACGATCCTGAGTAACAAACTACTACCAATGACTATCTCTTCAGGAGTAGAGCTACCATAAGCCTTCATGAATCTCACTAGGGCTTGAGGTCTGATGCAGCCACTGGTGACCTAGCTGCTTTCAGCAATGAAGATGCCACATTCTAGTGTGGTCTATAGGGGGTCAAAATCATCACCACAACCTCAACTACTCCAGTGACAGAGCCACAACCTGCCCACATGTGCCACCATGGATCCAAGGATCAGCCAGCACAGGACCCCCTGTTGCCACAAGTGATACCAACCCCTCCAGCAGTAAAGGTTCTGTGTGTACATCAGTGGCTCCCAAGGGCCGCAGGACAGAACTTTCTGGTTCCCTCCACCTCAGGAAAGATACAGCACAGTATCTACAACTAAGTGTAGCTTAGGCCAAGGAGGCATCCATAGACATCTCTGGCACTGATTATAGACAAAAAAAAAATCATACATAGACTATACTATTATGCTTACTCAGAACCAAACCCAAAGTCCCAACTGACACTACAAAACACATCTACAGGAAAATCTCTTTTCCTAGGAAAACTATTCCATAAAATTAATTCTTCTACCAGTTTCACAAATATCAATGTCTGAACACAAAAAAATTTATAAATATGGAAGGAAACATGGCATCTCCAAAGGGACACAACAATTCTCCAGTTAGAAATTTAAAGTAATGATTTTAAGGAAATTCAGTGAAATATATATAGACAATTTAATAAAATCTGGAAGACAACTTATGATTTGAATGAAAAATTCTACAAAATAATAGTTATCATAAAAGAAACAAACAGAAATCTTGGAAATAATAAACACAAGAAATAAACTACAAATACAATTACAGTATATAAAATAGACTAGGTAAAGCACAGAAATTATTTCTTTTTGTGAGATGTTAATTTTTTATAGTAATATATAATAGTTGTCCACATTTTGGGGGTACACATGATATTTTGAGACATGCATATGTGTAATTATATCAGGGTAATTGAAATATCTATCACCTCAAATATTTATATTCACATTTTGAACTATACAATGCATTATTCTTAACTATTGTCACTCTACTGATCTACCAAGAATTAGATCTTATTCTTCCTCTCTAACAATATTTTATACTCATTCACCAATCTCTGATCTAGCCTCTGATATTTACCAATAATCACTCTACTTCTATGAGATCCACTTTTTTAGCTTCCACATATGAGGGAGAGAATGAAACATTTGTTTTTTGGTGCCTGACTTATTTCACATAACATAATAACCTACAGTGCCACCAGAGTTGCTGAAAATGAAGGATTCCATTTTTTACAGATGAATAATATTCCATTGTACATGGGGGTGTGTGTGTGTATTCCATTTTCTTTATCCATTTACCCATTCATGGGCACAGGATTATTCTACGTCTTGGCTATTGTGAATACTGGTGAAAAAACATAGAGCTGCAGATATCTCTTCAATGTACTGGTTTTCTTTCTTTTGAACATACTCAGCAATGGACCTTCTGGATCACATGGCAGTTCTACTTTTAGTATTTTCAGAAACCACCAAAAATGCCTTTTATTTTTGTCATTTTGATGTAAGTCATATTAAGTGTAGTGAAAACCTATTTCATTGTGGTTTCAATTTGTAGTGCCCTGATGACTTATGATTTTGTGTATTTTTTATACACATGTTGACAACTGGCTTGTTTTCTTTTCCGAAATATTTGACCCTGACTTTTTCCACATATTTAATTGGATTGTTTGTTTTTAGCTGTTGTGTTGCTTAATTTCCTTATACATTCTTGTGATTAATCCATTCTTTAATGGATAGTTTGCAAATATTTTCTCCCATTCCGTAGCTTGTCTCTTCACTCTGTTGATTATTGTCTGTTAGGTGCAGAAGGCTTTTAGTTAATGGAATCCCATATGTCTATTTTTGCTTTTGTTGCCTGTGCTTTTCATATCTTTCCCAAACTGTCTTTGCCCACATCAATGTCCTGATGAGTTTTTCCAATGTTTTCTTCTAGTGGTTTTATTGTTTAAGGACTTACATTTGAGTCTTAATTTATTTATTTTGGTTTTATTTTGTATATGGTGAGAGATACAGGACTAGCTTCCATCTTCTGCATAGGGTTATCCAGTTATCCCAGGACAATTTTTTAAGATACCATCCTTTCCCCACTGTATGTATGCTATCACCACTTTGTTGAAAATCATTTGGCCATAGGGCATAAATTTATTTCTGTGTTCTCTATTTTGCTTTACTGGTCTGTATGTCTGTTTTTGCTAGTACAGTACTCTTTTGGTCACTTTGGCTTTGTAGTATATTTCAAAGTCAGGTAATGTAATGTCTCCAATTTATTCTTTTTTTAGAGATTTGTTTGACTCTATGGGGTCTTTTGTGGTTCCATATGAATTTTAAGATTTTATTTTCTATTTATGAGAAGAATGCCATTGGTATTCTGATAAGGATGGTATTAATTCTTTACATTCCTTTGGGAAACATTTTAACAATATATTTTTTCCACTCTATTAGCATGGGATATCTTTTCCTTTGGGGGTATCCTCTTCATTTTATTTCTTCAGTGTTTCATAGTTTTTCTGGTAAATATTTTTTCATCATTTGTTAATTTTTTCTAGGTATTTTATATTTTTGTAGCTATTATCAATTGAATTGGTTTTTTTTATTCCTTTTTCAGTTTGCTTTTTGTTGGTGTATATAATGCTACTTGGTTTTGTATTTTGACTTTGTATCTTTCAAGTTTGCTAATTTTTTTTACCAATTCCTGAAAGTTTTGGTGGAGTCCTTAGGTTTTCCTAAATAAGATATTATGTTATCCGCTAATGAAGATAATTTGACTTCCACTTTTCTAATTTAGATGCCTTTTATTTATTTCTGTTGCCTAATTACTCTGGCTAGAATGTTTAGTCTACGTTGAATAAAAATGGCAAAAGTAAGCATCTGTATTTTGGTCCAGATCTTAAAAGAAAGGTATTTTGTTTCTTTCGGTATATTAGCTATGGGTTTGTCTATGGGTGAATCATCTTTTCACCCCTAGAGTAAATTCCATTGATTATGATAAGTTACTTTTTGATATTCTCTTGGATTCCATTTGCTAATATTTTATAAAGAATATTTGAATTAATATTTATGAGATTGTGGTATGTATGTTCTTTTTGTTGTTGTTGTTGTGTCTTTGTTAGGGTTTGTTATCAGCCTAATGCTGGCCTTGTAAAATGAGAATTTCCTCCTCTTTGAGAAGAATTGGTACTAGCTCTCCTTGAAAGTTTGGCAAAATTTGTCAGTGAAGCCATCCAGTCCTGGAATTTTATTTGTTTGGAGAATTTTTATTGCTGATTCAATATCATTACTCCTTATTGGTGTGCTCAGATTTTCTATTTCTTCCTGGTTTAATCTTGGTTGGTTGGATATGTTCAAGAATTTATCCAATTTTTAATATTTGCCAGGGTGTTAGTGTATTTTTTCATAATCTCTGATGATCTTTTGCAGTCTATAGTATCAGTTGTACTATCTTCCTTTTTATTTCTAATTTTACTTATTGGGGTCTTATCTTTTTTTCCTAGGTTAGATAATCTAGTGGTTTATCTTTTTATTTAATATTTTATAATAGTCTTTCATTTTGTCAATATTTTGCACTGTCTTTTTAGTATTTTTTGTTTTTAATGCTCTGACCTTTGTTCTTTCTCTCCTATTAATTTTGGGTTTTGATTTTTCTTGTCTCTCAGCTTCCTTGGGTTGCCTGTTTAGATTGTTTATTTGAAATATTTCTGCTTTTTTCAATGTAGGCATTTACTTCTATAAGCTATTCTCTTAGTATTAATTTTGCTGTGTTTTATAGGCTTTTGTGTTTCTATTTTCTTTTTTTTCAGGAAATTTTAAATTTTGTCTCTAATTTATTTCTTGGCCTGTTGTGGTGTGACAAGATATTTCATGTGATTTTGATTTTTTAAAACAGATTCTCACTCTGTTGACCAAGCTCGAGTGCAGTGGCATCATCATATTTCACTGCAACCACAAACTCCTGGGCTCAACCAATCCTCCTGTCTCAGCCTCCCCAGTAACTGGGAATACAGGTGTATTCCACCATACACAGCTAATTTTTCTATTTTTTGTAAAGATGGGGAGTCCCTGTTGCTCAGGCTGGTCTTGAACTCCTGACCTCAAGTGATCCTCCTGCATTGGTCTCCCAGAGTGTTAGGATTACAGGTGTGAGCCACTGTGCCTGGCCAACTTTGATGTTTTATAATATTTGTTAACATTTGTTTTGTGTCCTAACAAATGGTATATCAGTCAGAATATTTCATGTGCTAATGAGAAGAATGGGTATTCTTTAGCCATTGGTCAAAATGTTCTGTAAATGCTTGTCAGGTTCATTTGGTCTAATATTTAATTTAAATCCAATACTTCTTTGATGACTTTGCTAGATTATCTGCCTAATTCTGCAAGTGGGGTTTAAACTCTTCAACAATTATTGTTCTGAAGTCTGTCACTCTCTTTAGGTCTAATAATATTTGCTTTATTCACATCAGTGCTCTGTTTTTGAGTGTATCTGTGTTTAGAATTATTTTATTCTCTTGTTGAACAGATTATTTTCTCATAGTATAATGACTTTTTGTCTCTTTTTATTGTTTTCAAGGAGATTAAATTTTACTTTGCAAATAAATTTGTCTACTCTGATTTGTCCTTGGTAAAAATGGGGAAATTGGAGAGAGAAGAATTACATTTCAGAAGAAAACTATATTACACTCATTATTAGATTCCAGATCTAAACATTGTTTTTGAGTTTTTATTATTTCCCTATTATTTGAACTAAATTCTGAATTATTTCCTGGCTGCAAGAAGTCTGTAAAGAAGAATTGGGTATAAATTTTCTTCATAATGTTTTTAATTGGCTCCCTAACCAAAATTATAGTGTTCTGATGACTAGAGATGCTTCAACAAAGTCTTCCAATCTTCCCCTTTTTATGCCATTTAAATCTTCCATTGTCAATGCACTCTTGCTAAAATTATACAATATCAAGCACCATCCTCCTAAAGGCTCAGGGATTATCTTGGAAAATGAATTTATATGAGCTTGTAAGAGCTGGATGGGGAATACTCTAAGATTTCTCCTTTATCAGCTGTTACTATAAGTCCACCCCTTATGTCAGAACAACCAAAACCTTAAATCCTGACTTTAGGAAGATTCACATGGCATTCGTGCCTTCCCAGTGGGTTGTCTTCAATAACACAGTTCTTCCCTGTGATGTATAACCTCTGAGTCTGTGGGGTAATGGCCTGAGGATCCACCATCTCTTATCTCACCACCAACCTAGACATGGCTTCTGTTTGTAAGTGCCTATTAAATGTTTCTTTCTGAGAAACTGGATTTGTCAGACTTTTTCTTTAGCTTCTCGGCTTTCTAAGACTTTGGGGACAGGTTTGCATAGACCTACTCACCGCAGAACACCACATGTTCACATTCATAAGGTTTCTCTCCAATGTGAATTATTTCATGTATCTGAAATGAAATAAAACAAATAAATGCTTTTCCACATTCCACATATTTATAGGGTATCTCCCCAGTGTGTCTTTCTCTGTCAATGAAAGGAATTGGGAGAACTGAGTGCTTTCTTACAGCCCTTATAGTGTTATTATTTCTCTTCAATGTGAATCCTTTCATATACTCAAAGCCTTTACTATATTGTTTACATTCATAAGGGGTTCTTTCCAGTGTGGGTCCTTTCATGTCTCAGAGGGGAAATGAGACAACAAAATGCTTTCCCACATTCCTTACATTCACACAGCTTCTGTGTGATTTTAGTTAGCTCCTCAACCGGCTTCCCTCCAGTATGGATTCTTTCATGTCTTACATTAGAACTAGAATGACTGCAGGCTTTACCACATTGCTTATATTCACAGGGTTTCTCTGGAGTGTCAGTCCTTTCAATTCATAGAAAAAAAAAGGGCCAAAAGATTGCTTTCCTACATTCCACACATTCACATGAATTCTCTGCAGTGTGAATCCATTCACGTATTTGTAAGTAACTGAAATAATTGAAGGTTTTTCACATGTTCTACATTTTTCTCCAGTGCAAGTTCTATAATGTTTAGAAAAGGAGATGAAATAATGGAATAATTTCCCATATTTGTCATGTTCATACAGATTCTTCAGTGTGAGTTATTTCATGATTTCAAAAGATATACTTATAATTAAAAATTTCCCACATTTACTTTGATAGTGTTTCTCTTCAGTGTGAGTTGTTTAATATCTTAGAAAAGAAGTGGGAGAATAAAAGTCTTTTCCACATAAGTAAAATTTATGAGGTCCAACTCCAGTGTGCATTATCATGTGTACTGAAAACTTGTGCTATCAGACAACACTTTCCCACATTGCTTACATTCATAGGGGTTCTCTACAGTGTAAGTTCTCTCATGTTTTTGAAATGAACTGGGAGAAATAAATCCTTTCCCCCATATCTCATACTTATGACTCCATCTCCAGTACATGTCATTGTGTGTCTTTGAAGGCTTCTGAGATAATAAAATGCTTTTCCACATTGCTTGCATTCATAGAACTTTTCTTCAGTGTGAGTTCATTCATGTATTTGAATGTAATAGGAACAAACAAATGCTTTCCAACATTGTTGATGTTTAAAATGTTTCTCACCAATGTGAGTTCTTTCATGTTTTAGATAGGAACTGTAATCAGGGAAGGTTTTAGAACACTGATTGCATTTATACAGTTTTGATTCAGTGTGATTTCTTTCATGTATTATATAGAAACTGTAAAAAAAAAAGAGAAATAAAAGCTTTAGAATACTGCTTACATTCATATAGTTACTCTCCAGTATGGTTTTTTCATGCATATAAAACAAACTCCATTAATCAAAGGCTATCCCATACGCCTTACATTTATAAGATACACCTATATTATGTGATAAAATGTGCCTTTAAAGTTTCCAAGATAAATAAAGAATTTTCCACATATCTTACAATCATAAGGTTTCTCTTCAGAATGAGGTGTTTCATGTTTTCAGAAAAGTGCTGGTAACTGAAGGCTTTCCCATACTGTTTATGCATACATTGCTTTTCTCCATATTCCTGATACTCACATGATTTGTGTTTAATGTTAGCTCTGATGTGCTTATTAAGGGATGAATGACAAATGAAGACTTCTCAACTCATAATGCTTTCTCACACTTTTACTTCAGGAGGAGTTTTCTTGTTCACAATATCATCTGAAGTCTAGATGAAGGTTTCTACAACTCCACTACCTTTTTTGTTTTCATAGAATCTATCTACCAAATAGTTATATGGTATACTTCAGTATGGTCCAGGTTCCTGAGGGTTTCATGTACCACATCTTTGTAGAGATTTTTCTGTGATGGACTGACAAAAGCCCACTGTTCTGGCTGAAGTTCACAGTCACACACTTAAAGTCCACTGAATCAAAGTCCATTTCCCTGCTTCCCAGGGAAATAACTGGGAAAACTGTCTCAGTATCCTTTCTACAACTCCTAGCATGACAGATCTCTTTTTATTGTTCTTGATTTAGTTTGTTTTATCTGATATAAGTTCAGCTGTTCCTGCTCACTTTTGGTTCCATTTGCATGGATGATATTTTTCTTATGACTTCACATTCAGTCTATATGTACATTTATAGGTGAAAAGAGTTTTTGTAGAAAGAAAATAATGAGTCACTTTTTATCCATTCAGGCAGTCTATATGATTTAAGTGGAATATTTAATCTATTTACTTTCAAGGTAATTATTAATATGTGAGGGCTCACTCCTATTATTTTATTAATTGATTTTTATTATTTTGTATATTCATTGTTCTTTTCTCTCTCTCTTGTTGTTTCTTATTGTGGCTTGGAGTAAAAACACTTAAATCCTTTCTTTTTCTTAGTTCTGTGTTTGCTCTACCAGTGGGTTTTTATACATTCATGCGTTTTCATGATGGTAGATATCATCTTTTTGCTTCAAGGTGTAGGACATCCTTAAGAAATTCTTATAGGGCTGGTCTAGTGGAAATGAATTCCTTCAGCTTTTGCATTTCTGGGAAATATTTTATTTCTCCTTCACTTATGAAGGGTAACTTTGCTGGGTACAGTAGGTTCGGCTAATTTTTTTTTTCTTCCAGCAATTTGAATATGTTATCCCTTTAATTTCTGGCCTGTAAGGTTTCTGGTGGGTATCTAATTTTAGTCTGGTGTGAATTTACATAAGTGAATACACACTTTTCTCTTGCTGTTTTTGGAATTTTGTATTTGTATTTCACTTTTGAAAGTCTGGGTACTAGCATAAAAACAGTCACATAGATGATGGGACAGAATAGAGAACCCAGAAAGAAATTCAAACATCTAGAGAAAACTTATCTTTGACAAAGTTTCCAAGAACATATTAATACACTGCAGACAGGAAATTTTTTAATAATAGTGCTAGGCAAACAGGATATCCATATGCTGAAAAATAAAACTGGACCATTATCTCTCACCATATACAAAAACCAAATCAAAATGTATTAAATACTTCAATCTAAGACCTAAAACTACCAAAAGAAAACATTGAGGAAATTCTTCAGAACATTGGTCTGGGCAAGAACTTCCCAAAGCACAGTCAACCGAAGCAAAATCAGACAAATGGAATCATATCAATCTAAAATCTCCTCAGCAAAGAAAATAATCTAAAAAGTGAAGAGACAACCCACGGAATGGAAGAAAATAATTGCAAGCTACACATCTGGCAAGGGAATAATATCTAGAAATGTAAGGAACTCCAAAAACTTAATAGAAAAAAATCAAATAATCTGATTTTAAAATGGGCACAATATCTGAATAGACATTTTTCAAAAGAAGACATACAAATGGCCTACAGGTATATAAAAAAAATACTCAACATCATTAATCATCAAAGCAATGTATGTCAAAATTACAATAAGATATCATCTCACACCAGCTAAAAAGACTTTTATTAATAAGACAGAAATAACAGATACTGGCAAAGATGTGGAAAAAGGGGAACCCTCATGCACTATTGAGGAATGAAATTAATTGCAACCACTATGGAGAACAGTATGGTGGTTCTCAAGAAACTAAAAATAGATCTGACAGCAGTGGAGTCCAGGATACCACCAGCAGGAACTGAACAGCTGATAGAGAGGAGGATAGATGAGAAAAGTCAGCATGAACCAAATCAAGGGAATTCCAGAGCCCAGGAGAAAGGGTAAGGGATTTTCTCCACCCCCACTCAGGTGATTCAGACCTGCAGTGGGACACAGGCCTTTTATCATGTGGGGAATAACATAAAGAACCAGAAATGCAGCATACCAGCATCTGGATGCCCCATCCTTTGAACCTTCTACACTCTGGCTTCCCAGGAAATAATTTTGGATCAAACTGCTTGTAACCCTATAGCCACACTCACCTCATAGAAACTGCCAAAGCATGTGAGTAACTGAGCCAGCTTCAGACAGAGTAACTACTGCTGCATCTTGGAGAGGAGGACAATTTTGGTTGCTGCAGCTGTGGAGAAAGGGGGGCAGACCTATGCTCCCCACCAGCTTGAGAGTGGTATAGGGATACCAGAGCCCCTTTCCCCACCACCATAGCAGCTGATGGAGTTATTTGTACTGAGTGGCCCCATTTCAGTGCCAGGGTAGGGTTTCCACCCCAACTAAGAAGGGCAGCCTCACCTCATGTTCTTCCTCCTACAGGCATTTTACATGTCTGCTTGCTGACAGAACAAATGGCAGGGCAGGGAGGCATGGGGGAGAGATCCTTGTTTCAGGGTCTGGTGGCAGTAAGAGCCTGTGTCCACCAAGCAGGTGTGGAGGTGCACAGAAGAGCAGTTGTCTGTAAGTATGCCACATCCCCCTCCCCTGGGGTGGTTTTGAAAACCACCATATTGTAGTGTGCTGAACCAGCCCCTCATCCAGAGAACTGCCATATTGGACTTTACAGAACCTGGGAGACTCAATTAGCATAAATACTGATTCCCATGGCAACCAAATACTCTGGTGCCTCAGGCTGAATTGGAGCACCTGCACCCACTACCACTGACTTTAATAGGGAGATCAGCTTGATCTAAGAGTCCTTGAGCTGCCAATAATCCCCTGGTGGGAGCATCCCCTTGGTGGAGTTTTCTGGAGATAGAGAGCAGACTTTCTGGTTGACTAAGGCCACTTCAGCCCTTCCAGAGCAGCATTGCCCAAAGGCAGGGAACTGACATTTAACACATGCATATCACTTACCATCATTTGTGGAGCTGAAGAGCAGGCTTACCCAACCTAACAGTGCCCAGACTCATTCCCCCACCCAACTCTGCTGTGGTGGTGAAAAAAGTACTCACCTGGAAGAACTAGGATAGGACCCCAACCACTACATGGTTAGATGGCTTCTCCTGAGGAACTAGAGCTGGTCATAGGATCCAAAAACAACAGTGCAGCTTGTTTCCTCCAGAAAACACCCACTAATGACAGGGAGGTCAATTTTCATACTCATTACAGCATTTACTGACTCAATCATAGAAGGTGTGGTTGATTCTCACCCACAAGGACCACCCACTGACTCAGAGATTAAACTAGGCATGTCACTATTTAAAGAAAAGAAAGTCCCAAAAGTAAGAAGCAACACTTGTTCCAAATGAGAAGGAAGCAGTGAAAGAACTCTGGAAACATGAAGAATCAAAGAGATAGGTCACCCCCAAAAGGGAACACCAGCCCCCTAGCAATGGATACCAACAAAAAGCAGAATATTGAAATGACAGATGAAGAATGTTGAACCTGAATTGTAATAAAACTTAATGAAATACAAGATCAAATAGAAACCCAAAACAAAGAAATCACAAAAACAATGAAAGAAATGAACAAAAAATTCACTAAAGAAATTGAATTATTATTAAAGAAAAATCAAACAGATCTACTGGAAATGAAAAACTCATTCAAGGAGTTACAAAACACAGTGGAAAGCCTCAAGAGTGGGATAGATCAGGCAGCAGAAAGAATCTCATAGCTTGAAGACAACAACTTTCAATTAAAAAATTAGTAATAGAGATAGAAAAGAGAAGTAAGAGGAATAACAAGGCCTACAAGAAATGTGGGATTATGTAAAGAGGCCTAACATAAGAATCATAGGCATCCCTGAGGGTGAAGAAGAAAATACACAAGGGTTGGATAATCTATTTGAGAGGATAATTAAAGAAAATTCCCCTGGTCTTGCTAGAAATCTAGATATCCAGGTACAAGAAGCTAATAGGACTCCTGGGAGATTCAACACAAAGAAGCAAACACCACAACACATAGTCATCATACTGGCCAAAAAAAAAAAAATCACACACACACAGACACACAAAAGAATCACTCCTACCAGCCATAAGTCGAAAGCAGCAGGTAAGGGAAACAAAGGAAAACCCGTCAGACTAAGTGCAGACTTCACAACTGAAACCGTCCAAGGCAGAAGGGATTGGGGCTACATTCTGAGTCTTCTCATACAGAATAATGCCTAGACTAGAATTTTGTATACCGAAAAACTAAGTTTTGTATATAAGAGGGAAACAAAGTCTTTCCCAGACAAGCAATCCACCCCACTTATCAATTATCTCAATAAACATGTGTGGCTTGAACTGGCCACTTAAGAGATATACCCAGCAGAATGGATAAATATACACAAGCCAAGTGTCTGCTGTATCAGGAAACACATCAAAACCACAAGGATTCATACAGACTCAAAGTGAAGGGATGGAAATCAATTTTCCATGCTAATGGGAAAAAAAGAAAGCTGGAGTAACAGTTCTCATAGCAGATAACTTAGTCTTCAAATCAACAAAAATAATGAAAGACAAAGATGGTCATTACATAATGGTAAAGGGAACAATTCAACAAGAAGACATAGCAATCTTAAATATTTACACACCTAAAAAACAGTGCCCAGACTTATAAAGCATATCTTACTTGATCCAAACAAAACGATAGACAGAAGCACCATAACTGCCGGGGATTTCAACACGCCACTGATGGAATTGGACAGATCCTCCAAACAGAAAATAAACAAAGAGACAAGGTACTTAAATAGAACTCTAGAAAATACAGACATAGAAGCTATTTACAGAATATTCCACCCAAAAACCACCAAATACACATTTTTTTCATCAGCTTATGGGATATTCTGTAAGACTGATCACACCCTAGGCAACAAATCACTTCTCAACAATTAAAAAAAAATAGAAATTATACCCTGCATCCTTGCAGACCACAATGGAATAAAATTAGAAATCTACTCCAACAGAAACACTCATTTGTACACAAAGTCATGGAAAGTAAACAACCTACTGATGAATGATAGTCAGGTCAAGCAGGAAATTAATATGGAAATCAAAAGATTCTTTTAACTAAATGATAATGGAGATATCAATTATGAAAATCTGTGGGATACACCTAATTCAGTACTCAGAGGAAAATTCAAAGCCATAAATACCTACATCAAAAAGATGGAAAGATCACAAACCAACAATCTAAAGAATTGTCTCAAAGATATGGAAAAGGATGGGCAAACCAGTCCCAAGTCCAGGAAAAGAAAAGAAATAACCAAAATCAGAACAGAACTAAATGAAATCAATAACAAAAGAATTATATGAAAAATTAATGAAACAAAAAGCTTGTACTTTGAAAAGACAAACAAAATTGACATGCCTCTTACTACACTAATCAGAAGCAGAAAAGAAAGGACTCTAATAAGTTCAATAGGAATGAAGGCAGAAATTAGAACTGATACCACCGAAACACAAAATATCATCTCTGAGTACTACAAAAATCTCTATGCACACAAATGTGAAAACGTGGAGGAAAGACACAAATCCTTAGAAACACACAACCTCCCTAGGCTCAATCAGGAAGGTATAGAATTCCTGAACATATCAAAATTTAAGCAGTAATTAAAAACCTTCCTAAAGAAAAATCCAGGACTGGATGATTTCACACCCGAATTCTACCCGACCTACAAAGAACAGTTACTTATCCTGCAGAAATTATTCCACAATATTGAGAAGGAAGGAATAATCCCTACATGTTTTAGGAAAGCAACATCACCCTGATACCAAAGCCAAGTAAGGACCCCACAAAAAAAGAAAACTGCAGACCATATCCTTTATGAAAATATATATGAAAAAAATCTGAATAAAAATCTAACAAATCGAATGCAGCTCTCATCAAAAAAATAATCCATCGTGACCAAGTGGACTTTATCCCAGAGATGCAAAAACAATCACCACATGTACTCACCATTAAATTTGTACTAACTGATCAAAACTTATGTTCACATATGGAAGGAACACTCATTGGGGGCTAGGTGGGTATTTTCACACCAAATGGGTATGACGCACCCTGTCTATGTGATGGGCATGCTTGTTGCTCTCACTGAGGGGGGACAAAGGCAATATATATTACCTAAACTTTTGTACCCCCATAATATTCTGCAATAAAAATAAATAAAATTTTAAAAAAGAAACTAGAAATAGAACCAACATATTGGTTCTAGCAATACCACTGCTATGTACATATCCAAAAAAAATCAGTATATCTAAAAGACATCTGGGAGAAAAATAAATGGTAGACTAGGGGCAGCCTGACAGCTCACCACTCACAGGGAAAGAAGTGAAAGGTGCAGGCAACTGCCTACATATATATCTCTCATCCCAGAAGCAGCATTGTGAATTCACAGAGAAGCAACCTGGTATACTCACTGTGTAAAAACCATGACGGGGTGATACATATAAAACAATTACAGAATGACAGGAGAACTATAGAAGAATAGAGCACAGGAGTGCTATGCTTGCCCTGCTGGCACAGTGCAGACTAAACTGCAAGACAGTATCCACCATCCCTACAGATTGCCTATCTGCTCAGATATGCGTGGTATCTACGCAGAGCTGCTGCACTAGACAGCAGGTGCTGTGGAGATAGAGTAAAAGATAAAACCATCCTGAACTCTCAGGTGCATCATGCTGGGACTACACTGGACTGAGGAGGGACTGGCCTGACTTGTGACTTCCCTGATCTGTACCCTGGAATTTAAAGCAAGGTGCTTCACCCCTAGAGTACACTGGGACCTGGGCATGGGAATTGACCAGAGAGCAGCAGGCCCTGATCTGAGAGACTCTGGGCAACCACTCCAGTGTGTTCTCATTGGGGTGTGGAGAGCTGTGATGTCTGCACGTCTGTCCTCGTACCCATGGGACACTTGTGCCTAAGAAGCAATCTGCAGCTTGCTCAGCCAGAAGCAGCCCTCAAGGCCCCAGCCAGCTCCTGCCTGCATGGCCCTGACCCCACCCTCCAGGTTGGGTCAGCCTGCCAAATACACAACCCCAACATCTGGCTCAGAGGCCTGGCTCAGATACTTTCTGGCTGCACCCCAGTCCTGACTTGGAGGATCTCATGCTCCAGTACAATAGGCTCCACCCAGAGAGACCTCAGGCAACCATTTAAGTGGGTCCTAAGTGGGGCGTGGAGAGCTGCAGCTTCTGCAAGTCTGATGTGGCATCTGTGGGACCCTTGTACCTAACAAAAAGCCTGAAGCTTCCTCAGCCCCAAATCCACTCTCCAGGCCCCAGTCACGTCTTGCCTGTCTGGTTCTGACCCCATCATCCATGTCAGATCCACCTGCCATTTACACAGCCCCTGCTTCTGGCTAACAGCAACTTCTCAGAGGCTTTGCTTCAGATTCCACCCCAGTCCTGGCTCAGAAGCTGTCATGCAAGAGCACAGTGGCCTCTGCCCTGATATGCTTAGGGTGCCCACTTCAGCAGGCTCTGAGAAGAGCATGGAGAGCCCTGCAGTCCCTGGGATACTGGGGCCAACAGCCCACCTGACCTGGCACTAGCAGGACCCCAGTGCCTGTGGAGCTTGCTTTCCCCAATTCCACCATCCAGGTCCCAATTTCCTCCTGCCTACTTGGCTCTGACCTCCAGGTCAGATCATCCCACCATCTGCACAGCCATGCTGCTGGCTCAGAGGGCTTACTCAGAGGTTCTGCTCATGCTTCCTTTCTACTCCCAGCTCTGAGGCTCTCAAGCTGGAGCCTGAGGTTCTACCCCTGTGCCTCCAGGAATCCCTTCAGGCTCAAGACACCATCCCCAAGCCTCCAGCGCTGTACCTGGAACCCAATACCCCACCCCAGAGCCTCCACCATCAAACCAGTGCTAAAATATCTGCTTCAAAGTCCAAGAATCTACCAGGGAACCCCCAGCCTCAAGCCACTAGCACACTGCAACCTGCTTTAAGCAGTTGCCCACAATGCAGGAATCCATGACAACGTTATCCAGCTGCTCCCCTATGGGGAGATCCTGGGTAGAGCAACCCCACAATGCCACCTAAGTGAAGAGAGTCTCATTCAGCTCCCAACGTGAACATCTTACAACAATCTGGAGAGATCCCAGCAAGGAACAGAAGTCCTATAAGCCTATTAACCAGGAAGTCAGAAAGGAGGGTTTGGATGAGAAGAAACTAGCAAAAAACAAAACAAACAAACAAACAAAAAATGCTGACAACATGAAAAATCAAAAGAGATCAACACCTCAGGGGATCAGAAAGGAGGTACAGCAGTGTACTGCAACTACAAGGAAATTGTTGAAATGACAATTCTGAAATGGAATTCAGAATATGGATGGCACACACAATGAATACATTTAAAGAGAAAGTTGAAAACCAACAAAAAGAAGCTAAGGGGGCAAAACAGCAGTTTCTTGGTGACCTTCTAGCTCACTGCTCCCAGGGAAGGAGATGAAGAGTGTGATGGCTGCCTGTGCACAGATCACTTGCTCTGAAAGCATCATTGTGTATTTACAGAGAAACAGCATGGAAACAGCACAGGAAAAAAGGTGATGGGGAGATACATTCACAAAGATTGGAGAGCACAAGGACAGCAATAGAGAGCAGAGCATGGGAGGGCTGCCGTAACCCTGCTGGCACAGTGCAATATAACCTGAAGAAAGATATCCACCGACCCCACAGACTTCCTACCCATTCACACAGGGACATGCCTGGAGTCAGTGCAAAGCCATTGCACTAGACAAGAGGCTCTGTGGAGAGGAGGCTATAGTGGGGGCCAGCCTAAACTCTTGGGTGCACTGTGCCAGGGCCACACTGGGCTTGGGAGGGACTACACTGAGAGGTGGCTTCCTGGGGCTGTATGCTGGAATTTGGGTATGGGTACCTCGACCCTGGAAGTCAGTGGGATCCAGGTGGGGTGTGGAGAATGTTTTCTGCATGGAGGACCTGCTTCTGCAGGACACTTGTGCCTAGAGAGAGGATTACAACCTATTCATTTAGGCCTGCCTCCCCAGCCACCTACTGCCTGCTTGGCCTTATCTCCCACTCTCCAGGTCTGGTTGGCTGCCATCTTCTGGACCCTCCCCATGGCAGTCCTGTTTGGAAGCTCAGTTTCAGGCTATACCGCAATCCAAGCTGGGGGTCCTTATACCTGTGGCAGGCTCTACCCTGAGAAGCCACTGGCTTCAGTGGGCTCTGGGCAGGGTGAGGAAAGCTGAGGTTTCTGTGTAGCTGACTTGCATCTGTGGGTCTCTTGTTCATAGGAAGCATATTGCAACCTATTCATCCAAATCCATCCTTCCCAGGGGGCTTCAACTCACCAGGCTCCATCCTCTGCACTCCCACACAGACATTTCTCATCTCCAACCTAAACTACAGAAGGCACAGGGGTCCAGAGGGTCCCAGGGTGATCTGCATGACTACAGAGCCTGGTCATTCTGGGTAGACTGCCTCCCAGAGATAGGTTTGGAAAGCAATGAGAGGGTGGGCTTTCCTCCACCCAGATTCTTTTTCTTTCCTCCCCCAACCCTGCCCATGGCTGCAGAGAGAGACAATTGAGTTGCCACATGGAGGCTCCCCAGAGAGTGGAGCTCAGAACTTCCCGCAGAACTTTCCCTCCAGCAGATTGAGCAATGTCTCGACTGTGAGTTCCCTGCTAGCCAGCTCCTCCTGTGGCTGCTTGCCTGGCAGGCCTATTAGAACAGGACAGGCCGTGAGGCAGAGGGACCCTAAACCACCATGAGCACACCATGGGGGACACATGATGAACAATTTTCTTTCTTTTTTTTTTTTTGACAACAAATTCTTTTATTTGCAACTTCAGAACCACACAGATACCCAGAGATGGGACACTATTTTCTAATGTGATATCCTTGGGAGGAGTAATAACATGAATTCTTTGTTGTTTATGGCTGTAGGAACAGCAGTTTCTGGAAGAAAAACAGGATTCTCTGTAAAAGACTTAAAGGTGACTGGGGAGAGGACAATTGGAGAGAAACAGGGCAGGGCACCCGGCTTCCCAAACCAGGTTCAACATCAATCAACACCTGCACTTCCCTGCAGTTGAAACAACTGAATGATTGTTACAGAGCTAAGACTTTATCTGCTTTTAACTCTTCAATATCAACAAGATTTTCAGATTCTTTTCAGGAAAGTGTCTGTAACTTTTGTTTAAGGAACAGGGCTGATGATGGCAGACATTTAAGGCCACATTATTTATCTATTAGCTCTGTCTTCTTCTTAACTATCTTAATGCCTCCTACCCACCAATCTTGCTGACAGAGACCATCTAACTCCAGACTATTTCCAGACCTCCCTTGCAAGGAAACACCATGTACATAACTGATGGCACTGCTTTTTACATGTTTTCCTTGGGTGTTCCAGAGTCAAGGCTAACGAAAGCTAGTCATCCACAGTGATATTTCAGGAAAGGTAAGCCATGGATTCTCCATTGTGGATCCTTCGAATTGCTTCAGAAAGAATCAAACTGATATCCACAGTCTTGATCTTGGGACACTGCAGCTTCTGTACCTCATGAGGGACGGTATTTGTCACCACCACCTCATCAACAGAGGACTCCTCCATCAGGCAGGGGGCATCTGCAGACAGGATGCCATGGGTGGCCATGACATAAACTTGTAGGCTCCTCTCTCTTTCAAGATCTCTGCAGCAGCAAGAAAACTCTCCATGTCATCATTAATGTCATCCACTATGATCGCGATGCAGCCTCCAACATTCCCAACGACATTTACAGGTGGCCATCATCAATGGCAACTCCAGGCCTGGGTGCACAGTAGCATTTTTGACCATGGGGGAGAATGGCGACCATCATCCATGTCCAGCTTTGTGCACTGAGCTTCCCCATGGATGACAGCCAAACCCAGACGCAGTCTCTCAGCATAGGACTGCGCCCGTTTTGCAGCATCAGGAGACTTAGCTACAATGACTACGTTTCTGTAATTTGGAATTTCTTCCTGGATATACTGAAGCAGGAAAGGTGAGGCTCTAAGGTTGTCCACGGGAAAGCTGAAAAAGCCTTGTATTTCCTTTTGATGAAGATCCATAGTGATAATGTGAGTTAAACCTGCTTTCGCCAGCACGGACGCTAGGAGCTTGCACACAATGGAACGTCTCTTCCTCATCTTGCTCTGCTTGCCGTAGGGGAAATAAGGGATGACTCCAGTAATGTTCCTGGCACAGGCAGTCTTCAGTGCATACGCCATGATCAGTAACTCCACCACAGCTGTATTGATATCTCTGGGTATTGTCTGTATAATGAAAATATCTTGGCCACAAACATATTCTTTGACTTCAACTCTTGTTTCTTCATTTGTCTCTTGGTATACAACAGAGTTCCCCTATTCAGCAGCAAGATGCTCCGTGATGCGCTTGGCCATCTCCGTGCAGGCAGCCGTGGAGTTGGCCGCCAAGACCCGGTAGCCGGTGCGGGCGGCGTTCATGGCCAGCGGCGCAATGGGGTGGGCCCACGGGGCGCGGAAGGCGGAGGAGGCGTACAGCGGAAGCAGCAGCAGCAGCAGCAGCAGCTTCTTCTTGGCATCGTCCCGCCCGAGAAGCGGATACAGCCTGGCCCGCGCGGAGCTGCACCCCGGAGCGGCTCCGAGCGCACCGGCCTCGAGGCCCGGGAATCAGACGGGGAAGGCGCTGAGAAGCCCTGCTCCCCGGGAAGGACATGAAAAGCACCAATGGCTCCCTGAGCGTGGATCACTCACTCCAAAAATAGCATTGTGAAATTGCAGAGAAGCATCATGAGACACTCAGCACACGAAGAAAGGTGACAGAGGGATACATTCACAATATTGGAGAGCACAAGGAATACAAGAGAGATCAGCATGTGCGAAGGACATGCTCACCAGGTCAGCACAGTGCTACCTGACCTACAGGTAGTCAGGCACCATCCCCACAGATTTCCCATCTATTCAGTCAGGGACAAGCCCAGAGTTGATCCAAAGTTGTTTCACAAGACAGCAGGCTCTGTGGAGAGGAAGCTTTTGTGGAAACCACATGGAAATCTCGGGTGCACTGTACAGGGACTGCGCAGGGCCGGGTCGGGACTGGACTGAGATGCAGCTTCCTGGGACACTATTCTGGAATGTGGAGATAGGCGCCTCTACCCTGGAAGTCAGTGGGACCAGGGCATAGGAGTTGAACAGAGAGCAACAGGCTACACCCTTGGTGGCTGTCAGCAATTGCCTCCATGGGAAACAGGTGGGTCAAGAACAGCATTCATGGCATGATCTAAACCCTGCTATATGCCAGATTGGCAGTTGGCAGCCATCTTTGACGTCCACCTCCTAGAGCTGACTGTTAGCTAGGTCTCTAGCTTCATCCCACTTCTGATCTGAGGGCTCTTCCACCTGGGCATGACAGGCTATGCCATTGGAGCTGCAGACAGCTGCCTCAGTGGGTTCCAGGTGGGACTAGGTCCCTGATCTGTATTGGTGGGAACTTTATGTATTGGAAACAATTTGCAGCCCATCCATCTTGTTCTGCCTCCCTGGCTCTAGCCTTCTGCTACATGATTGGTCCTAGTGTCTGCTCTCCAGGTCCCTGTCCTCCCCAACCCCAGAGAATGGTAATATTGAAGGTTGCTGTGCCATAGTGACTCAGTTTGTATAAGTACCATTTCCCAGGGCAACTGAATGCCTCAGGTGGCAGAGGTTGAACCAGAGCAGCTCCCCTTAACCCTACTCACTTTATTAGAGAGTTTGGCATGATCCAACAGTGCCCTCAGCTGTCACTATTCCTCCCCTGCCAATGAGAGCATCACCCTGGTGGAGGTATCTGGGGATAGAGAGGCCTGCCTACTTTGCCTTGGGGTCTAATGGTGGAAAAGGGGTGAACACTGGAGATCTCCCTATCAGCCAGTGACACATAAAGATGCATGTCAGAGGGCCAGACACATGAACTGTGGGGAAGCTTGAGAGCCCACAATGGTCAGACGAGAGGGGAAAGTTCCCAAACTTGTGGACAGGAAAGAAAAAACTTGGCTATAGACCTCAGCAATTGCCCATGTTGGTCCCTCCCACCAGAAGCAGCCCTCCAAACCCAGAGAGAGAGAGCTCTATACTCCATAAAATGTCCCCCACAGCATCCAGACAAGCAACCTTTGAGCTGTGTAGCAGTTTATTGACCATAGCTCTCCCACTGCAGCTGTAAGCTATCTTGTTTCTCCCCCCACCTCAGGGGGAGCAGGGTCAAAATAACCCCTGGGAGCTACAAGGCACTTCCCAAAGCTTGGGGAATTCATATACCCTACCTGGGGGACCAGAGCCTGCCACAAACACAACAGATTACCTAAGTAACTGCCTGCTCCACACAAGCTACAATCAATGACAGCAGGAACAAACCCATAGCTAAAAATATCTCAAGCTATTAGGGAGCAGTGAATTTGTACCATCAAGTACAATCAACCAGCTTGGAGCTGCACCTGGAAGAAAAAACTCAATACACTCCACTGGGAAGAGGTGAAGACAACAGGTCAGAGATAACCTAAGAGGTCCACAAAACTTGCAAAAATACACCTAAGGCAATACAGACCAGTATTCCTCTCCTTGGCTCTGCAAGGGAACAATTCTTGGGGTCTTAAAGACAGGGCCATAAACTAGCCCTAGCACAACCAGCTCTCAAACAAGAGGCCAGATGAGAAAGGATCAGCAAAAGAACACAGGGACTACGAAAATGAGAGCAAAAAGTCACCCCTAGAAGAAATCATTAGTTCCTCAGCAACAGATACCAACTTAAATGAAATGGATAAAATGACAGACGAGGAATTTTGTTTATGGATTATAAGAAATCTCAATGAAATTCAAGAGAAAATTGAATCCCAGCACAAAGAAACCACAAGAACAATGCAAGAAATGAATTAAAAATTCTCTATAAGAAATTGAAGTATTATGGAAAAACCAAACAGAAATACTGAAAATGAATAAAGCAGTCAGGGATACTATTAAAATTCACCAATGGAAGATAATCCTTAAGAATAGACAGATGACAAAACAACAGGAAAGAATCGCTCAGAGCTGGAAGATTTCAATGCCACATAAATCAGACCAGTGAAAGAGAAAACACAAAGAAAGAGTCTATTTAACAAAGCATACAAGAAATGTGGTATTATGCAAAGAGGCAAACATAAGAATCTTAGGCAACCCTGAGTGTAAAGAAGAAAATTCACAAGGGCTGGAAAATCTATTAGATGAAATAATAGAGGAAAATTTCCATGGCCTACCTAGAAATCTCCACATCAGGTACAAGAAGCACAGAGTACTCCTGGGAGACTCAATGTGAAAGGGCAATCACCATGCCACACAGTTATTAGGATGGCCAAAGTAAACATGAAAGAAGCACTCCTTTGAGCAATAAGGCAAAAACATCAAGTAACCTACAAAGGAAAATCTATCAGATTAACTGAAGATTTCTCAACTGAAACCCTACAAGCCAGAAGGGGCTGGGGATACAGCCTCAGTCTTCTAAAACAGAATCATGGCCAACCAAGATTTCTTTATGCTACAAAACTAAGTTTCTTATATGAGGGAGAGATAAAGACTTTTCCAGAGGAGCAATAACTGATGTAATTTGTGAAGACCAGACCTGCCCTGCAGGAAATACTCAGAACTGTATTGTACCCTAACCAGTGCAATAGACACCAACCAGTGTAAAATATCCCAAAAGCTAAAAGTCCAGAACTCAGATTCCATAATGGCTCAAGAGGAAAAACAAAACAACAAGAGTCTATGCAACAGGATGAACAGAAATCCACACCAAATATCAATTTTCTCAATAAATGTGATGGCTTGAATTTCCATTGAAGACACATAGGCTGGCTGAATGGATATATAAATACAAGCCATCAGGGAGAAAGATCGCCAACTAGTGTAGACTTCCCAGCTCACTGCTCCCAAGGAAGGAGGTTAAAAAGTGTGGAGGGCTGCCTGCACATGGATCTCTGGCCCTGGGGACAGCATTATGAATTAGCAGAGAACAAGTGTGGAACTCTCAGAGCAGGAACAAGTAAGTGAAGTGGAGATATACTTGCAAGGATTGGCGAGCATGAGGAGATCAGTGGAAAAGAGAGTGCAGGAGTGCTGCACCCAGGCCCTGAACTGCAGAAAGTTGCCCACCAGTCTCAGAGACATCCTGCCTGCTCAAACAGGGACATGCTTAGAGTCAGTACAAAGCCATTACTCTAGGGAACAGGCTTTGTGGAGAAGAAAAAATTGAAGGAGGCAGCCTGAACTCTCCAATGCACTGAGTTATGCTGGACAGGGAGGGTCTAATCTGAATTGTAGGTTCCTGTTCCTGAAGGCTGTAACTTGGGGATGGGCACATTCTCCCTGGAAATCAGTGGGACCAGGGCACAGGGGACTTGATGGGAGAATGGCAGGCTCTGCCCTGAATAGCTGCTGGACCCGGCTCCTGCCATCTCTGCAGTAGTCTTGGAAAGGTGCATTTTCTCCCTGGTCCACTAGAGGCTAAGGGGTGGATTGCAGTCTACCGATTTGGGCTGAGTGCCCTCTGGCAGTTGCCATCTATGATTTGGGCTGTTTGTTATCCATTGGCTGCCATCTTTGACTTGGGCCATCTCCCCCCCAGGAGCCACCATCTTTGATTTGTGCCATTTGCCCTCCATTGGCTGCCAACTTTATTTTGGGCCATCTGCCCTGTGGTAACCATCATGCTTGATTTGGGCAGGCTGCTCTTCAGTGGCCACCATCTTTGGGTCTTTTTGCTAGGAGATCCTGTTTGGGGACTTGGTTTCAGGCCCCACCCCACCCCAAGCACCTGTGGGCAGCCACTCCCCTCAGCCTCTGCAAGAGACCTGGAAAGTTGCATTAGTTTGCACCAGTGACTGGTACCTTAGAAGCAGAGAGCAGTCTATTGATCCAGGACATCTACCAGGTCACCTCAGGTGGCTGCCATACTCAGGCCACTTCACTTGGACGTTCTGTTTGGAAACTCGGTTTCAAGTTCCACACCCCCTAACCCAAGGGCTGTCCTGCTAAGGTGCAGCAGGGTCTACCCTAAATGGCCCCAGAAGCCACTTCAAGGGGCCTGTGGGAGAAGAGGAGACCTGTATTTTCTGCATGGATAAACAACATCTGTGGGACTCTGTAGTCTAAGAAAAGATTGCAATCTATTAAACTGGGCCATCTGTGTGGTTGCCCATGTGGCCACCATCTACAGGCCACTCTGCTTGGAGGTCTGGTTTGGAAACTTGATTTCAGGATCCACCCCAGTCCTGGCCCAAGGGCTCTCAAAATGGGGTGGAGCTGGCTAGGCCCAAGTACTTCCTTGGGCCCTGGGCAGAGCAAGGAGAGACAAGCTTTCTGAGTGGCAGACTTAATTCTCTGGGACCCTGGAGCCTAAGGGGTAGATTGAAGCCTACCCACCAGAGCCACACGTCCAGGACTTAGGCACTTACTGCCTCCCAGGTCCTGAACCCGCCCTGTAGTTCAGGTTGACTTGCCATCTGCATGCTTCCAAGCATCTGGAGAGTTCTTCTACCTATACAAGCCCAGAGACAGCTAACATCAGTGAACAGTATGGTTTCTGCAGACATAACACCAGGTTCATAGCACCCATGTAGTGTATCCTATCCCACAGATTCGAGTCAGACTACAAGTACCGTATTGTTTCTCAACCACCCAAGAACATTTGACTTCCCCAGGGGACTTCAACTTCCCTGGCCTTGGCCTGCTCACCAACACTTCAACATGTCTCAACTTTGACCCAAACAACAGAAGCCACAGGAGTCCAGTGGCTCCTGAGGTGTTCTTCATGACTCCTGAGCCTGGTCATTTTGGGTGGTCAGCCTCCCAGAAAAGGGTTGGAGATGAACAGAGGGTGGAATTTACCCCACCCAAAATCTTTTTGTTTTCCTTCTCCTACCTCTCCCACAGCTGCAGAGAGAAACAAGAGAGCAGCCACACTGAGGATCCCACAAGAATTGCAGCTCAGAACTTCCATTCTGGGTTCCTGCAGTGGTCTGAAGGGTGTATGGACTGTGAGCTCCCTGCTTTCCAGTCCCTCCCTGCTCCTGCTTGCCTGGCAGCCCTAATAGATTAAGATAGGCCCTAAGACAGTGGGTCTTCCAACCACTGTGGGCACCCCAAGGGTGACAATGGCCCTGCATTCTTTTCCCTGGCATGGTCATGGATTGATCTCCAGGGTCTGTGGACCAGCCCACAGACCAGATGCCATACACCCTGGTCTGGAACACATTACCCAGGAGCACAGAGGTGATATTTGTGAATTTGACTCATGAAGTTTGGGTGCCTACAGGACAGAACAGGGGGAGGGAGCAATGTGGGTCTTAACTGTGGGCAGCTAGTTGGGTCCTCCTGCCTTGGGAGGGCTGCATTGTCAGATCAGGCCAGGACACTGACCAAGGAACATCCCTGCCAGCATCTCAGTCTTTGGGGAGCTCAGCTGATTTGAGGTCCTACCTGCAGACAGAGGCCCAGAAAAAAACTGAAAAATAGAAGAAGATTGAAGGATTAATGACTTCTCCAGGCCACTGGATTATGGGTCTAAGACAGCCCTGCCAACACACATAGACCCTCTGGTTAAGTGGGGCTACTTCAGCTCCACACGAGGGCATCTCAGCCCAGAGGTGGGTAATGGTCCTTTAACCCCTGCATATGCCCTAACAACATTGCAGGAGCCTGAGGGCAGGCTTACCTAACCTAACCCAGCCCATCCTGATTTCCTTACCTGCCTCTATTGTGGTGGTGAATAAAGGACTCACCTGGAAGTCCCAGGACCACACCCAACACCAGGGGCATCAGAGTCCTCCCTCCTAAGGAGCTAGAGATGATCTTGGAAACTAAAAACAACATTGCAGCTTGTTCCTACCAGCAAATTCCACCTAGTGAAAGTGAGGTCAAATTTCATGCCCTTTTACTGCACCTACTGGCTCATCATACAGGAAGTAGTCAGTTCTCACACACAAGCACCACCTATTGCCTAAGAATTTAAACAGTGCATGTCATTATCTAAATAAAATAAAATAAATAAATAAGAAGTAACACCTGTTCCAGATGAGAAGAACTAGTGAAAAAAATGGAAATAGGAATCAGAGCAAAATGTCACCAGCAAAAGGGAACACAAGCTTGCTAGAAATAAATAGCAACAAAAAGCAGAATATAGAAATGAAAGATGTAGAATTTTGACCATGAATTTAAGGAAACTTAATGAAACACATGACAAAATAGAAATCCAACAAAAAGAAACCACAAAGATAATATAGGAAATGAATGAAAAATTCACTAAAGAAATTGAAGTATTAAAGAAAACTCAAACAGAACTTTTGGAAATGAAAAATCCATTAAAGGAATTATAAAAAACAGTGGAAAACCTCAAGAACAGGTTAGATCAAGCAGAAGAATCTCAGAGCTCTAAGACAACATCCTTCAATTTAAAAAGTCAGTCACAGAGATAGAGCAGAGACATAAGAGGAATAAGCAAAGCCTACAAGAAATGTTGGATTATGTAAAAAGGCCTAACGTAAGAATCATAGGCATCCCTGAGGGCAAAGAAGAAAATACATAAGGGTTGGATAATCTATTTGAGGAAATAATTGAAGAAAATTTCCCTGGCCTCATTAGAAATTTAGATATCCAGGTACAAGAAGCTGATAGGACTCCTGGAAGACTCAACACAAAAAGGAATACACAACAACACCTAATAACCAGACTAGCCAAAATAAATACAGAAGAGGCACTCTTATGAGCTGTGAGGCAAAAGCAACAGGTAACTTAAAAATGGAAAGCCCATCAGACTAACAGAAGATTTCTCACCTGAGACCCTCCATACTAGAAGGGTATGGGGCCCCATTGTCAGTCTTCTCAAGCAGAATAACACCCAACAAAGAATTTTGTATCCTGCAAAACTAAGCTTCATATATGAAGGGGAAATTATGTTTTTCCCAGACAAGCAAACTCTGAAGGAATTTTTCAAGACAAAACCAGCCCTGCAGGAATTTCTCAGAACACTGTTATTCACAGAGCACCACAAAAAACATTTACCAATGTAAAATTACCCCTTCAGCCAAAGACTGAAGGCCACATACCACAATGGCTGAAGAGTTAAAAAAAAACAAAACAAAAAAAAACCAAAGTTCAATTTAACAGTATGAACAAAAATCCACCCCACTTATCAATTCTTTCAATAAATGTAAATGGTTTGAACTGCCCACTGAAGAGACACACACTGGCTGAGTGGATAAACCTAAATAAGCCAAGTATCTGCTGTCTTCAGGTAACACATCTAACCCACAAGGACACATACAGACCCATGGTGAAGGGATGGAAAACAATTTTTAATGTAATAGAAACCAAAAGAAAGCAGGAATAGCAGTTCTCATAACTTATTCTTCAAATTAACAAAGTAATAAAAGACAAAGATGGTCACTATATAATAGTAAAGGGAATAGTTCAACAAGAAGACATAAAAATGTTAAATATTTATGCAGCAAACATGGGAGCACCCAGATTCATAAAGAAAATCCTACTTGATCTAAACAAAATGATACACAGCATCATAATAGCCAGGGATTTCAACATGCTGCTTATGGAACTGGACAGATTCTCCAAACAGAAAAACAATAAAGAAACAAGGGACTGAAATAGGATTCTAGAACACATGGTACTAACAGAAATTTACAGAACAGTCTGCTCAAAACCACAAAATATACTTTCTCCCTATCAGCACACGGGACATTCTCTAAGATTGATCAAATCCTAGGGCACAAAATATTCTCAACGAATTTAAAAAAAATAGAAATTATACTATGCATCTTCTCAGACCACAGTGGAATAAAATTATATATTAACTACAACAGAAACACTAATTTTTACAGAAAGTTGTGGAAACTAACCACATACTGCTGAATGATTTTCAGGTCAAGGAGGAAATTAGGATTGAAATCAAAAGAACATTGGAAATAAACGATAATGGGGACACAACTACCAAAATCTCTGGGACACAGCTAAAGCTGTCCTGAAATGAAAATTTATAGCCATAAATAACTACATACAAATGATGGGAAGATCACAAATCAACAATCCACCTCAAAGACCTGGAAAAGGATGAGCAAAATAATCCCGACCCCAGCAGAAGAAAAGAAAAAACCAAGGTCAGAGCAGACCTAAATGAAATTGATAACAAAAATCTACATGGAAGATTCATAAAACAGAAACCTGGTTCTCTGAGAAGATAAACAAAATTTAAACTCCTCTTGCTAGATTAACCAGAAGCAGAAGAGAAAGGACTCTAATAAGCTCAATTATAAATGATAAAGGATAAATTAAAACTGATATCACAGAAAAAAAATCATCTCTAAATACCATAAAAATCTCTTTGTACACTAACTTTAAAACCTGGAGGAAATTGGCAAATTCTTAGAAACACCCCTCTCTTGTCTCAATAAAGAAAATGTAGATATCCTGAAAAGACCAATATCAAGTACTGAAATTGAAGAAGTAATAGTAAACCTTGCTGGACCCAACAAATAAAGAAAACTACAGACCAATATCCCTTATGAATATAGAGACAAAAATTCTTGACAAAATACTAGCAAATAGAATTAGCAGCTGATCAAAAAAATAATCCATCACGACCAAGTCAGCTTTATCCCAGAGATTCAGGGATGGTTCAATATACAGAAATCTATAAACATAATTTATGACATAAATAAAAGTAACAAGAAAAACCATATGATCCTCTCAATAGATGCTAAAAAAGCATGTGACAAAATTGAGCACCCTTTTATGATAAAAACTCTTAACAAAACTGGTATAGACAGGACTTACCTCAAAATGATAAAAGTCATATAAGACAAAAAAAATGCAACATCATACCAAATGAGGAAAAATTGAAAGCATTCCTACTTAGCACAGCCACCTGACAAGGATGCCCTCTACCATTGCTTCTAGTCAACATAATGCTAGAAGTCCTAGCTAGAGCAATCACACAAAGGAAGGAAGTCAAGGGCATCCAAATGAGACAAGAAGAGGCCAAAATATCACTCTTTGCAGATGGTATGATCTTATGTGTAGAAAACCCAAAAGACTCAACTGTGAGATTATTATAATTGATAAATAAGTTCAGAAAAGTCTCAGGATATAAAATCAATGCACACAATTCAGTAGTATTCACATACTCCAACAACAGTCAAGATGAGATCCAAATCAAAGACTCAATAATTTACAAAATGGCAACAAAGAGAATAAAATACATAGGAATATATTTAACTAAGGAGGTGAAGGATCTCTACAGGGAGAACTATGACACACTGAAGAAGGAAATAGCAGAGGATGCAAACACATGGAAAACTATATCATGCACATGGATTGACAGAATCAACATTGTTAAAATGTCTATACAACCCAAAGTGAGCTACAGAATTAATGCACTTCCTGTCAAAATACCGACAGCATTTCTCACAGATATAGAAAAAATAATTCTATGCTTTGTATGGAGCAAGAAAAGACCTCATCTAGCCAAATTAATCTTAAGCAAAAGGAACAAATTGGGAGGCACCAATATACCAGATTTCAAACTACAGTACCAGACTATAGTAAACAAAACAGCATGATACTGGCAAAAGAACAGAGACATAGACCCATGGAACAGGACTGGGAACCCAGACATAAAACCATTCGCATATACCAATCTGATTTTTTACAAAGCAGACAAAAACACACACTGAGAAATGAATCCCTATTCAATAAATAGTGATGGGAAAATTGGGTAGCCACAGGCAGAAGACTGAAACAGGACTCTCACCTCTCACCTCTCACAAAAATCAACTCACAATGGATAAAAGACTTAAACCTAAGACATGAAACCATAAGAATTCTAGAAGAAAATGTTGAAAAAACTCTTATAGACACAGGTTCTAGCAAAGAACTTATGAAGAAGACCCTAAAAGCAATCACAGCAACAACAAAATTAAACAAATGGAACATGATCAAATTAAGAAGCTTCTGCACAACCAAAGAAACTATTGCTAGAGTGAATAGACAACCTACAGAATGGGAGAAAATATTTGCAAACTATTCATCTGATAAAGGGCTGATAACTAGAATTTATATTGAATTCAGGATAATCAGTATGAAAAAATCAAACAATCCCATTAAAAAATGGGCAAAAAAAAATGAGCAGAAACTTTTCAAAAGAAGCTAGAATAATGGCCAAAAAACATATTAAAAAGTTCTCAACATCTCTAATCATCAGAGAAATACAAATTAAAACCACAATAACATATCGTTTAACTCCAGTGAGAATGGCTTTTATCAAAAAGTCTCAAAACAACAAATGCTGGTATGGATGTGGAGAGATAGGAACTCTCATACGCTACTGCTAGGACTGCAAACTAGTACAACCTCTATAGAAAGTAATATGGAGATATCTCAAAGAAGTAAAAGCAGAACTACATTTTGATTCAGCAATCCCACTAGGTGTCTACCCAAAGGAAAAAAAAGTCATCCTATAATAAAGACATCTGCTCTTGAATATTTAAAGCAGCAAAATTCAGAACTGCAAAGTTGTAGAAACAACCCAAATGCCCACCAATATATGTGTGGATTAATAAAATCTATTACATGTATACTGCGGAGTACTACTCATCCACAAAAAAATGACAGTGAACTAAAACCTCTTGTATTATCCTGGGTGGTGCTGGAGCCCATTCTTTTGAGTGAAGTGTCTCAAGAATGGAAAAACAGGCATCACATGTACCTATTGATCAAAACTCAAAATCAATAATTTGTACTGATTCACTAACACCTATGTGCATATATGCAAGTAACAATCCTTGGGTGTTGGGCAGAAGGGAGAGCAGAGGAGGGAAAGTAAATTTGCACTTAATGGGTGCAGAACACACAGGTGGCAGATGAGCACGTTTGTAGCTATAACTCAATCGACACACAGGTAAAGTATGTAACTCAATGTTTGTACCCCATAATATTCTGTAATTAAAAAAATAAAATTAAATAAATAAGTAAAAATTTAGTAAGAAGATGGAAAAAAATATAAAAGTCAAGTATCAGCTTTCTCCAGGAAACACATCTTAAAGACAAGGACACCTTCAGACTCAAGGGTAAGGTAGGGCATACAATTTTCCAGGCAAATAGAAACCAAAACAAAGCTGGGGTAGCCATTCTTACCATAGATATCATAAACTCCAAAGCAACCAAAGTAAAGAAAGACAAAGATGGTCACTATATAGTGATGAAGGAAAAAATGCTAGAGAATTAACAATCATAAATGTTTATGCACCCAACACAGAAGCACCCAGATACATAACAGAAACACTGCCATATTTAGAGAACATAATAAATAGCAATGCCATAATATTCAGGGACTTCAACACCCCACTGACAGAACTGGACAGATCCCCCAAGAGGAAAATAAGCAAAGAAACAATGGACCTAACAGGACCCCAGAACTTTTGGGCCTCACAGACATCTGGAGAACTCTCCATCCAAATAACACTGAATGTACATTCTTCTCATCAGCTTATGAAACTTTCTCTAAAATTGATCACATCCTAGGCCACAGAGCAGATATCAACAAATTTAAAACAATAGAAATTATACCATGTATCTTTTCAGACCAGAGAGGAATAAAATCAGAAAACAATTCCAACAGAAACACACATCTCTATACAAAAACATGGAAACTAAACACTCTACTGCTGAATGACTGTTGGGTCAAGGAGGAGATGCAGATGGAAATCAAAATGTTCTTTGAACTAAATGATAATGGAGACACAAGTTATCAAAATCTGTTGGACACAACAAAAGCAGTCCTGAGAGGAAAACTTATCACCTTAAATGCCCACATGCAAAAGACAGAAAGTTCACAAATCAGTAAATTAATGAATAATCTCGAGGAAATAGAAAAGGAAGAGCAAATCAACCTTAAACCTGGCCAAAGAAAAGAAATAACCAAGATCAGAGCAGAACTAAATGAAATCAACAACAAAAGAGCCATTCAGAAGACTAATAAAACAAAAAGTTGGTTCTTTGAAAAGTGAAACAAAATAGACATGACACTTTCCACACTGACAGAAGCAGAAAGGAAAGGACAGTAATAAGCTCAATTAGAAATGAAAAAGGAGAGCTCACAACTGATATCATGGAAATACAAAACATCATATTCAAATACTATAAAAATCTCTATGCCCACACACATGAAAATGTGGTGGAAATGGACAAATTTTTAGAAAAACACAACCTACCTAGGCTTAATCAGGAATAAATAGAATTCCTAAACAAACCAGTACCAAACACCAAAATTGAAGCAGTAATAAACAACCTTCCAGCAAAAGAAGTCCTGGACCACGTGGGTTGACACCTGAATTCTACCAAACCTACAACGAAGAATTGGCACCATACTGCAGTAATTATTACATAACATTGAGAAGGATGGAAGCCTCCCAAATTCATTGTATGGAGCCAGTATCACCTTGATACCAAAGCCAGGAAAGGCCATAACAAGAAAAGAAAACTACCCACACATATTCCTTATGAATATAGATGCAAAAATTCTCAATAAAATCTAACAAAACGAATTCAAATGCACGTCAAAAAAAATAATTCATTATGATCAGATGGGCTTCATCCCTGAAATGCGAGGATGGATCTACACATGCAAATCTATAAATGTAATTCACCATATTAAAAAAAGCAAGTAAAGGCTATATGATCCTCTCCATAGATGCAGAAAAGGCATCTGACAAAATTCAACACACTTTTTGATAACAAAATAGGCACAGATGGTTCATGCCTCAAAATTATTAAAACCATATACAATAAATGCATAGCCACTACCATAAGGAATTGGGAAAAATTGAGGACTATTTCCCTTAAAACTGGAACCAGACAAGGTTGCCCACTATCTCCACTTCTATTCAATATAGTGCTGGAAGTCCTTGCTACAGCAATCAGACGAGAGAGAGGAATTAGGTATGTCGAAATGGGGGAAGAAGAGATCAAACATTCACTCCTCATAGATAACATGATATTATATCTAGAAAACTCCAAGAATTCAACCAAGAGACTACTGGAAATGATAAATGAAATCAGCAGAGTCTCAGGTTACAAAATCAATGCACGCAAATCAATAGCCTTCATATATGACAATAACAGTAGAGCCAAGAAATAAATCAAAGATGCAATACTTTTCACAGTAGCACCAAAGAAAATTAAATATGTAGGAATACATTTAACTAGGGACGTGAGAGACCCATATAAAGAGATCTATGAAAAACTGCAAAAAGAAATTGCAGAGAATGTAAACAGATAGAGAAGTCTACCATGTTCTTGAATTGCTAGAATAAAAATTGTTAAAATGTCTATACCACATAAAGTGAATTACAGAATCAATGCAGTCCCTATCAAATCATCAACATCATTTTTTGCAGATCTAGAAAAAATATTTCTATGCTTGTGTAGAACCAGAGTAGACTCCATCTAGCCAAAGCAGTCTTAAGGAAAAATAACTATTGGGGAGGCATCAATCTACCCAACTTCAAATTATACTGCAAGGTTGTAGTAACAAAAAATGATGGTACTGGCACAGAAACAGAGACATAGAACAATGGAACAGGATAGAGAACCCAGATATAAAAACATCCTCGCACTGTCATCTGACCTTTAATAAAGTAGACAAAAACATACACTGGGGAAAAGAATCCCTATTCAATATATGGCTCTGGGAAAATTGGATGAGCACATGCAGATGACTGAAACTAGGTCCACACATCTTACCTCTCACAAAAACCAACTCACGATGGACAACAGACTTAAACCTAAGACATAATACCACAAGAATTCTAGAAGAAAATTGGAGAAACTCTTATAGATGTTCGCTTCAGCAAAGAATTCATGAAGAGAACCCCCAAAGTCATCACAGCAATAACAAAAATAAGTAAATGGGACCTGATCAAATTAAAAAGCTTCTGCACACCCAAAGAAACTATCTCTAGAGTGAAGAGACAACCTTAAGAATGGGCAAAAATATTTCCATGCTACACATCTGACAAAAGCTGATAATCAGAATCCATACAGAACTTAGGAAAATCAACAGGAAAAACACATACAACCTCATTAAAAAGTGGGCAAAGGACATGAATAGGAGCTTTTCAAAAGAAGACAGAATAATGGCCAAAAAACACGTGAAAAGCTGGTCAGTTTCTCTAATCATCAGGGAACTGCAAATCCAAACCACAATGAGATACCACTTAGCTCTAGGGAGATTGGTTTATATCAAAAAGTCCCAAAACAACAAATATTGGTGGGCATATGGAGAGATAAGAACACTCATACACTGATGGTGGGACTGCAAACTAGTACAACCCTTATGGAAAGTAGTATGGATACATCTCAAAGAACTAAAAATAGAATTACCAATTGATCCAGCAATCCCACTACTGGGTATTTACCCAAAGGAAAAAAAGACATTCTATAATAAAGACATCTGCACTGAAATGTTTATAGCAGCACAATTCACAATTGCAAAGATGTAGAAACAACCCAGGGGCCCATCAATACACGAGCGGATTAATAAAACGTGGTATATGTATGCCATGGAGTATTATTCAGCCATAAGAAACAATAGTGAATTAACACATCTGGTATTATCCTGGTTGGAGCTAGAGTCTATTCTTTGAAGCGCAGTATCTCAAGAATGGAAAAACAAGCACTACTTGTGCTCACCATCAAATTGGTGCTAACTGATCAACACTTATGTGCACACATGGCAATAATATTCATCAGGGGTGGGGCAGATAGGAGGGGATGGATGGGATGGGTAAACTCACACCTAATGGGTGCGAGACACATTCTTTGGGGGATGGGCATGCTTGTAGCTCTGACTTGGGCAGTACATAGGCAAAATATGTAACCAACGTGTTTATACCCCCCTAATATTCTGAAATTTAAAAAAAGATTATCACACTCAAACTGCACTATATGTATACATATGTATGTCCAAAATCCACAATAAATGTGGCATTGCGTTATTTAAAAATGCATTTAAAAATTAAAAATAAAAACTCTAATGAGATATCACTACACTCCAGTGAGATTAGCTTATATCAAAAAGTCCCAAAACAGCAAATGTTGGTGGGGATTGGAACACTCATACACTGCTGCGGGGACCAGAAACTAGTACAACCGTTATGGAAAGTAATACGGACATACCTCCAAGAACTAAAAGTAGAACTACCACCTGATCCAGCAATCCCACTACTAGGTATTCATCCCAAGGAAAAAAAGACATTCTGTAATAAAGACATCTGCACTTGAATGTTTATAGAACCACAATTCACAATTGCAAAGATGTAGAAACAACCCAGGTGCCTACCAATACACGAATGGATTAATAAAATGCGGTATATATATATACCATGGAGTGTTACTCAGCCATAAGAAACAACAGTGAATTAACATATTTAGTATTGTCCTGAATGGAGCTAGAGCCTATTCTTCAAACCAAAGTATCAGAAGAATGGAAAAACAAGCACCACTGGTACTCACCATCAAATTGATACTAACTGATCAGTATTTATGTGCTGACATGGAAATAATATTCATCATGGGTTGGGCAGGTGGGAGGGCGGTGGAGGGGATGGGAAAATTCTCACCTAATGGGTACATATCACACTGTCCTGGGGATGTTCATGATTGGAGCTCTGACTTGGGCAGTTCATATTCAATATATGTAACCAAAGTGTTTGTGCCTCCATAATATTCTGAAGTAATAAATAAATAAATAAATGATATAAACAATAAAATAAAATAAAATAAAACATCAAACTGTAGCATCACTAGAAGACCTAAAACTCTAAAAACATGAGAAAAACATAAAGAAAATTCTACAAGACATTGATGGGGCAATGGTTTCAAATACTAATTTTTGTTATATTTTTATAAATATATTATATTTGTACATATTAATGGTGGTATGTGATATTTTTGATACAGGCATCCAATGTGTAGGGATCAATTCAGGATATTTAGGACATTTATCACCTCAAAAAATTTTTATTTTTTTTTACCTGGGAACCTTTTAAATCTTTTTTCTAGTTTTTGAAAAACCAACATTGTTGCTTACGTATTTCCGGGTATTTGAAATTGCCTTTAAACCTTTTATTAAAGTATATTTGGTACCCATAACCAATTTTTCACTCCCCCTCTAGCATTCTTTCCCTACAGAACTAAAAGTACTCAATATTTCCCTGAATCAACTTTTTATTTTAAAAAAAAAAAATTTTTTTTCCCGGAATCTATAAAAAA
>JAKFHU010001337.1:0-28155 GCA_023783475.1 Daubentonia madagascariensis
AAATCTCTTGCAATTCAATTACATATGTTATGTGATGAAGCTGACTCGTGACATAGGCCTTCTGTTGAATATTAATGACTATAGTCGCGCAGAATATTGTGTTTGTCCGCAGGCTACCAAATGCATATGAATGCGACAATAATACCCTCACGCGAATTCAGCAACTGCTCTTATCTTTACTATTATTCGTTCAGTATTAGAAAGTCCTGTTTGTATAATCGGCCAAATATAGAGAGCAATATCTCCCCAGTGGAGCGCAGTGGAAATAGTCGGGTTGAAGGAGAAGAGCAGTGTGACTGTGGATCCTGGAAATTGTGTGCAAATGATCCATGTTGTTCTGCAAACTGCACTCTGACACCTGGGTCTATTTGTAGTTTTGGGCTTTGTTGCAAAAAGTGCCAGCTTGTTCCATCAGGCAAAGTGTGTAGAGAAGGGAATGATGAATGTGACCTTCCAGAATGGTGCCATGGAACTTCGCATATGTGTCCAGAAGACGTGTATGTGCAGAACGGGTCCCCTTGCAGGGGCAGTGGCTACTGCTATGAAAACATGTGTCATATGCGTGATGAACAGTGTGTGCAAATTTTTGGCAAAGGAACAAAGAATGCAGATAAAATTTGCTACCTGCTAATAAACACCCGAGGTGACTGTTACGGTCACTGTACTAGGAGGGGTGCTTCCTATGTAAGCTGTAGTAGATCAGATAGCCTCTGTGGAAGAATTCAGTGCCAGAATGTGCGAGAAGTTCCCCTCATGGCTGACCATTCTACTATACATTGGTCTCACATCAATGGTGTCCCCTGCTGGGGTACTGAATATCATTTGGGGACGTCCATACCTGATATTGGTAAAGTAAGAGAGGGCACAGAGTGTGGTCCACAACATATGTGCGTCGACGATCACTGTGTCCCTGTATCACATTGGGAATATACTTGTTCACCTATGAAATGCAATAAGAGAGGGGTTTGCAACAACAGACAAAATTGCCATTGCAAGGAGCAATGGAGTCCACCCCTCTGCCTGAAAGAAGGCTACGGGGGTAGTGTTGATAGTGGCCCAGCCCCTATAATAGTAAGAGTGAAAAAAGTGAAAAAAACTGTTGAAAAATCTAACCTGACATTATTTTTGCTCATTCCTCTATTGGTTTTGTTATGCTGTTTTTTAATTTTTCTTTTGGTGTTTTGTGTGAGAGTGGTAAGATTGAGAAAAGAGGTTCAAACTTCCCCTGAGACAGCCCAGAAACCTGCTGAAACTGTGCCTGGAACTGCACCTGCACCTGTACCTGGGGCAGCCCAGAAACCTGCTGAAACTGCACCTGCGCCTGCACCTGCACCTGTACCTGGGGCAGCCCATAAACCTGCTGAAACTGCACCTGGGAAACCAGGGCCAGCTCTTCCTCCAAAAGGAGCCAAACCTCCTGCAGCTGCGGCCAAAAAGTAAAAAGTTCAACTGCCATCTAAGACAAATGAGCAAAATGTTCAATCTTTACCTGAGAAAAAATAGTAAAAAATAAACCACTTCAGAAAACAAAGTCAATCCTTAATGCAAGTTCCTATGTGCTAATTTTTAATGTCCTGGAAGTAAAAATGATATTGCTTCTGTCAGGGACCTTTGAAAGAAAATCTGAGATCTATCATATTTCAAGATCATGATCATTAGTCAATAAATAAAGGCAATTCTTAGCCTATTCCTACTTTTGATTATTTTACGCAATTTTAGCAGTTTATTTTTCAAGGAATTATCTCTTTGTGTTTCCTGAGCAAAGACAGATCAAGGACGGTGAATGTGTGAGGTAATTAGCTGGATCACATTTCCAACCCCCCTCCCCTTTTCACTCTGCTTTGTCACAAGGGGAATGGGAACCTACAAACAGCATTTCTTCTTTGCCAATCTTTTCCCTACCAGTATGACAAAATGGGGGGAGCTAGAGGGAGAGCAGAAACTTGAGAGAACTGTTTGATAGCTGTTTATGTCAGTGTTGCCTCACTAAGAGCTTTCACCTTGGAAGCAGCAGTAGCATTTAGTCTTCACAGTATTACTATTGTTAAAAACTTCAGTCAAATTGAATTTAGCAGAATTTGAGGAAAAAACAATTCATGAATCACCAGCACTTGGTATCAAGAGAAGTTCATAGACCTACACCCAGCAACGTGGGTAGTCAACATTTATAGACAGAAAAAGGAAATGAAGTACCAAAACAACTTGATTGGTTACAGATGGGCATGTGCCTTATTTGGGTACAATGTGATGGGCCATTTGCCTTATATGGAGATGGTTTGATCAGTTGACACCTGTGATTAACGAAAGCTCAGCTGCTAGGATTGGCTGGGACTCAGCTGATTTGTTGCAAGAATATAACCTTAATATAGTTTGCATTTTGTTTACATATTAAAGCAGGTTGAAGTTTGTGTATTCAAAGTATGGAGGGATATTTAGGCTAAATTTAATTTAACAATTCCTTCCTTTTGGTCATCTCAATTTTGAGAGACTGACCAAAACCTTGGGGACTGATGCTGCTCTCTGTCACCATCATAGTCTTGCTTGGTCTCAGTATGGAATTCACAATTTATTACATCAGGTCAGTTGAACGTTTCCTTATATTTTCTTTGTGTTTTCTTTATTCTGACTTTAGTAAGACCACTTGACATATAATGAATGGCTGCTTGTGTGAATTTAAATCTTGAGAGGGTGGTGCACTAGGGAACCACTATGATGGCTAACAGGAGGATAAGTATACTTATCCTTAACAGGATACTGTTATAACAGTATATAACAGGATATACTACTCCTTAACAGGAGCCCCAAATAATCAAACTGATGAAAATCAAATAAATCAAAAATGACCCAGAAGAGGAATGTACTTGTTTAAGCCAAGTAGCTTGTTTATTGATTTCTTCCAAGTGAATGGCAGATGTATTTATCCAAGTGCTGCAGGAGGGCTTTAGCTATGACACACACTCCCCCTGTTCAGCCAACGATAGTTCAAAGCAATCATGTTATCTAAAACAACTTTAGCAAGATAATCTAAAGAAGTTTTCTGGACAACTACACTTTTTGCAGTAGAGTCAGCTATAGTAACTAATGTTTGAGGCAGATTTCTAATCACAACTTTATTTACATTTATGCCAAGCCAGAGAAGAAGCACTCTACCAAAAGATGCCCATGTAGAGGGGTTTAGCTCTGCTAGCATATTTTTTTATTTTAGGGTACAAATTAAGAGGTATAAACTTATGTTCAATTTCCAATTGGTTATGTAGTGACAGTGGTACCACCAAAATCTCTAATCTAGATTGGACCCTTAATATCCACATTTGAGACATGGAGCTGACAATGCATGTGGTTAAATAATCATTATATTATTCAATCCTCCACAGATAAAAATATATCCTGGAGGGGCACAACAGATGGAATTCCCTGTGGAATGTCCTATGTGTTAGGAGTCACCACTAGGGAAGCAGTAGTAATATTTATCCAAGGCTTCAATATTGAATCATTGCATGTTTGGAGGCTTCCTACAATTAAGGGATTAGGTTACAAATTTGTCTACAATTGTCAAGTTATCTTTCTTTTGGAAATCTTATTCAATTTCTGACATAATTTAAGTGCAAAACCATCATTATAGGTTTTGTCTACTGCTGCATTTAAACAAGGATACTGAATATGCCAATCTACTAGACTAACCTTGAAGAAAGGATTAGATACCACACAAGAAATATCAGTGAAATTTGTTACAGGGTGAACCAGAAGATATCTAAGTTCATGTAAGGGTTTAGGTTTAACATGATATATCCAACATTATGTTCCCTGTGTACTCTATCAACTATGAAATATTAATTACTATATTATCTTGTCATGTATAAACAGAAAAGAAACACAGGTGAAAGAGGAAGGGGGCAAAGTTTTCATAAAGACAGAGATGAGAAGTCTTGATCTGAGTGCTTGGGAAAGCTGTACACATCTAGGATGTCATCTGCTTCTGAGGAGAAACCTTCCTGGTCAGATTTATCTTGAGGTCTGTAATGACTGTACATCCCCGAGAATCTGAAGGGGATCTCTGGAGTTGAGAGATGTGGATCCAAGACTCAAGGCCTTGAAGTTCTGCTGCAGAGAAGAACCTGGTATAGTCCCTTCCAATAAGTTTTAAGGGCCCTCTTTCTTTGGTGTTTTTCCAAAGGACTTAATATGTAGCTTTCTAGATCATAAAAGTTCTAGTTGTTAGAAGTTGTTGGGTCACAAAGGGCTTCTTTTACCCAGTGAAAATATACTTTGTCATAATGCATTAAAGGCTTGTGATACCAAGTCATTTCAGAGTTCATAAGAGTGTTAGATACATGAGGTTAAATTATCAGGGGCATAGGCCTCGTTATAATGGTAACTATTTCCTAAGGGGTCAATTTGTATTTCTAGTGGATTATTTATTGATAATAGCTTTGAACAAGGCAATCCATTCAATAGAGTTAGCTTTGCCTAATGTCAGTTTGTGTATAGTACCTTATTTAACTGTTTTAAAACTTGTCCAGTGAAATGACAGTACCTCCATTGCTGGAGATATCTCCAGGAATGCCCCATAAGGGAAATCCATTTTTTAGTAACATTTCAGCTACTGTTATAGCATTAGATTTGTTGCCTGGGAAAGCTTCTACATAACCAGAAAACCTGCGTCCAAGGTGGCAATTCAATGAAATCCTTCTCTCAGTGTTCAAGTGACCCAGAAGGTGCCAGAAATCTACACCACAGTTTTTTATTTTTTTTTACCAGAATTATGTGTTTTACAACCCAAACACTGGTTATGAACTACTTTAGAAATTGTAGAACAGTCATGCTACCATTTTTTTTCATAAATTGTATCATTTTATCTATACCATTGTTAGTCATAGAGTACAGCATTTTTAATAATGAAAGCATTAAGGACTTGGGAATAACCAGGTAGCCATAAATGCTCTCTATGGTCCCCACTTAACATTGAATTTACATTCCTTTAAACACCAGTTTTGTTTCTCCAAATCAGGCATGCAGCACTATTTATTAAATAGATCATCACAGGTAATTTGACTTGGAACAGTCTTACGAAGTTCATTGACATTTCATATCTTAACAATTTCGGTACGGCTGACTTAGCAGGAAAATGTGCAAAATCACTTCCTTAATATTTAATTAATTCTTGTCCTGCTTGATTTGGGCTTAGCAGTTTTATGATACAATCAGTCTCTTCATTAGAGTTCTGAAAATTCTCACCCAGTACAATGGTGTGATGAGATTTCAAAGAAATTCATACAATTTATGGAACACTTAACATATCTATACATATGTAATTCAAAGAAAGTTTAGAATTCTTATTTTGCAATGCTTCTTACATAACTTAGTATATCAAATAAGCCCATTTGGTTTAACATCTCTGTTTTCATGAAGAGAGGTATCCTTTTGAGATGTTCCAAAGGCTCATGTAGAAAACTCCAAAGTTATTTTGAGGTCAAGAAAAAGAATTAATTTAAAGTTTGATTTGGGGAAGTATGCCAACAATGTCAAGGGTTTAAAACACTTGATCAAAATAGGATTATAGGCTATTCTGAACAATAGTTGTTCATTTAATCAGAGTGATCATTTAAAGACTTCAAGGCTGGGTAAAGTGGCTCAGGCCTATAATCCTAGCACTTTTGGAGGCCAAGGCAAGAGGATTACTTGTGGGTAGGAATTTGAGACAAGCCTGAGCAATAGAGCAAGACCCCATATCTCCAAAACACAGAAAAATTAGCTGGGCATAGTGGTGCGTGCTTGTAGTCCCTTATACTCAGGAGGCTGGGGCAGGAGAATCGCTTGAGCCCAGGAGTTTGAGGTTGCAGTGAGCTATGATGACTTCTCTGAACTCTAACCTGGGAAACGCAGCACGACCTTGTGCCCCACCCCCCAAAAAAAAGACTTCAAGGGCAAATAAAGAGAACTAACTTTTTTTACAACTATGTAACAAAAAGCTAATAAAGACAACAAGAAATACAGGAAATTATCTTGCTTAAACACAGAATCTTTGTTTCCTAGGCCACTAACCTAAAAGATAAAGAAAACACTTTCACAATTTCCTATTAAGAGCAGACCAATACTCCAAGAAAACCTTGCTGTTTAAAAACAGTTGACCAAATTCTAGTATTGCATCAGTGTACTTTTTATATTAATGCTCTATATTGAGAAAATCCTATAAATACTTCTCTTCTAATCTTAACCAGATTAATCACACATAAAATTCTTTTCACAAGATTCACATTCCACAAACCAACTAAAAGCTTTTTTGTTTATTCAGTTTTTATCTTATACTATTCCTGTTTTCATTTTAAAATAACCAGTCATTCTTCTTTAGAATGAAATTTACTTTCTTTTCCCCTTAACAAAACTAAACATCCTCATACTTTATAGCTTTTCCTTATCAAAAGCATGTATTACATTCATTGTATAGTTGCATGTAGAGTTGTTTCCTTTATTAATTCTAATAATTTTAGTTAGAGACATTAATTATTATTCTTAATCCATAGAGACCTTAAATTCCAGTGAACACAAGGAAGCAAACAATTGTGAACTGTGTCTCAAACCAGCAATCTGTATATCTGCAAATCTATGAATCATAATTTCTAGAAGCATGAGCTTTCTCATAGTACTGTTGGGTCAGCAGTCTGAAATGATGATTCTTGGTATGCTCTTGACTGAAGAATAAACAGGCACATAGAAAGCAAGGTCAGCAAGAAATGAGATTTATTGAGGAGAGAAAGACAGGATTATACAGCAAGAGCAAGATATAGATTTACAGAGCAAGAACAAGGTGCATTCCCCACAAATGATGAACAGACCCCTTTTTGTAACAAAAAAGGCCTTGGTTATGGTCTGGGATCTTATTTTGTAGTGTCTGGATTGGGCACTCCTTGTGGTTCAGACATTACCATGAACCACTTTGATGGACAGTTGGGAGTTATATGACCCAAGTCTTACTACACATGGCGATCCCCCATGAGCCTCTCTGAAAGCCCACGTGGGAAGGTGAACCATAATGTAAATTTAAGCTCTAATGGCATGATATTTACACTTAGGTTGTTCTAGATCACCTTCCAGACCCCATTGTGCCTGTGCTGCTTGCTCTGCATTCTGTTGCAGTTGGTGCACTAAGTTCTGATTGGCAGATTTGTAGGGTATTCCCTCCTTCTCCAGATGTACCAACAGCTGGGGCACCCACCTTTGTCCCCAGGAAGGGCCAGAGGTCCCTGGTTGTCTACCAAACAGTACAATTTGTGAAAATGGCATAAAACATATCTACTTACAATTCCAAATATCACTAGTCTCTCTGTAATAAGAAACTGTAAAGGAGGCAAAATATTATATCTATCCTCGTAGGTTATTTTGCCTAGGGCTTAGAATTAAATTATTTGCATAGATATTTCACAGCCTCAACTTTCCAATCTTGATGATAACCCAGTTAAAACCTTCAGGTGTAGGAAGTACATCTTTCACATGGGAACTTTATTTTAATATTTAATGAACTTTTTAAAATAATTATACTTAGATTACTGATGAAGATGAGGCATTAAACAGCTAGCCATCATCTTAAGCTATTTTTCTTGCACACAAATTTTGTAATATAGATAACGAACTTATTTAAAGTAAAACTAGGTAGAAAATTTTGTATGTCTGTATTATATTTAATGCTGAGAACTCTGAAGATACACCTGTTTTAATCAAAGCAACAATATTCTTATTGACCAAAGATTACACAAGACACATGAACCTGAAAAGTTTTGGGTTGGCTCTCATTTTTCTGAGAGAATATTTATTTTATATGAGCACTTATTTTTCTTAAAGCTAATTAAATAGAGTTCTTATACAATTTAAATTTGGCAATATCATAAGACGATGGAAAAATACCACACATATATATCATATACAAACATATGAAAAGAAACCTTACAGCTTCCATTCTAAAATTTCAGTCATGTGCCATGTACAAAAATACAAGCTTACTAATTTATTAAAGAATATTTGTATCCAAATTGTATTTCTTCCTGGCTAACTAAACAAGACTAGCCACCCAGATGGTCAAAACCCTTTACTAATATTTGTGAGAGAAAAAAAAAAGAAGAAAAAGGGAAAAACCTTTTAGAATTTTTCATTTCCCAGTATCCAAATAGTTCTTTTTTTTTTCTTTTCCTCTCTCTTCTCTGATAAGTCATCTTCTGCACATTTGCATTTCCAAAGGGATGGCTCTTAGGTAAGACCAGGTAGAAAACTTAACATCTCAAAGGCACAGAGCTGAGACTTCAGGCCTAAACACCATAATTTGCCTATTCCAGGAAAGAAGAGTAAGCCCAGTTCAGACAAGATGGCCCAGAAAGGGTCTTAAACAGAGGTAAGGCTTGTTACATAGATCTAAGCCATGTGTTCTCCATTGTAAAAGTTTCTAATGACTTAGTACTCATCATATTCCACTGCAGAGAGAGAGAGAGGGAGAGAGAGACACCCCCTCACAAATGAAGATTTCATTTATAGATGTAAATTTGTTTTGCAGAAGGGTCTCAAAGTAACTGGTTGAAAGTAGTGCTCATGCCAGAAAGGCTTATTTTGGAGATTGATTTGGCTAGGGGGGCACTTTTCTAATCCAACTTGTGTCATTTAATGAAAATGCTGAGAGGGTGGTGTGCACTGAAGAATAGGACAGTATTTTTATGCGGGACTCAGCATAAATACTTCTAATCTTATCCTATAATCACAGACTGGTTCATCCTTCTTTTTCCAAGATTGAGACCAATCAGGTACCCCCCATCCCAAGGTGAACTAGATGAACTAAAATGACAGGCATGGAAAACAATACTGAAAGAAGTTAAATATTGTCATTAATTTTCTCTCTGGAGTACTTGCTGATGCTGGAAGGGAATTGAGGATTATGCTTGATCCTGTTGGGGACCTCTTCTAAGAGAAGAGAAGCTATCAATCCTCTTAGTTACTACACAGGACTAGATTAAATCATAACATAAATCAAACATTTTGAACACTTCAATTCATAATCTTTTTTCCCCAACTCATATGTGTTAATTTTGAGCACTATGTGGGATGCTGATGAACTCATCTGAAATTTCTGTGGACATCTTGGGGGCATTATTCTGTCTAGCGCAGTAACAAAAGTCCATTAACTAATTCATCAAATATGTATTGAGCACCTGACATGCATCAGGCATTATTCTAAGCATTGGGAACAGCAGGGGACAAAAACTCCAAATTCTCTACCTGACTGGAGTTTACAGTCTAGTGGGGAAGACAGTTAAACAAAATTAGTAAGTGTAGCATATACAATATGTCAGATGGTGATAATGCTATGAAGAAAAACAAAGCAGAAGCATCAAACACAGAGTATTGAGGGTAAGACAAATGTACAAGTATGGTTAGAGAAGGTCTATCTCAGAAGCAAAAATATCATGGTGGCAAGGGAGTAAATAATGCAGACATCTGGGGAAAGCCCATCTGAGACAATGGGAAGAGCAAGTGGAAAGGCCTCAGGTAGGAGCATGTCAGGTGTGTGTGAGCACCACATACTGAGCTCAGGCAAGAGAAGGAGGACACGGGGTCTATGAGGAATAGGGAGCCAGACTGTGCAGGGCCTTGTAGCACACGTTAAGAAGTTTGGCTAGTTGGTGATTATTCTCAGTGAGATGATACCATTGGTAATGAGCAGGGTGGTGACAAAATGGACATGTTTTAACAAGTTTATTATGGCTGTTACTGTGAGAATAGACAGAAGGAGGGAGAGGATGAAGGAGACATTAGGGAACTTGAAATAACTTAAGAAAGAGGTACTGTAAGTCCAGGAAAATGGGAAGGGAGAAGAGCAGATTGTGTGTGTGTGTGTGTGTGTGTGTGTGTGTGTAAGTGGCCATGGGGTGGAGTTTGGATCAAGAGCTCAGCTAGGACATGTCAATAGGAGACATTTGTTGGCAAAAGAACTGGTGGTATCTGTTACAGATGGACACAGGAAGCTGGAATTTAGGGGAATAGTCTTCAAACAAGTTGCAAGTTATCAACACATAGATGATCATCGAAGCCATGGGACATCACGAGATCACCAAGGTCGTGAGTGTGGATACAAATGAGAAGTGATTCAAATGCAGTGAGTAGGGGCACTCTGGATTCAAGAGGCTCAAACAGGCTCAGACTGAGGTGAAACTGTGGCAACACATCCAAGATTCTTCTAATCCTTAAATACCATCTGATATTGTTAGTAGCCAATATTTTTATAGTCAACTAAGCCATGGAAGTTATTTATTGGAATGCCATATTAAGTTGTTTGAATAAACTTTTTTTAATCTTGTGAAGTTTCTCAGTGTTTGGTCAAGTCTTAAAAGTTAATTAATTGGCTTTTATTCTATTTTTCACATTATTCATCAAACATGTTTCCAAATTATTAGGCTGTTTAATCTTTTTTTTAAACTTAGGTATATATTATATCCTCTGATTCAAACAGTGTATCATTTCCTAATTTCTATAAAACTATCTACACATATGTTGTAATCTCATTTTATAGTTTATTGGTCTCTCATTTTTATGTTTTCCAAATTGTCAATAAGTGAAATTTTTTTTTCTTTAGTGGTTAAAAATGTATTGATGACTGTGTTAATATATCATTTATTAACTTCAAATCTCTTTTTAAAAGTCAGTTTATTGTGTACTCACTTTAAACACCATTAGAGATATATTGAACTGCTGTGATCTTGCTTGGCAACAGAAGATTGCATGAGGTATTTGTTATATTTAGATATTAACTTAATATTAATTTTGTTTCTCCTTTATGCTTCTACAGATTTAGGTACTCACATTTATTGTGTTTAAAAGAAATTCAAAGAAATGTATTCTTAAATTGTTCTATCTTAAATCTGGTGTTCATTTTTAAGATTTCATTATAAATGGTTAAATTTATAAATACCAATATACTACATGTTAAATACACAGAATTACAAGCTAAAAAAAGAAAAAAACTCTTCGTAAGTAGTAGCATTTTCATAATTCAAGGAATTCATATTAGAATTTATGCCCCTGATTATTTTGATCATTTGTCACAATTATTATTATACTATTTACCACTGATATGGACATGTTTCAGTATTTTAAAAATAAGTATAAGTATGGCTTAAGTCTCAGCCATGGACAGAATGGCTATTTTAGATGGTGGTTTTTAAAAGCCTTGCTAGGGGTTACACATAGGGTAGAAGAAAATACTAAAATGATAAAAGTTGTTTCTAAAAGGAGGGAGAGATCATTGGTGTCAAATGCCAGCAAGACCTTTAATAGATAAGAACAGAAAATCACTCTGGAATTTGGCAAGATGGAAACTCTACGGATGCCACACGCAGAGGTATGAAACATAATAAGCAAATAACTTCAGGAAGTAGTTTCATATGTCTACAGAGCGTGGAAAATGTGGGAGTGTTGGGAAATTAAGGAGGAGAAAACAGTAAACTCCAAGTAACAAAGAACTTGCTTGGTCATGCATTTGAGGTTCATCATGAGACGGCTGAGGAAATATACAGACAGATACCTAAGTAGATGCTTGTTTCTTAGAATTATTTCTGGCAAGAACAAAGTTTTAGAAAGTGCTAAAAGGATGAGAGCATTACAGGTGATTATTACACTTTAGACAATGAGTTATTAAGCCCCAAACAAAACATTTGCGTAAGTTTTACAAAGTATAACTAATAAGACTTTTAACATACCGAAGATACAATTGTGAGCATGGAAGAGTAGAAATCCTCATTTCCTAGCCCAGGTGACACTATGCACTGAAATATGGACTATAAGAGTAAGAGTAGACCTAATTTAGAACATTGGTCTAAGGTATCTGCTAACCCGGCCTTTGCATTTCGCAGGGATGAGCCAGAGCACGACACAGTAGTAACCATCCTTACTTTCTCTTCCATGACACAGCCAAGTCCTTACCCAACTCGAATGAGGCTTGGATTCCTACCCAGGCAGAGGGGTGAGTTGAGACACACGACACAGCTCATTCCATGCACTCCTCTGCCTCTCCCGCTCTCTTTTTCTCCTTTGTCTCTTCCTCTGGTGTATCGCTGTTCAGCTCTTACTCTCTTCTGTTGTGGTCATTTGTTTCTTTCACTGTGTGTGTTTCTAAATGTGTCACATGCATTTTATTTCTATCTTACTCTGAGATGGTGGGTCCGTCTTGAATCAGTAGAAATTCCATCTCATTAGAAAGTTGCAGACAATTCTCTGAGACAGTCATCAACTTGTTTTACCATGAATTTGTAATTTCTTTTTCCTGCAGTCAGGTGTGATCACCAACATTGAAGTGTTTGTTCCTATTCTCACTTCAGTGCCAGCTTCTTATGCACTGAGACAAATGAAATAAGAGTTTCCACCCGCACTACTCCCACCTGCTCAGCAGTACCAGTAACCACATAATTGTGCTTCCCTTTGTCAACGTAGTAGCTTCATTATCTGTTCTTCTCCCTGAGATCAACCTGTCCACTTTTGCACTACATCTGTTTCTCTCTTATCTACTCAAGGAGGTAGCTCCAAATATGACCCCACTCTCTTTCCTCATAATAAGCTCTTACATCTGTACGATTATTTCTATCTACATAAAATGATACTGTAATTTGTATTATAGGGCAAAAATCCCTCTAATAGCTCCTTCTCCAGCTAACACTTCTCATCTGGGGGCTCCACTCTACAGCAGAATTCACCAAAAGTTCTGCCTAAACTCCTTGGCTCTACTTCCTTTCCCCAACTTTACATTAAATACACGACAATCACTGAAACTACACTTCGAAGGCAGTAATGACCTCTACGTTCCTATGTCCAGTGATCAATTCCCCCTCTCATCGTGCTTAACCTTTCAAAAGCATGTGTTACTCTCCTCTTGAAACATTCCCCCCGAAGCTTGCTCGACCCCACATGCTCCTGGCCTCCTCCTGCTTCCCTGGCACCTTCTCAGGATCGCTTGTTGTCTCCCTCTTTTTCCTGACTCCCCTCATGTTGGAGTGTCCATGACTCACTTCTCTCCCCTTCTTTGCACATCCACACTAACTTCCTTAGTAATTGCATCTGTTCCCATGGCTTCAAATGTGACGTATATGGGAGTGATTCCTAAATTCCCGTCTGCATTTCAGACTTCTCATCTGAACTCCCGACTCACAGATCCCACTACTGACATGTTACTTCTACTTCATCATAGTAAATCAACATCACAGATGGAATATGTTCAAAGACAATCTCCTGATTTCCTCCAGAACATGCCCCCTTACCAGTCCTCCTCCATTGTTCCTGCCCCAAACCCGCGAGTCACCTTGATCTTCCTAACACCCCATGCCTGCTGGGCCTACTGACCACACCTTTTCGTTTACACCACTACCACCTTGGTCAGAGCCACTCTCCTATCTCAGGTGGACCATTGTGTCAGGCTTGTGACTGATTTCCTGACTTTTAGTTAGAATCTTGCTCCTCTTCAGTCTAAGAATGGCAGGAAAGCCTGAGCAATATGATTTCATTTAAATTAATTTGTGTCACCACTAAGCAAAAACCCTCCAGTATCTTCCCATCTCACTAAATGTAAAATCCAAACCCCTTACACCCATTCTCAGAACTCTACACCACTGGGTCATCTTTACCTCTCCCGCCATGTCCTTTTAGTCCATCCTCGCTCACTCCACCCACCACACTGTGCTCCTTAACATGTCAGGCGTGCTCCTGTCTCAGGGTGTTTATATTTGCAGTTCCTTTGTCTGCGATCTCCTTCAGGACATTATCTTTTTCAAGTAGGTTACCCGTGATCACCTTTTTAAAAATTATAAAGCAGGGAAAAATATCTGTCCTCCATAGTGCCCTTTTCTGGTTTATTTTTGCAAGGATTTTATTGTCTGTCTACCTACTTATCTATCTAAGTAGAAGCATCTAGCAATCAGTGAATCTAACTATAATCATCTATCTGTTGCTTATTTATTTTATTTGTTTCCTTCCATACAATGGTATAGGGCCCATGAAAGACCAAATTTTATATCTTTTTCTCACTACCCTGTCCCCAGATCTTAGATCAGTGCCATATACATAGTAAGCATATAATAAATATTCATTGAATGAGCATACAAATGAATGGTTTATCTGATGACAATAATACAACATAAAAATTCAAGCATCTGGTTTTAAGTTTAATGTTTTCCTGAAGTTTCCTGAAATAACTGAAGTTGTGGTATTGTTTAGGTACTCTGGGATGCTGCCGAGGAAGGGGGAATCAGTGAGAAATAATACAGAAAACTCTTGACAAAATCTGTCCTATTAATTTTTTAAACTAAAAAAGAAATCAAAGCCAAGGCATTTCCAAGAAGAAAACAAAGTCACTTCTATACAAAAAACCACTAGAGTGGCTTCAGAATTCAACAAAATTTTCTTTAATAAATAAATAAATAAATGATTATTGGTTATAATGAATTGTGAGTAGCAAGGTTAACTCCAAATTTCATATCTATAAAATTATATGTCTCTACTTTCTCACTAGAAAATATTTCTCATATTTTCTCATTCTATTTGCAATAGAAAAAATGTACATACAGATATATATGTGTGTACATATTTATATATGTAAACACAATGCTTTTTGTCCACTTTCCTGAGTATCTTCATGATGGTGGCTTCTGCCACCATCCTGCTATCAGCACCACTTTGCAGAACATCATCTTCCAAAGAACATAGATGGCCAATTCATTGCAGAGGTATCACCATTAATAAGCCCTGTCTCCCTTTGGACAAGAAATATATAGGAATATGTAAAGAAGGCCAGCACCTGGGCATGGTGGCTCATACCTGTAATCCCACACATTGGGAAGCCAAGGCAGGAGGGTCACTTGAGCCCAGGTGTTCAAGACCAGTCTGTGCAACACAGTGAGACTCTGTCTATATGACGAAAAAAAAAAGGAAGGCCAAAAGCTAAGCTTGGCAAATATGGCACACCCAGATATAAAATGAATGTTCTCCAAGTTTTATCATAATGTTTTTTTGATGTTATTTCTAGGGAGGACCTTTTGGCCAGAGAAAAGAATCGGGGTTTTAGAGAGAAATCAGCCTGAGCTCAATTCCCTGGTGTATGTACCTGGTGACATGACCTATGGAACTGATCTGCTTGTGAATGTGACATTCAACATCTCTCTGCCACAAAACACTTGGATTTCACCGCTCCTACTTTGTCACTCCCTTTAAACTTGTTGTTCAACTTTATTGAGACACTCATTTCTGGGTACTATACAATTCCTCCCAATCTATCACATCACTCTTGACTTTTCATTTTAATCATTCAGCCTGATCACATGGACAAACATCTTATCTACAACATATTTACATGGTGTAATGTCGAGTATCCCAGTCCATAAACATATGCCATCTCTCCATTTATAATAAATTTTATAATTTTCTATAAGGATCTCATATATTCTTCATTAGATTAATTTCAGGTAATGCAGAAGGCTTTATATTTATTGGCCTATAACTTTTTGCACATCTTCCTGCAGAGTTCCCAATCCTGGACCAAGACTATTTTCCAGATTCTTTGCTTCTATACCATGTGACTAAGAAAAGCTCCCAAATAAGAAATCACAAAAGTCTGTGCCAATGGAAGTGTTCAGTTTCCAACTCAGGAAACATGCAATCTTCTTTCCCTCAACAAGTCTCCCTCTTTTCCTTCAGAGTAGCAGCCTCAAATTCCTGCCCCCCAACCTTTTTCATCTTCTCCTGCTCAAATGTGTTATTTTACAGTCAGCAGATAGTTTGGCTCAAATTACATGATAATAGGTGGCTTTCTGTTCTCTTCTTTCCATGCGACTCCATCTGTACATTAATAAGCTGTGATGATTTGATGATGTCCTCCTCCCTCCTGTTACAGGGATGGAACTGTGCTTTTCCTTCCATTTGGATTCTGAACACTAAACACTTCGTGGTCTTATTTGTTTATAACATTTCATATATTTGTCACCTATTTCTTGAATTTTCATCTTTCCTATCTATAATTTTTTTCCATCAGTGATTTTAACATGCTCAAGACTCTCCCATCTTAAAAAACAAAATCTCTCAGTAATAACTGCCATACAGCTTCTGCCTATATCCCTTCCCTTCTCAGTCACTCATGTTGAAAACTACGTGCACACTAATGGTTCTCACTCCTTTAGCTTCCAAGTGTTCCTTTTCCTAATGCTTCACTGGAACTGCTCTCACCCACGTGACGCACACCTAGGCCAAGCATATGACCTGTGTGTCTGGAGTTGTCACGGGTTACAGCCTGTTACCCCAATGTAATTCCTAATAGCACCACCTTCCACTATCAGAAGTGTTTCAGTTTAGATAACAAATTATAGGGTCCACCCACAGACTACAGACTACTTTTTTAGTAAATAAAATGGAGAGTACTCTTTGGTCCTTGTGTCTCTGGACATTGTTAGGCCATTTGGCATAGTTCAAATTCCTCCTCCTGAAACCACTTCTGTCTTTTGACTTGCTTGATGCAGCTTTCTCCTGGGAAAAAGCCATTCTTATTCTTTTCTTAACCTAATTCTCAGCCAACACCTGGGCTTTTCTCCAGGATCTCGAGTTACGCCCTTTCCGCTCCTCACGTTACACACCGTCCCTTCGAGTGCTGTTCACCTTCCCATCCTCGGTCATCATCTGTGTTCTGATGACCCCGATCCACGAGTCCAAGACCATAGCTCATAGCAAGCTTCCTACTGACATCTCTGCACGTCCAGATGCTGCTCAAATTCAACCTTTCTCACACTGAATGAAGCATTTCCCTCTCCCAGTACTTTGTCTTCTCTCAGTATTTCCTGCCTCACAGGATGGCATTGCTGTCTGCTCAGCTGTGAGACACAGGACCCACACCTCCCCATCGCTCCTCCCTTCCCACTCCTGCAGCCAACATATTTCTGTCATGAATTCTTGGGATAGTGATACCCTCACAGTTACCCCTGGCTCTAAGCTCTTTCTTGTGCTGAATTAGATTTATTTTACTGATTTTTTTTTTCAATTCAATTTATACATAGTGCTCTTCCCTGTTCTATGCAAATTAGAACCAGACTTACAAATTCAACAAATTTGCCCATATTTTTATTGAGAGAAAATGTTAATCCTTGAGGAAATTTAAAAACTTAAAAATTTAAAATCAAATACAGTTCTGAACTATTTTGATGAGTCTAATCATTTTAATAATAATAGTTTTATTAATATATGTCTACATTTAAAGACATCCATAGATGTAAGGGACCTTATAAATCTATTCTAATTCTCTCATTTTACAGACAAGAGAATGAAGACCCAAAGGGCTTCAGTAAAAACATTACTTTATCTAATTTTAGAGATATTGTTTTGTGCAGGTTTTGACCTAACCACATGTGTTATATTCCTTTTTATGTCATAGGTTGCTACCTCCCTAATAAATTATGTTGTTATTAAAATGAATATCAGAAACTTATTTTGGCACGGATGAAGAGAGAAAACAACACTTACACACTGTTGTTGGGACTGCCAGTTAGTACAACCTCTATGGAAAACAGTATGGAGATTCCTCAAAGAATTAATAGTAGACTTACCATTTGATCCAGCAATCCCACTACTGGGTATTTACCCAAAGGAAGAGAAGTCATTTTATCAAAAAGACACCTGCACTTAAATGTTTATTGCAGCACAATTCACAATTGCAAAGATGTGGAATCAACCCTAGTGTCCATCAATTCATGAGTGGATTAATAAAATGTGGTATATGTATACTATGGAATACTACTCAGCCATGAAGAAGGATGTATTAATGCCTTTTGCAACAATCTGAATAGAACTGGAGAATGTTATCCTAAATGAAGTATCTAAGGAATGGAAAAACAATCACTACATGTAGTTGTTATTAAATTGGAACTAACTGATGAGCACATATGTGCACAGAGGGAAATAAATAGCAAAGGAAATCAAGCAGGGGTAAGGGGGGTGGAGGGGATGAGCAAAAAATTACCTAATGGTTACAATGAACACTATTTAGGTGACAGGCATACTTTTAACCCTGGACTTGAGCATTACAAAAGCAATCCATGTAACCAAAATCATTTGTGCCCACATAATACTGTAACAAAAAAAAAGAAATTTATTTTTAAGGAAAAAGTTGATTTTGATAAGAATTCCAAGAAATTTGTGATTTACCTCTTATTAAATATTAATAGATAAATGTTTGGTCATATTTGTATCCAGCGGCAATTTGTGTGTGTGCGCGTGCGCGTGTGTGTTGTAAGGAAATGTAGGGGCATAACTGGAACTTCACTGTAATGAATTCTAATGCATAGTAAGTACTAACCAAGAAAGGATGAGTCTGTATTTATTTGGAGGTTTTAAACCAGTGAACATCCCACTTTCTGTGTTGTCACAAACTGTCACTTTCTAGGTTAAGCTACAAAGGTCTGGGCTACCTTTTCAGGCTTTACTTACTACACCTCAAGATCTAAAGCAGTCCCACTCTAAGTTCCATTTAACTATGAGCTACTCGTAATGAACATTTCCTTACTGCAATCAGAATCTTAACATGACTCTAGGGAAATAAACTGTGCTTGTGTGTGCATGCGTGTGTGGTAGAAGAAAAGGTAGGTGTATACCTGGAACTTTATTATAATAAATTCTAATGCATAGAAAGTACTAATCAGTAAAGGATGAGCCTGGATCTCCACTCTATTTTAATTTTGTGTATTCCTACAATATTACTTGTGTTGTTATGTTCTTTTATATGTCTGAAGCACATATTGGTCTCTTTTACCTTAGTGAATACACATTTGCTATTTTGTGTAATGGAGTAAATGCTATTTTACGTGTATAACTTCCTCAACCAGATATTCACGAGTTGGCATTGTGTAAATGTTCTGCAAGCTATTGACATTTAACATTTAGATTTTGTTGGATTGGTTATATTTTGGATGACCTGGAAATGGATTTGACTGACAAAGGCCCAGTCATAAAATCCCTTCTGTCCTTGCTAAGATCATGTGCAAGCCACTGTTTAGGATATCTTATTCACTTCCAATACAAAAAATTCCCACTCTTAAATTGATTTAAAAATATGTCTTATACATGAACTATGTTCAACAGAACGTGGTCCTTTTGGTATAAATTTCTTTAAAATTTTCTTTTGTCTATATGCACATCTTACATTTAGGTTGATTTTAATTTAAAAAGAATTATTGTTTGGCCAATTAAAAATTATCACTAGAAATAGGGAAATAAACATGAGAGTACTGTCAAACATTTAAAATCTTTAAAACTATAAGCACTTGTAAAATTAATAATTTTAATAATAAATATATTAATAATGGCATTTGCAGTTTGTTAAATATCTCTATTGCCAACTTCTAAGTTTTATGACATCCTTTATAATTTCCTATAAGACAGTCTCACCTGGTTATGCCAAGTTACCTTAATTTGAGCATCAGAAAATTTAAAATTATATTCTTTCCTCCTCAAAGTTCTCCCCTCTTTTCCCTATTTTTAATGTTAGGCTTTACCCTTACACTCAGGCACTAAATTTAGAAAGAATCCTTGACATACTTTTTCTGTAACATCCAACCGTCACCAAATTCTATACAATTTTTCTTCACATTCTCATTGGAATTACTTACTTTTCCATTCTTAATATCCCTCTTCAGTCCAGGTTGCCATCGTCTCATTCCAGGAACATTGCAAAATATTCTACATTCCTTGTAGTTACTGATCCTTCTATGCTCAACTGACTCCAAACACCAATCATAGGAGTTGTTACTCTCAATTATTATTTATTTTTAATAGACTGGATAATATTTTTTTTTGTGAATATCCACCTTTTATTTATTTATTTATTTATTTTTCTTTTTTTTTCATTTTTTTTTAAATTTCAGAATATCATGGGGGTACAACACTTTGGCCATACACATTGCCCCTGTTCTGCCCGTGTCAGAGCCACAATCATGGTCATACCCCACACTGTGCTCCCCTCATCCATTCAGTGAGAGTTTTTCCCATCCCCTCCACCCCCCTCCCGCCCGCCCGCCCTCAGATGAATGTTATTGCCCTGTGTGATGTAAGTGTTCATCAGTTAGTACCAGTTTGATGGTGAGTACCAGTGGTGCTTGTTTTTCCAATCCTGTGACACTTCGCTTTGAAGAATGGGTTCTAGCTCCAACCAGGATAATACCAGATGTGTTAATTCACTGTTGTTCCTTATTGCTGAGTAATACTCCATGCTATACATATACCACATTTTATTGACCGACTCGTGTATTGATGGGCACCTGGGTTGTTTCCACATCTTTGCAATTGTGAATTGTGCTGCCATAAACATTCGTGAGCAGATGTCTTTATTATAAAATGTCTTTTTTTCCTTTGGGTAAATACCCAGTAGTGGGATTGCTGGATCAAATGGTAATTCTACTTTTAATTCTTTGAGGTATTTCCATATTCTTTTCCATAGAGGTTGTACTAATTTGCAGTCCCACCAGCAGTGTATGAGTATTCCTATCTGTCCACATCCCCGCCAACATTTGTTGTTTGGGGATTTTTTGATATGAGCCAATCTCACTGGAGTTAAGTGATATCTCATTGTGGTTTTGATTTGCATTTCCCTGATGATTAGAGAAGTTGAGCACTTTTTTATATGTTTGCTGGCCATTATTCTGTCTTCTTTGGAAAAGTTTCTGTTCATGTCCTTTGCCCATTTTTTAATAGGGTTGTTTGATTTTTTCTTGTTGATTTTCCTAAGTTCTGTATAGATTCTGGTTATCAGCCCTTTATCAGAGGTGTAGCATGCAAATATTTTCTCCCATTCTGTAGGTTGTCTGTTCACTCTAGTGATAGTTTCCTTGGCTGTGCAGAAGCATTTTAATTTGATCAGGTCCCATGTATTTATTTTTGTTGCTGCTGTGATTGCTTTGGGGGTCTTCTTCATAAATTCTTTGCCTAGGCCAATGTCCATAAGAGTTTTTCCAACGTTTTCTTCGAGAATTCTTATGGTTTCATGTCTTAGGTTTAGATCTGTTATCCATTGTGAGTTGATTTTTGTGAGAGGTGAGAGGTGTGGATCCAGTTTCAGTCTTCTACATATGGCCATCCAGTTTTCCCAGCACCATTTGTTGAATAGGGAATCTTTTCCCCAGTGTACATTTTTCTGGAATTTGTCAAAGATCAGGTGACTGTATGAGGTTGGTTTCATATTTGGGTTCTCAGTCCTGTTCCATTGGTCTACGTGTCTGTTCTTGTGCCAATACCATGCAGTTTTGGTTACTATAGCCTTGTAGTATAGTTTGAAGTCTGGTAGACAGATGCCTCCCAATTTGTTCTTTTTGCTTAAGATTGCTTTGGCTAGATGGGGTCTTCTCTGGTTCCACACGAAGCGTAGAATTATTTTTTCTAGATCGGCAAAAAATGATGTTGGTATTTTGATAGGGACTGCATTGATTCTGTGAATCACTTTAGGTAGCAAAGCCATTTTTACTATGTTGACTCTGCCTATCCAAGAGCATGGTAGGGCTTTCCATCTATTTACATCCTCTGCAATTTCTTTTCTCAGTGTTTCATAATTCTCTCTATATAGGTCTTTGACCTCCTTAGTTAGATATGTTCCTAAATATTTAATTTTCTTTGTTGCTATTGTGAAAGTTATTGCATCTTTAATTTGTTTCTCGGCTTGATTGTTATTAGCATATATGACGGCTATGGATTTTTGTGTATTAATTTTGTATCCTGAGACTTTGCTGAATTCATTTATCAATTCCAGTAATCTCTTGGTTGAATCTTTGGGATTTTCTATGTATAATATCATATTGTCTGTGAATAGTGAACGTCTGACCTCTTCTGCCCCCATCTGGACGCCCCTAATTCCTCTGTCTTGTCTAATTGCTGTGGCCAGGACTTCCAGCACTATGTTGAAAAGAAGTGGAGATAGTGGGCACCCTTGTCTGGTGCCAGTTTTAAGGGGGAATGCCTTCAATTTTTCCCCATTCAGTATGATATTGGCTGTGGGTTTATCATATATGGCTTTAATAGTTTCTAGGAATGAGCCATCTATGTCTATATTGTTAAGAGTTCTTATCATAAAAGGATGCTGGATTTTGTCAAAAGCCTTTTCTGCATCTATTGAAAGGATCATATAATCTTTGTTCTTGCTTTTATTTATATGGTGAATTACATTTATAGATTTGCGTATGCTGAACCATCCCTGCATCTCGGGAATAAAGCCCACCTGATCGTGATGGATTATTTTTTTGATGTACATTTGAATTCGGTTTGCAAGGATTTTATTGAGAATTTTTGCATCTGTATTCATAAGGGATATTGGTCTGTAGTTTTCTTTTTTTGTTGTGTCATTTCCTGGCTTTGGTATCAAGGTGATATTGGATTCATAGAATGAGTTTGGGAGGATTCCATCCTTCTGGATATCTTCAAATAATTTCTGCAGTATAGGCACCAGTTCTTCTTTGTAGGCTTGGTAGAATTCAGGTGTGAACCCATCTGGTCCAGACTTTTTTTTGTGGGTAGATTTTTTATTACTGCTTCAATTTCGGTGCTTGATATTGGTCTGTTTAGAAATTCTGTTTCTTCCTGGTTGAGCCTAGGGAGGTAGTATGTTTCTAAGAATTTGTCCATTTCCTCCACGTTTTCGTGTTTTGGGCATAGAGATTTTTGTAGTATTCGAAGATGATGTTTTGTATTTCCATGGTATCAGTTGTGACTTCTCCTTTTTCATTTCTAATTGAGCTTATTAGAGTCCTTTCCTTTCTGCTTCTGGTCAACTTGGCAAGTGGCCTGTCTATTTTGTTTATCTTTTCAAAGAACCAACTTTTCATTTATTAATCTTCTGTATTGTTCTTTTGTTCTCAATTTCATTTAATTCTGCTCTGATTTTGGTTATTTCTTTTCTTCTGCTGGCTTTAGGATTGTTTTGCTCTTCCTTTTCCATTTCCTTAAGATGATTCATTAGTTTACTGATTTGTGACCTTTCTGTCTTTTGGATGTGGGAATTTAAGGTGATAAGTTTTCCTCTCAGGACTGCTTTTGCTGTATCCTACAGATTTTGATAACTCGTGTCCCCATTATCGTTTAGTTTGAAGAATCTTTTGATTTCCATTTGAATCTCCTCCTTGACCCAATAGTCTTTCAGCAAAAGATTGTTTAGTTTCCAAGCTTTTGGAGGAAGATGTGAGTTTCTGTTGGAATTGATTTCTAATTTTATTCCACTGTGGTCTGAAAAGATACATGGTATGATTTCTATTTTTTTGAATTTGTTTAGATCTGTTTTGTGGCCTAGGATGTGGTCAATTTTAGAGAAAGTTACATGAGCTGATGAGAAGAATGTATATTCAGTGTTATTTGGGCGGAGTGTTCTGTAAATATCTGTTAGGCCCAAATGTTCTAGAGTTCTGTTTAGGTCTTTTATTTCTCTATTTATTTTTTGTTTGGAGGATCTGTCCAGTTCTGTCAGTGGGGTGTTGAAGTCCCCTGCTATTATGGCATTGCTGCTTATTATGTTGTCTAGATCTAGCAGTATTTGCTTTATGTACCTGGGCGCCCCTGTGTTGGGTGCATAAATGTTTAGGATTGTTAAATCCTCTTGTAAGATTTTTCCCTTCACCACTATATAGTGTCCATTTTTGTCCTTCTTTACTTTTGTTGCTTTAAAGTTTATGTCATCTGAAATAAGGATGGCTACTCTGGATTTCTTTTGGTTTCCATTAGCCTGGAAAATTGTATTCCATCCTTTCACCTTGAGTCTGAATGCGTCTTTGTGTGTAAGGTGTATTTCCTGAAGACAACAGATACTTGGCTTGTATTTTTTAATCCATTCGGCCAGCCTATGTCTCTTCAATGGGCAGTTCAAGCCATTTACATTTATTGAGAGAATTGATATTTGGGGTAAATTTCTGATTATTCTATTGGGTCGTGTCTTTTGTTTTATCTCTTGCGTCATTGTGGAATCTGGTTTCTGGGGTTTTAGCTTTTCCATAGTTTTACATAGGTGGGTGTCTGTTGCTCTGTTTAGTGTATAATGCAGGTCTAAGCACTTCTTGCAAGGCCGGTCTGGATTTCGCAAATTCTATCAGTGATTGCTTATCTGGAAACGTCTTTGTTTCTCCCTCGTATAAGAAGCTTAGTTTGGCAAGATACAGAATTCTAGGTTGGCCTTTGTTTTGTTTTAGGAGACTGATGATGTCTCCCAATTCCCATAGACTGGATAATATTTAAGAATGTACATTACTCCCCTTTGCCTAATTGAAAAACAGATTTTCTAAATCTGGCACAGAAATCCTTACACTGGTTTCCCATTATGTGCCTAAATATATTACATGACTTTTTCAAAATGACCTAGTCCTACTCTCGAAATCTCCCGGAATATTCCTAATGGCTTCTTTCTTATTTGTGCCTTTGCCTCTGCCTCCCAGCTCCACATTCTACTCAGTTACTAAACCTAGCTCCACAGGATCAGTTACAGTGGATGTGACTTCTCCCCATTTCAACCACTTTATACTACATCTGTGTCACTCAAGTGCATGCTTTACTGCCAACCATTAACTATATTCACCCATAGATTATCTTCCTTAGTAAATTCTGTGCTCTTTTAGTGAAGGGCCAAGTTCCATTTACTTTTGTTTCTCATAGTGCTTAGTGAGCATATTAAAGTGACTTTACTTCTGACTGTTATCAATAAATATATATTGAACAAATCTAATAAATATGAATAGATCACTAAGGTTCCTTATCAGTATCCATGGCCATGTGTTTATTTCTTTGATTTATTATATTTTGAATTCATATAAAAATGTACTGAAGGAGTTATAGTTCTCCTTTTTGCCATGCTAATGCTGACACATACTTGTTTGCCTTCCAGGCACTTTGCTTTCTGAGAATGAAGGAAGGAAGAAGAAAAAATATGAGAAAATTAATAGAGAAATATGAATAAATATTATAAGATTGACTTGAGGGAAAAGGGATCCAAAATAGTTCATTTAAGGTATCATAGCTAAGAGGAACTTATTCAAAGTTAAGTGCTATCCGGCCCTCTCCCTTGTATTCTTCTAACTCTATTGCTTGAAGTTCACTGGCTATTGACTCTTTTTGAAGTAATGATACTTAAAGGATATAGAACTTGGATTTTGATGATTCACTATTAGAATTTGCAGTTTCATAAATTATGTTTTATTTTATTCTCTTGCCCCACACTTGAACTTTAGGCTTATTTATTATTTCTTCCTTAATAAAAATTGTGCAATTTCTATTTTTAGACAGAGCTATATGCATATATATCCAAGGTAAATCTAGTTTCTTTGATGTTATAAAACATCTCTGATATTTTAGGCCCTGCCTAGTAGAATTAATGAAATCTTCTGTATTTTACTAGCAATTATTAGTATATTACTCCTGTTTGGGTCTTTAAATATATGTAAAATGCTTTTTGGAATTATGGTAATTGAATTTATTTGAGAATATCATGGCAGATAAAGCATACTTGTGGAATCTGGCTTATTATTGGACAAAATATAGATCTAATCATGAAAAAGATTGCCATCTGGATGGAAAATATTCCTGAGAAGTTCGTCAGAAAAAAGATTAGTCTGTAATTTGCGGGGTGATATTTTGTTAAGAAAATGATATTGCAATTTAATATACATTCTCTAAATACAAAGAAGTATTTTATGACTTTATATTTCCACAATAATTAATATTGCATTAATCTGTTTGTGCCGCTATAACAAAATACCAGACTGGGTGATTTATAAACAATAGAAACATATTTCTTACAGTTCTGCAGACTGAAAAGTCAAAGATCAAGGCACCAGCTGTTGTGTGATAAGGGCTCTTCTCTGTTTCCAAGATGGTCCCTGGTTGCTGTGTCCTTAAAAGACAAAAGCTAAAAGGGAAGAGGGAAGAATGCCCTTTGTCAAGCCCTTTTATAAGTGCATCTAATCCCCTTTCAGGAAGGCAGAGCCCTCATCATCCAACAGTCTCCTAAAGCCACCCCTCTTAATAGTATTGCATTGGGGATTAAATTTCAACATGAATTTTCGAGGGGAGAAAACCATTCCAAACTGTAGCAAATATATTGCCTTATTTATTGAATGGATTATGCTGTTATACTTTAGTCTCAGTCAAGCTGAAGATACCAATGAATGGCAAGGGCTTTCTTTTGATAGTCGACCAAAAAACACACTTTTTAATAAGGCATTATTTATAAATACCTGAGAACTCTCTTGTAGAAAAAAAAGCAAAGCTACTTTATATCACAGTATATGTTATTATTTATAACACAACAGGTTGACTGTTGGATTTTCCATATTTGAAATATCAAGATAAGAGGAGATTCAGGGTATCTTTCTGAAAGAATTTCATTTAAAGGAACAATAAGCAGAAGTATTTCTGGAACTATGCAGTAAGTTAGTTTTCCGTTTGTTTGCCTCTCCCTAAATTTGATGAGCTGCTAATAGCTGTTGCTTTTAGTTCTTGCCTTTCTCACCTAGCATAATTTAAGCTGTAAATATTATTTCTTCCCCTGCTTATTGCCCTTATTTTCAAAGTGAATGTGGGTCTGACCTCTTGTCCTTCTTTCGGTCTCTATGATTAAACTACAACATTTATCTTAGTTCTGTTACAGGTACTTATAATGAGAAATGAAATGAAATAAAGCATTTGATAGTCTATTACATCGTTGGCCTTCACACAGTGCCTCATAGTATTCACCTCTTTTTGTATCACCCCCCCTTGAATCTTGGCAGGGCCTAAACGTAACTGATAGAATGTGACAGAACTGAAACTCTGGCAGATGTGGGCCTGAGCCTTAGAAATGCCGGGCACCCTGGGGCCCCTGAGCTGTGATGAAAGAAGTCCAGCTACTCTGGCGGAGTGATCATGTGCAGAAACCTTGTAAAGAGAGAGGCCAACTGCAGAGGGACTGACTTCGTGATTACACAAAGGAGTACTGAGGAATCCAGCCAACTGTGAGAACCGAGGCCCTATATATTTGACCCCAGTCAAATCATTTCAGCCACCTCCCAGCCATATAAGTCATTTTGGTGCCAGATGTGTGAGTGGATATTCAGGCCCTAGCAGAATACATAAGGGGCAGAGAAGGATTATCCTCTCTGTGCCCTAAGTGAATTTGTGACCTGTTGAATGAGGAGAAATAATACAATGATTATTGTTTTAAGCCAATAAATTTCACAGTACTTGATATGCAGCAATAGATAATTGAAATAGAGCTAGGATGGTTGCCACTAATTCCCATATTTCACCTAAGATGAATGCACCTTTCGGCATCTACTCCAAATTCATCACTGTTTTAAAGACTTCTCAGAGTATACTCAGCATTTCTGATTCTTGCAGCTCTGTTCAAAGAGGCCAGATATACTAAAGGCATCTTCTAATAACAGAGTATCAGATACAGTAATGGCTTGGAAGTTGTCGCATTTACAAACTACTTTGATCCTGTTTTATGCAATTTAAAAATATACGTTCTAGATATGTTGAAAAGTTAAATGCTAAAGGAAATGAAACTGTAAAATTATTGACAGATAGGAGTACAATAGGAGTATAATCTATAAATAGGAGTATAATCTATATACATAGGACTATAATCTAAAACATAATATAGAGAAAATACACAAAATCAAAATCAAAAAGATATCATGGAAACAACTAACATTTTGGTATAACATAAGAAACTATAAACGAAGTTGAAAGATAAGCCATGCAAATTTTCACTTCTGGGAAGATAAAGTTAACATACTATTCCCAAGTCCTCCCACAAAGTAAACTAAAAACCTTGAATATTTTATATAAAACATCTATAAGAATACCCCCAAAAAAGAACAGAAAGAGGCAGTTTAGTAGGGACCTCAGGATCCCAAATAACAGCTTTCAAGGTTCCTGGGATTTCTTTTTGCCTCATATATCCCAAACAAGACCCAAATAAGCTGACAACCTGGAAATGCAAACAAGTACAGACGAAAAAAAGTCTGCACGATAGCCTGCTCTTGTTAGGAAAGGGGCCAGAAAAAGGGTAACCAGGCAAAATAGAAAACTTTTAGATAACAACTGCTCCCGCCAACCACAACAGAAAAACTCTGGCTCCAATACTGCCCACAACAACAA